>PVKB01000302.1:608793-860581 GCA_004027205.1 Ctenodactylus gundi | reverse complement strand
CCGTCATTGCCAGCCACCCAGGAATGCCCTGAGACCTGCTGAAACTGGGAGGTAAGACAAACCATCCCCCCCTTGAGTTTCAATCGCCGGATATTGTTTCTCAGTGACGCAATAGTAATCGTCAATGAGGTTGTCTTAAAAGTTATGGTGAAACGAATCATCAAGGTTTGCGTCTCTCATTGAAGGAATAAATGGTAAATTAGTAATGAAGAAGTACAGAAAAAAATATCTTTAAGGCCTGTTGTTATGCTGATTTTAGGCACCATATTTCTATGGGTGAACAAATAGGTGGTTTATTAAGATGACTCAAAAGCAGAACGCGTGGATCATCAGAGAGCCAATAAAGTAGCAACGACAATGTGGGCCTGAAATCTATCTGTTAACATCAACTCAAAGAATTGCTCTAGAATATTGAGATCGAAACAATAGCATCCATCAAAATCCTAGTCTATTCATTTGCAAAAGTGTGTGGGGAGAGGACAGAAGAAGACCAAGATTAAATGATGTGAGCTTTTGCAGAGAAATTATAATATCTAATATTGTAGATCAGATGGCAGATGATATCAAGCACTTCTTAACACTGCCTTTAGGGACTAGTCGCTCCATTTGGTTTGTCTAGGAGAAAGTGAATACTGTATCGTTGAATATCTTACAATAGACATATTCATATTTTTTCCTGTTCTTAGAGCAATTTTCCAGGCATCTAAGTATAAATCAGGACCCGCAGGAATTCGCTCACTTTGTGCTTTTCAATTCCTTCTTCTAAGTGATCTAAGGAGCATTAATATGGTAAAAAGAGTCTATGGCAGTCAGGCTGCTTGAGATTTTAATTTCCTTTTTGAAGGTTTAATATTCCTGCTGTTGGTGTTTCTGCATCTTTGTTTGTACCAGTTATCTGCATTCTTTCTCTAATACCTAAACCAAGCAGCTTTTATACCTCAGATAAGCACACAGGCAGTGTGACTCTCTTATTCTGAGACAACATTTGTGACTTTAAGAATGATTTGGTTGTAAAAGTGTATCCAAATATAGACTCAATACTTAAAGGGAAAGAAAAACTTTAAAAATGAAGAAAAAAAAGCCCTACAGTTCAGTTTGCAGATTTGACGTTAGCTTCCAGTTCTCTGTGAATCGTCGCTTCAAGTCCCTTGAGTGGTTTATCTAAGCTACATACATGAGGAATATAAAATATAAACTAGTGAAAACCATAAGAAAATCTTGTTATTAATAAAAATAAACTGCAAGAGACTGCTGTATTTCGTGTTAGCCAAAAAGAACAAAGAAAATACCAACCCCCCCCCCCCCACTGAGCCCCTGGATGAAAGCCACACTTACGACATATGGCCGAGTGTCTTATACACAGTAGTAACTCTGCTATCCAAACGTAACAATTTGCAATAACTATCTGACTGCACTTCATAAAATCCCTCAAAAAATGAGCTTATCAAGTGGCTGGATGTCATCAGCCCCTGTTCGCCGTATTTGCTACACCTTTCTTTTATAGTGGATACAGAAGAGATAAGGAAAAGTGTAAAATATTTTAAAGGTTCAAGGATTTCAGAAATGGAAAAATAATTATAGGACTTTTATATCACGTTGTAGACTTTCAATCAAAATAGATTTTCCCCGCCTCATGAAAAAATGGATAATTTTTAATGTAAAAATATATTCCATTAATATTTGCCTATATTTAGCCATCTCCTTCTGACTCACTTCACAGAGCAAGACGGTCTCAAGTTGCAACCATTTACCTACAAAAGCCTCCAAACTACATGTTTATTTTATCAATAGAAAAAAAAGTAAAAGAAAAGAAAGCCTCTGTTTTTTCCAGTTCTGCCGCTTGTAATTTGAATTTGATTGAATGAAGTAGAGAAATTAAGTTTTTTTCTTCATTTCTGATTTGGCACCACCAGGCTTTTCTGTCAATAAATTCAGACTAAGAAATGTGTGTGCGTGTGTGTGCACGCGTGTGCATGCGCATGCGTGTGTTGTGCTCTCCTTGTGTGCATGTTTGTATGGAGTCATGTGAATGGCCTGGACTCATGAGGAATGCTTGCTGTCAAGGTTTTAGTGGCGATATCCTAACAATGGATGACAGAGCTTGACGCGAGGGCTGGGGAGCGCCACTGACGTGACGGCAACCAGCTGTTGGCGCTCCAGGGCTAGTGTCCGGCAGGATAGAAATCTGTGGTTCAGTACATACCATGAGGGGATTATCCTAAAATCAATGTGGCAATGTTGTTCCACGAATCTTCTCTTTATCCCCCACCACCTGAACCAAAATGCAGGATCTGATTACTTCACGGGCCACTTTGTTCTGAAACACTAGGTCACTAGGCAGTGTGCCTAGTGTACATAGGAGGCGTGAACTGAACGCATCTTACCCACCCAGACAAACCCCGCAGTTCATCATCATAGACCTATTTAGCTTTGAGGTGGGTTCCGTGTTAAATGGCTTTTTATAATTCATTTCACATAAAAATAGAGTAAATGGCAGATGCTCTCAAAATTTTAATTCTACAAATGAACATAATTTTTAAAGAATTGTGAATGCAAAAATTTATAATAATTATGGAATCTAAACTATTACAAAATAGATATCCTAATTTAATTTACATCAAATAGTACAAGTGAACATTTACCAAAGTATCATTTTCAATAAAGAAAACAACCTTCAAAAAATGACGAACTGATTTTCGTATGGCCAGCCAACAGCAAGCAGCTTTAATCAAGGACACACTGAGAAATTCATGTAGAGTTAAGATCTTTCTAACCGCATTTTTATCAATTTATCTTTTCTGCCTTGATTTCAGCTATCCTTACTTTCACCAAAGGAAAAAAAAAGTCTTTTCTTCATCTTTAGAGGCAGATAGGCGATAGTGTGGGAAATGTGTTTTCCTGCTTGGAAAAATCTACATTTACTAAATGCTTGCTGTACTTTCCGTTAGTATTGGCTTCTTAATTCCTAGTCAAAAACTTTCTTGTCAAAATATCTGATTTTCTTTTTTTTTCAAGGATTCCATATGTGTCCGGTTTCTTGTTGCCGAGACACAATATCTGGCATCTGCACCTTGAAGGAGGGGAGGTTTAATTTAACTCACAGTTGCTGAGTGTTCAGTCCAAGGTTGGATGGCTCTGAGATAAGAAAGTGTCATGCTCGGATCACGTGATCCCCAGAGACCTCCAGGAGACTGAGCCGTATGCAAAAGCAAAGAGTCTTTATATCAGGGTTAAGCTTGGACTCTCAGACATCACCAGTGCAGTGGATCTGTGCCAAGGACCCGAACCTTTGCGAAGCAGGGTTTTTATGGGGTAGGGGAGGGGTGGTTACAGCAAGTACGAAGCAGGTGTAGTACATGATCACGAGTACCAGTGACAATCACAGAGCATTCATGGTAACAAAACTGACCATTCAGAATTCGTGGGGCATTCGTTACATTGGGCGGGACCCAATCATGATTTTTGAGAGTCACATGATTTACAAGGTCCACGTGGGGTATAAACTGAAACCCAGGTCTGCTAACTTTTCTAAGGGCCTGAAGCCTGGCATGGAGTTTGTCTAGCTCAGGCCTTTCAAAAAGTATGGTGGAAGAATGTGGTTAAAAAAAAAAAAAACTAGCAGTTCATGGACGGCCAGGAGGAGCAAAGGAACAGTGTTGGAAAGGAAAAGGGGAGGGACCAAACCCCAACCCTTGGGCACACCCCCTCCCGGACTCATGCAGACACCTGAAAGTTTGCTAATCTTCTAGCTGCTTCTCAATGTAATCAAGTTTACAAAATTAAGCTTAAACATCGTAGCTTCTCCAAAATGATTTCATATCACAGTTCATAACCCTACAATATATCTAATTCTCTTTTTAGCCTTTTGCCACAATCCCTGTAAGCCAAAATCACACCTTTGCATTGCCTCAAGACTTTGTGTTTGAAATTAAAACTATCCACTCGGTTTTCATGATTTTAATATATGGACATTCCTGGAATCACCACAATTCAAATACACTATGTTGCTTTATGTCAGTAAGAAAGTGAATTACACTTTATGTAAATTACACTTTACATTTGCATCTTGACATTTACGGAATTAGTAATATATGGTATTGTACTCCATTACTATGGGGACAGGTTAGCTATATGCTTCCCAAAGGTAATGTGATGCTTTCCAATGTTTTCTGATGATAAACTGTAGTATTTGTTGGTTTGTATGCATCAAAATTATTCAATTTATTATATTTTTAATTTACATTTATAAGGAGATAATCACATCATGAATTCAGGGCCATTTGTACCAGAGATGATTCTAATGTACAATTTCTTTCTTGCAAGTTCTCATATTTAGATTTACAAGCCATCTTAATTTATTTAGAACATAAGGTATATTTTAGGGTCAGTTTATTTTTACCAATTTTCATTTTTTTTAATTACAATTCATCCAACAGCATTTACTGAAAAAAAACCTGTTCACTTTCTTCAACATTAGCTAATAATCTCCTTTAACGTTAACTAACAACTTCTGACATTCAGAGTCTTTTTGTGGACCCTTCATTTCATCTTTCACAAAATTAGAATTTAGTGACTAATTTGTATTGCATGAATGTATATATCAATTGTATGTTTATGCAGTGACACAAGCCCATTTTGTGGAAATGGTGCACAATTCTCTATTGTGCAGAATTCTACTTTTCCCCAATCGATTGACCTTTTGTACAATAATTTATTTCTGGATCCTCCATTTTGTTTTACACTTTAATGCCTTGTATCAACTCTAAAATTATCGTTTTAAACCTAGAAATTCTTGTAAGTCTTGAAATCACTTTATATGAGTCATCTGACTTTCTTGCTTTGATAATTAATAATCAAAGAAACATAAAAGCTTGCTTTAATTGTAAGATAATTATAGATTTCCATGTAATTCTAAGGAAAGTTACAGAGATTTTATGTACCCTTCAGGCAGCTTTCCCCGGTGACAATACTGGTGATTCTTGATAGAATGATTATACTGTTTCCATTAAATTCTTTAGAAAATATTTTATATTATTCAGTATTTTTTAGGATTATGAAACCGAATTGAGTTTTCTTAATGTTTCTTCAAATCACCAATAAAATAATTTAGAATTTGTGTTGTCATGGTAGAAAAGATTTTAATTTATGAAAAATTTTATTAATTTGAGATATTGTTCCCAAATTTTTATTCGTGTGTATATGTGATACACAATGATTACATTACACTTGATAATTTCGTGTAAATATATATCCCAACAACTTCCTGTTCTCATCCCTATTCCCTTTCTAGCTTTCCTACCCCTTCTGTCATTCCCTGACCCCCAACATCTCGCTTATTTGATGCTATTATGTATTTACAGTTTGGATTCTCATATTAGAGAAATCAATATTTAAACATCTGAGTCCAATTCAAGACACTATACAATGGTCTCAAGTTGTATCCACTCATCTACAAATGCCATTCTATAAAAGTTGAATAAAAATTTACAACATTATAACTTAAGATTAATAAATTATTGAGAAAACATAGTTTAATAGCTAGTTTAATATCACCACTGTTCTACCCTTAACATTAAAAGGCGCAGTCTACAACATCAATTTATCTATGTATATAAACCTAATATTGACTTATCAAATATTCCCACTATCATTAGTGCTATATCACTGTGAATAACAGCATAGTACTTTATCATGCTTATGGACGCTAAACCAAATAAGTTATCAATGCTTAATTGGCTTTCACAATTTTTAACCCTTATTTAGAGTGGGACGGTTATACACATCGGTGATTAAGCTTAATATTTACAAGCCATTGACATATCGTAACACGATATAAACTCACGTACCCATTTCACTTTTAACGTTAGAAGTGTGTAAAAGTGTGATCAGTATGAATAATGGGGGTGTGTATACAGATTTTCTAGTAACGTAGTGGGAGTGCTTCTTGAGGGTGACACTAAATTATTGTTGATAATATAAGAAAATCTGCCATAAAGAACTATGCTTGACTAAATAGTCTAAAAATCACTGCATGCTAACATGTCAAGCTGTGTTGCTGAGAGCTGTCAATATTTAACGCACTATTAGTGAGTAATGAGACTGATAGAAGTAGGGGAGGGAAGACTGCACTGAGGGTTAGCTGTGGAAGTATGACAGAAAACAGAAACAGCTGAGTATTTATAGGACAGAGACAAGCACGATGGAGATCCAGCCCAGATTAGAAGAAAGTTGATAACTTTTAGCATAGAAGCAAAATAAGAAAAAACAAGGTGAGTTATGACTGAAATACAATGTCTCCAGAATCTATGTATAGGATTGTCACAAAAGGGGGGCATAAGCAGCTACTGGGGAGACAAAGGAATGCAAAAACCAAAAAATCACAGATAACAAAAGAAAATGGAAAGAAAAAGAGAGAGAAAAAAGAGAAAGTAAAATGTCACAAATAAGTGGCAGAAAAAATACAAATTGAAAACGACAGAGCTTATTATTAAATGTTTTTATGAGAATCAGCTCAGCAAGTTTCCTCTTTTTTTTCTCCCGATTGTCTCCTTTAGCAACTATTTACAAATCGGTCGCGTGTCTACACGATCTGCAAATGCTGTCTTCATCCCCGTATCTCTTAACTGTGCCACAATTTCATACTTCACATACTTCCGGATTTCTGAGACTTGAAGTGACTCTAAATGGAATAGAGTCATTCATACTGTACTTTTGTATCCATAATAAAATGTCAACTTAGCTCTATGTACAAGGCTATGTTTAATATTGACCACTAACCGGTGTTTTGATGCAATTCCAGCCACTTTGGTCACGTTAAATTTGTTCTTGATATTTCTTTAGAAGGTCAAGGAATCAATAGTTCATGAGGCATTGCATGTTCAGAGACAACGTTGGCGCCATTACCTTTGAAGGTCACCTAAGTGGGCAGAAAGTCCTTGGCACACGTGTTCTCTCTGGTATACATTAATTATTTTGAGCTCTTGATTTCTAGCTCAAGTTGTTATTGTCAAACAGCCTGATAAATTTTAATTTTGTTTTCTATTAATAAATCTGTCTTCTCTCCCCCTCAAAATACTCAAAAATTATTTTTTTCTTAAATTCAAACGTGTTGATTATGCTAAACTGATTTTATAAAAATAAAAACAAAATCTGGCAATATTTGAATTAACAAGATACATATGTGCATAAAAGGCTCAACTCCATTGTAAACCTTAAATTTTGCACGTATACATATTAATAAAATGAGGAAAAATTGTAAAGGATCAAAATTTTAGAAACCAAAAAGCAATTAAGAGTAAATATTAAAAGTTTAAGAGCTTCCTTTTGACAGACATTTATGAATAAATGAAAACCAACTGTGCAAATGTACAACTTAAATGTAAATGCTATAATTAAACATAAATTTAAAAACTACAATTCAGTAATTTTTAAAACATGAAAAAGAAAATAGAAACATCACACATTTAAAGGTAATACTAAAACTTGAGGATACCAATGATCTTGCACATTCAAACATATAAGTCACAAATTCTCTACTTGATAACTTAAGTATACACTTCCTGATGGGTTGGATTTCATTTCTTGTCTTTCCTTGGTTTTAACGCCCCTGTTCCTACCTTCTGACCAGCCCAAATAATTTTGGTTTTGGGATAGATCCTGCATTTTCAAAGTTTAAGAATGATCTAGAATAAGGAAAAGTTAATTTATTCCAGACAACGAAAGCTTAATGGTAGATACTGATGTAATTTGAAGATGATTATCATTTTCTGCAAGAGAAAAAATGTTTTTGTGTTACCATATTCTGAGGAAAATCTTAGTGGGTCTCCACACATGGCACAGATCTCATAGCTGGCGGGTTCTAGACTCTGGTCACTCTCTCTGTCTGGGGAGGAACCGGAAGCTGTCTTCTTTATCTCGGACACTCATGTATACGCTTCGAAATCATGAAGTTCATTGAGCAAAAGTGATCACAAATGCAATGACCATTTCCTAAGCTACACTTGCCTCCAACACTGACTGCTTCCTCACTCTCCTAATCACTCGCTGGGGTGTTCGAGTAAATATTTTATAAGGTTGTCAGCTTTCTTGTTTACCAGTCAAGTAGTATCTCAAGTGTGTGCTTCATAATTATACAATGCAGACATCTTCATTTCATGGTTCTGTAAATCCAAATATTCAGAATGAGGTCATGCTTTTGACAGATGAAAAACAGGATGATCAGAAATATTAATGGGTCACACATTGGTGACACAGCTAAGTAAAAGGAGATTTAGATGTCTTTGAAGATCAATGCAAAGTCCATGCTTTTTACTTACTTTCATAGAAAACACATTAATGAAGCCCTGCAAAATTCACCTTTATAAACATTGCCTTTATAAACATTGGCACTTCTAATTATATTAATAATGCAACAAGTAGGTTATTATCTTCTCATCATATATATGCAATGCACAATGTCCACATTGAGCTTAAATACTTTGTGCACATGTACGTTCTCATCAACATTCCAGTTCCTTCCCTCCCTTTCTAGGGCCCTTCCCTTCTCCTCTAACTCCCACAATTGCACGCAGCATTTGGTTCTACAGAACTCTTGTATTCTGGGATTTTCTTAGCAAAGAAACCACGCAATATTTGACCTTCTGCATTTGCTTCACTTCAGTAAGCATTATGGTCTTAAATTGGAGCCAATTACATACAAGAACCTCAAATCTGTCTGTTTCTACGTGAGAGTATTTCATTGTGTACATATACCACAATTTTTGTGCATATTGGTCTGTTGAACCTTCTGGAGGATAAAATAGACAAAAATTTAGAAGGCGTGGGAGCGGGAGAGGACTTTCTTATTAGGATACGTGATGCAGAAGAAATAGTCCCCAAATCAATAAATGGGATCATATCAAATTAAAAAGTTTCTGCACGGCAAGGGAATCTATAAACAGAAAGAAGAGAGAGCCAACACACTGGGGAAAAAATGACTATCTACGTCCTGCACAAGAAGCTAGTAGCTAGAATATATAAGGAACTGAAGAAAAAACGTTCAAAATCAAACAATTAAAAAATGGGTAACTGCAATGCATGGACAGTTCTCAGACGTAGAAGTTCAAACGGCCAGCAAATACTCGGAGGGATGTTCAACACACTTCGCCACTAGAGAAATGCAGATCAAAACATCACTAAGATACCATCTTACCCCAACAGGAATGGTGCATATCAAGAACTCAACGAGCAATCCATGATGGTGATGTCGCTGTTGGTGGGGAGTGATGGGGGCCGGAGTGGGAGGGGGAAGGAACCTATTTATATTGCGGGGAGATTTGGGGGGACTGTAAACTGATATGACCATTATGGAAAGCAATATGGAGATTCCTCCAAAGGCTGAAAATGAACATTCCGTTCAATGCAGAGATACCATCTCTGGGTATCTTTCCAAAAGAGTTAAAAGCAACATATAACAGAGATACATGTATACGCATGTTCATAGCCGCACAACTACCAAGAGGTGAAATGTGAAAGATGCCAAAATACTCCTTTCCAAATCTTGATGAGGAAAGTAAAGCTTAGACAGCACCCGGGTCTGATCTTAAATCATTGTTTTTAACTAACTTTTGCAAAAAATAAAAAATAAAAAATAAAAAAGGAGGGGAAGGAGCGGGCTGGACCTAAACTCACTATTTATCCCAGGCTGGCCTTGACCTCCACAACAATCCTCCAGTTTCAGCATCCAAAGTGCTGGGATTACCGATGATAGGTTTGAGCCACCACACTCAGTTTATGTGGAATTGGAGAAATCAAACCCTAGATCTTGAGTTTGCTAGGCAAGTACTTTCACCACTGAACTACAACCCCAAACCTGTTTTAAAAATTTAGGTGGAAACAGGACCACCCATTCATATGTGTGTGTTAGTAAAAACTGCTTATTTTGCAAGTAATAGAGAGCTAGGAGGTGTTGTATATACAGAGTGCATGCATGTCAGCACTTTGGAATATACGAGCTATGAACAAGCATACTTTCTTCCCTGAGCTAATCATGTTTAAAGATGAAAAACAGCAGAAAGACACCCAATGTTACATCATTCTAATGTGCATGTTAGAATATTAGCTTTATATATAATCTATATTAGATATAAACATTTATTATATTTCTGCTTTAAAATAGTGTACAATTAATTAATGATGTTTTGCAGATGTTATAATTTCAAAATAAATCATTGTCAACAGCAATGGAACAAGAATTGAATCAAAAAATATTTACTCGTTTAAGTAAACTGCCACACACTACGTGTTTAGAACTTTCAGAGCATTTGTTTAACAACTGGCTGATGTGTGTATTAATTTAGTGATGGCGGTACTGTTTATTTTGGGGTGCACAGTCTCGTATCATAGAGCTGTAGTAACTGTATGGAATAACTAAAAGAAAATGACTGGGGGAGAGTAGAAAAATAAAGCAACGAGCGGAGTGTTGATGATCGCTGGTTTTGTACTGAAGGTGTATATACTGGTCGACTGCGTTTTATGATTTCTCCTTTGATTGCTGAATTTATATTGAAAGACAACTGGACCAGATAACTGGGATTCAAACCTGTTATATATTAGGTCATTCAATTAACCATGGATGGTGAACCATATTGTGTCTTCAATACACGTGTTTAATTCATAATGTAATGCAGAATTATCTCATTTCTGAGCATTATTTATTTTTCTACCCTGAATTCTTTATATATTTACTATTTTTGTTTGTTTGTTTGGAGACAGGGTCTCACTTTGTAGTCCAGACTGTTTCTGAGCTCACTCTAGCCCAGACTGGCTTTGAACTCAAAGCAATCCTCCTGCCTCAGCCTCCTGGGTGTTAGGATTACAGGTGTGCACCACCACACCCGGCTTATGTGGTTCTGAGAATCAAACTTAGATACTCAGAACTTGTTAGGCAAGCTCTTTAACTGCTGAGCTATTCCTCCAGCCCAACACAAAATATTTTATTAAGAGTTATCAGGACTATACAATGGGATGTAACATCCTTGGCATATGAACTGTTTGATAAAAATGAAAATCAAAATAGTCTTTATAGTAAACCCATATCTTTGAACCATCAATCCTTTCACATCTATGTAAGAAACTCAGAAAATGCTTGAACGAAAGTTACCTTTAAAGAACATGAAGTCCAGTTCTTGTTATGCATAAAAAAGTAATCGAGGTAATGAAAGGTCAAGAGAACAGTAATTTACTAATATTCATAGATAATTAGCCATTAAAGATTTACCTTTTAGACTTCTTATGAATTGTTTACTATAACTTCATGTTTTAATTTCAACAGTTGTTCTAAAATAAATTACAAAAGTAGGTTATAAGACATCCTAAAATGAATTAATAAATTCAAATGTATTCATAATTAATAATATCTGAGCACCATCTACCCCCATGAGGAGCACCTATCTTAAATTTTGGGTTTATAATAGCAATGACTTGTATAGTAAAAAATTACTTGATATACACATATAAAGTTTACCTTGGTCTTCTGAGCACTTCGTAAACATTATGTCTTATGAAATTTACATTTCATGATGGTGTTCATAAAAAGCACACTGTATGGATGAGTATAAGTAACTTTGTGAAGAAATTACAGCACAAGTTGGAGGAGCCGATAGAACCACTTCTAAACACCTACTTAAAGCTGCACTTCTGAGTGTTTCTGATCATGTTTTCACATTTCTTATTCCTGATTTCTCCCACTCCTTATTGTGAGGACTTTATAATCTCAAAGTGGAAGGAAGATTTCAAAGAAATCTTGTTTTCCCAGAAAAACCAGATATTTTTCTAATTTTCTTTTAAAACTATAGTTGAACAATGATGAAAGCTTAATGTTCATATGCTAATATTACAATACACCCATGAAGACCCTCAGGGGAAGTAACTGCAAATAATATACGCATTTTAAAATGGGGGAGCTCATCGTGCCTCATCTGAGTGCATAAGGACCTTCTCTTAGTAATAAATAACATTTCTTATTAAGAGATGCATTCACCACCCCCCCCCCCCCACACACACACACACACACTAAGGGGACAGGATACCATGGAGAAGAACTGGAAGGCAAAGCTATTGAACCATTTTGGAGTGAAGTAGGTAAACTCCTTGAAGAAAGCTGGGTGGCTATTATGTCTGAGAGCTTGACTCTCATCAGGCAAGAACTCTGGGAAGGTCAAGAGTGAGACAGTGTTAGAATTAAAGGGGCGGGGGGTAGCTGGGTGCACATCTCAGTGGTTAAAGCACTTGCCTAGTAAGTCCAAGGTCCTAGGTTCCGTTCCTCAACACCAGGTAAATTGGGCATAAGGATGTACACCTGCTACCCAGCACTGGAGAGGCCGAAGCAGGATTGTCATGAACCAGAAGCAGAGCTAGACTCTATCTCTAAAAAAACAAACAGAAGAAATGAATACAGGTGAGCTGACTATCACAAGAGAGTCGCTACACTGGCTTAGCCCGTGGTGCTATGTGGCACTAAGTGGGAGGCAGGCAGGATCAGTATCACTACGCTGTGGACTCGGTGACTGTTTTCTACAGTAACTTTAATTTTTTCCTTTTGAAACCCTTCTGTCCATCCCCCAATATACATCAATGTATCCCACAGTGCTGGTAGCTCGTTTCTACAGACCACATGATGCTATCACGTCAGAAATGATCTGATTATTTGATATTTTCGAATATAAGGCCTAGTCTAATCAGTTCTTTACCCAAGAATTCCATTACTGTGTATTACGCCTACTGCATTTAGATAATTTCACAATAACAATCTTCTTTTAACTTAAAATGAAATAAACAGTAAAATTCAATTTATAAAGCCAGAAGGGAAAACATTATTATCTCAGAGAGAAGTTTTAAAGAAGCAGTACTCAGAAAATCAGTCCCAATATCCACCGTGTATAACGAAGAATAAAAAAGGACCAAAAAAAAAAAAAATAAATTCAGGGCAGGAACAAGAGAAGAAAATAGGAAGTGGCTTCACATTTCACTTTCAAGGGGCTCCACCTGTCAGTAAGGAACATCCTGGAGAATGCATTTTCTTCCGGAGAAATCATTTCTTTAAAATGCAACGTCAATAGTAACAATTCAGAGGACAATTACACAGGACACGCAGCACCTGCTAACACCTTCATCGTCATCAATGACTCTTCACAAAGTCTCAAATTCCCCAGAAGCACAGCTCTAAGCGACAGTGCACTACACAGAGGATGCTCTTCAAATGCAAATCATGAGTATTTATTTGAAAATTCAAATTATTTTGGTTTAAACATATATATATATATATATATATATATATATATATGAATGAAAGATCAGATATTACTTAGGGCACTCATAGTTATGCTTAACCATCTAAATAGAAGACTAAGATTATAACCTTGAAAAATATCCCAGTACAATAGAAAGAATATTTTATCCTGGTGGATAATATTTGAGAATATTAGTTGTCATAAAATTAAAACTATTAACCTAATTTTGTTTGTCTCAGAGAAAGAATAGAGTGAATGAGAAAGAGTGAGAGAAAAAAAAGACTATGTTATGTGCCTGTGTCTTGGGAAATGCAAGTATAATTAGATGTAAAAATTCACTATTATTAAATCTTGTAAAAAGTAATCTATAGTCAGACTTTTTTAATAATGGTGTAGTACTGGCAACCAACTTGCGGAAGTTAATTAGACTGATCAGTTCAATGAAACTGATGTGGTTAATAGTACGTTCTGTTTGTTGAAAAGCATAAAAACATAAAAAAATTTCTTTCACCCAAGGAAAATAACTCAAAATACTCTATTGTATAGAGGAACCACTAGCAGAAGACCCATCTAAAAAAACCTGAGATACAGACAAGAAACAAAATATTCCATCTTATGATCAACATTTTTATAGAAGCTTTCGGATGGAATGCCAGTCAACTGCAAGAGTATAATTTACATTGCATGAATAAGGGATAATAAGTTGGGCAGGTGCATAGACTTACTGATAAACTGGTTTCTAAAACGTTTACAGAAGGATATAGACATTAATCTAATTGGTTGTTTAATGTCACAAAATTTACTTCTCAAAATTCTAGTCTGTTCAAAGCTTGCCATCATCTTTCTTACGCTGCAAACTATGATACTAAACAATGCCATCAAGCCAGATTCTTCAGTTAGTGTGATGTGAAGTGCGGAATTTTATTTTTATGCAAAATATGAAAGTATCAAAAAGGATGAATGGTTCGCTCTGTGAAAAGACGACACAAAAATAAAAATGTATGAATGGTGAGATAAAATCTTTACGGAAGTGTCACTAAGTTTATTGTCATAGATACTTTCAATGTGCTCAGCCCAGGAATGAATGTTGTATGTCTACAAATTGGCGATGTTTTTAAGTGAAGTAAAAAGTCAGGAGTGCCTAGTGAATGTCTTTTTCAATATTCAACCAAAAGACATATGAAATATTAAAGGATCTTTATGGAAAGTTTGTAGACTTTTTCATTTCTTATTTTCAGCAATCGTTGTGGAGTTACTTACCTCTCTCCATCACCAGAAGTATTCTAGAATAAAATATGTGACATTTATTAATGTCAAAACCACAGTTGCATGGAGGTTGTGGATTTCTTATTTTGCTCTGTGTGTATGTATTGCCTTCTTTGATTTTCCAATTTTTTATTGTTGTGTTATTGAATTATAATACAAGCCCATTAGAGATACAAGCATCATTAACGTGCAACTCCGTGAACTGTCACACTCAGGAAAATATCCATTATGTGAAGAACTCACATTTTCCCAGATCACTAGATGAGTATTTTGTGGTCTTTATAGAAGCAAGTTCACTCTGGGTGGAGCCCACTATTCTCTCTTCTAAGGCTTGTTGTAAACTAAATGACTTACTTCGAATCTCATGGAAATTGAAACATGTGTTATGTATTTTTGGGGTCTTTTATCAGTCACCTTCCCTTTACTGAGGCACAATACTGAACACCAATGAACTAAAAATGGAGAGATGTATTTTGGCTCACGGTTTCAGAGGTCTCTATTCACACATGGTTGGCCATTTCCAGCGGAAGTGCGATACGACAGTGGAAAGTTATTCACTACAGGAAGCAGTAAGAGAAGGGAGGAGTCAGCGACGAAAGTGTACTCCCCAGGAACATTCTCCCTGTGACCCATCCCTCTAAATCGGCCCACCTCCTAACAGCAAATGAAAGCATGGCTGACTGGTGCGTGCAAACACCCTTACACATACGGTGAAGGATGGGAGGACATTCTGGATTTAAAACATATCTTCTGAATTCTTTTGATAACAATGTGAGGCTAATTCCAGTTGCAGCACATGACCATTATTGTTCAGTTTCATTTTGGTATATCATCACATTACATACATGTACTAACAAGTATTAACACACTTTAATGTGATTGACATTTAAGCTTAGTTCACTTGGGAGACATTACAAATAGAGTAGTCATATTCTCATTTGTAAGTATCTTTTAGTGAACATATTTCATTTCATAGAGTGTATACATCTAGGAATGAAACTAGTGGCTCACTTGTCAAGTTCCCTCATCTTTCCACTGCTATGTCTCAATCACAATTTGCTTGTGGGTCATTGTAGTATTTGTTTCTTGACGTTTGACTCTGTCCTTTATAAAAAAGAAACGTCTTACACTGGGGTGGTCATACTTTGCTGTCAGGAGGAAGAACATATTTAATATAATATACTTAATTTCCTTATCTTATTAATTCCAACTTTCAAATAATTATGGGCTGGGTTAGATTGATTTTATATTTCTTAAGGTCATACTTCCCCTTCTTTTGCACGCATAATAGTGTTTCCTCGGGTGTCAGACACTGGATTGTGCGCTAAGAAGGGAGCACTGAACATACTTCTTTCAAATTCATCCAGAGAGTGCTCTTCTTAACTCACAAAGTAGTCTCACATGTCTGCTACTAAACGTCTAAATACTCAGAAATGATGATGTTTCCATAAATCCTGGCTCATTGACTTCTACAGCAATTTGGTATATAATTCGCTTTTTGATACGAATACAAAGCGAGTATCATATTACGCCAACATCTTTGCATTTTGCTTCATGTTACCTAATATGTAAGCATCACAATTTATTTTTAGTTTCTTTGCTATAAAAAACATCAAAATGTGTCACTGTATGTGTGCTTGTTGTTTTAGTTTTGAATTAAATAACTGTACTAAATGAGCAAGGAAAGGTAGGAAATGGAAGCTTCATAAATTTCCTTCTATACAATTTAAATAATTTGATGAATTATGATAGGATCACATTTGTATTTTGTTGAGGATACAGGTTTGTTATTTGAATTTAAGCATGATTATACTCTCCTAATAAAGTAGAAATTAATGACAAATATTGTAAGAATGATTTCAAAATCAAATGGGCTTTGCTACATTAATCTTCAAACATTGAGTAAATATATATTCTAAAAATTAAGTATTAAAAGGCTAAAGTTCTATGTCAAAATATTCCTATGACAATGGATCACAACTTCAATTTGATATAACTTATTTATATTTATTTACACTATCATGTTTATCAGAAAAAGGCAAAATAATAATGTAAGATTGTTTTGTGCTATTTATAGCAATAAAATATATGAAAAAATCTAGAAGTTGAAATATTGGAGATGGCTTAAGTGATATGTCACATGCACAAATACTAAAATAAGAGAAAACAACCAAATCATTAAAAACTTGAGTTATTTATTTGAATTTATCAACCTGGAACACTTTTTGCATTATGACAATAGGAGATAAAAATATCAAATATTCATTCTATACTCTTGAAAACACTATTACTTAGATGCTGATATATGTGCATGAATATACATGTATGCATGCAAGGCAAGACACAAAGCAGGGCCTCTCAGAGGAATGCAAATTAATAACTTGCAAAGAAAACAGATTGTAGTTCTTTCTTTTGTATTTTTGGATTATTGAATAGTTATGAATCATACAAATAGTTTTTAATCAGAGAAAACAATAGATGTGCTTTCATTAAGCAAAATAAATCTGAAGTTCATTTTCAGTAAACAATCACCTAATAAGTGTCTGCACATGATTAGTACATATACATATTCAAATATAACTCAGAATAGGACTGTAGCTCTGTGTAAGAACACTCACCTAGCACATGTCTGGCCCAGGTTCAGCCTTCATTACCAAGAGAGGAAAAAATAAATAATAATGTCTTAAGTAAAATCTTGCTCATGTTGTTTTATAATTGGATATTATTCATTCACAATGTTTGAGACAACGCATAATTATCTTTCTTGATTGGTAATCTTTAGTACTGACAATATTTGCTAATGAGGGTGTGGAGGTCTGTTTTTCTTCTCTTAGTCTTCCAAAATATAACATTCCTAGTGCTCTAAACTTTTATGATTATGTGCTCTAAAATCTTATGCTACCACAGAGTTTGTTCGTGGACATCTTATCTGTGGAAGAAAGCTCCTGGATAAAGAATTTCTGTGTCCAAAGTGTCATGTGAAAGAAGATGGAGAAATATATACCTAAATGTCTCACAGGGAAGAAATGTAGAAGACTCCGGGAGAAAAGCACCCGCTACCCGGGTAGATGCATTTCAGACGGCAGTGTGCAGTGTCTGCGAGTTACCACGAATGCTTGGGTGCACTTTCTGGTCACACTTTTGAGTCATCCATATGCCTGTAAGTCCTCACCCATGCTTCTGTAAGTAACCCCCATAAAGCCATTAGTTCACTAAGTTAGACTTTGGCAAAAAAGGAAGCACAGAGAGATAACATGCAGTCCTCCTCCGTGGCTAGTTCTTCCACTATTCCTATGATCCTCCAGAGTCGTTTCGTACATGCAGGAGCAGTGCATTGTACACAAGCATATATCTGTACCACATAATGTCCACTTGCTTAAATAAATCTTGCTTATTTTGTAGCTTTTAAAAAAACCAACATTGTATTTAAAAAATTCAACTTTGTTATATAAAGACCCTCAAAATTGTTGCTATATTCAAATAATTCATGATAAACTATCATGTTTATCCTTAATTTGTTGATGGATGTGTAAATTGTTTCTACTTATTTGTTATCAATATTTTAAGGATCAACCTGTACAAACATATTTGTATTATATGCACTTCTGTCAAACAAAAAAGGTTCAAATTACACTCATTGGAGAAGTTATTTTAGCTGAAATTCAGCATACATTGAGTGCTGTTGAAATACATTAACTACTATAGAAATTGCTCCTTTTACTTGTAAAAAATTTAAGTATTTTTGGTGCACTTAAAAACTAAAAGTCACTGATGAAAATAAACCTGAAGAAGAACGAAGTAATTCCTATTAAATTTTTTATTTTACTTTTTTGTGGTACTTTTTTATTGTTTTATTTTAGATAGGCTCTTGTTAAGTAACTAAGCTGTACAGGTGGGCTTGAACTGTTTCAGTCCTCCTGAGTGCTGAGATAACAGACCTGATCTAGTAGACACAACTTCTTGCATAATTTTTTGCAGAAATGAAAAAAGTTTTTCTGAAGTCCATAAGACCCTCAAATAGCTAAAACTCTACAGAGTAAGTAGAACAAACTTGAAACATCACACGACCGGATTTCAACATTTATCACAAGGCTACATAATCAAAGCAACACAGTACTGGAGCTAAAATGGATTCACTGATCCATGGGACGGAGAAAGACCATAATTAAATCCATAAATTTATTGTTAACTGATTTTTGGCACAAATGCTAAGAGCATCAGCATCTCGTGATAAAAGGTAGATAAAGATCAACACAAAACTCCTGAAAGTATCAAATTATGATGAGAAACTCTAGGAGGACTTTTAGGATTGTGGACACATAGCTCTAACACCAAAGCTCAGAGATTGAGGCACTCAATGGTCTGGAACTCAAGGGCAGCCTGGCCTTGCTTAGAAAAGAAAACAAAGAGAAGAAAAAGAGAGAGAGAGAGAGGGAGAGAGAGAGAGAGAGAGGGAGAGAGAGAGGGAGAAGGAGAAACATGCTTGCTTAGGATGAGACAGAGGCGAAAGTTCCTTGACGTGGGACTTAGCAATGATTTTATAGGATACAACACCAAAAACACAGGCATTAAAAGCAAAAATAGACAAGGGGCTTACATCAGACTCAAAAATGTCTGCAAAGAAAGGAAATAGAGTAGAAATGTAACCTTAAAGTTGATAAATATGCCTATAAACCATTGTTTGATAAAGAGAGCATAAGAATTCATTAGTTAAAAAACCTAATAGTATTGAAGACCAAACAAGTATTTCTCAAGAACGAATGTGAAAAATCTCCAGTACTTAAAAAATCACCCCAAACCACTCCCTCCCAAAGAAATGCAAATTCCCATCTTGATGGATGTCACCCACCTCCCTTCGGAATGGCTACTCTCAAATAAGTGGAGGAAGACGTAGATGTGAGAATCTGAAGGAGCGGACCCTCAGGTGCTGTTCGTACAAGCGCAAATAGAACTGCTGTGACGGAAAAGAGTACGGTGAGTTTTCAAGTGAAAATACACCTGTGACAAGACCGGGCAATGGCTCTGCTTAGTACATATCTGAAGAATATGAACTTGGTATGTGAAAGACACGTCTGCCCTCCCTTGTTCATTGCAGTGTTTTTCACGGTACAGAATCAACCCAAGTGATGATCAGTAAGTAGATGGATAAAGAAATTGTAAGGTCTATACCATGGAATACTAGTTTAGTCCTGAAGAAGAAAAATGTCCTGCCATTATTAAAAACAGAACCATGAAGAATGTTAATTTAATGAAGACCAATCAGGCACGTATTGGCATAACGTCTGCATAATCTCTCTTCTGTGGAGAATCTCAAAAAGTCAAATTCAAAGAAAGAGAGAACAACACGACGGGTTCCATTCTGTCGGTAGAAAGATTGGGAGGTGTTAGCTGAAGGACATAAAATTTCAGTTAGAAGAAATGAACTCAAAATTGTAATATGCAGCAGGGTGAGTCGAATATCATTCGCAAAACCATTTTACACTTGAGAATTGTGAAAAGGGGGTCTTATATGTTCACATTCCAAAAATAAACTGTGTCAGGCTACCGTGTACTTGAAATAGTTTGATTCAGCCAATCCACAAGGTGGAACTGTAGCAGCATACTGTACACTGGGAACACAACTGCTTAAATACAAATACATAAACAAGTCGAAGGAAAATTTTAATACTTGTCAATGAAATATCATCATCACAATCCATAGAAAGTTATGGCTACCTAAGAAGTACACTAGGAACTTATCAGATGTACAATATTTCTTAAACTTCTCAGAGTACTAGAGTAATTACCTAGTTCGTTAGATTTGACTGAACCTACTGCACTTTCTGTGAGTGATTTCTACATTGCACACAGAGAAATTAGTCCAGATTTTATAAAATATCACTTAAAATACTCTAGAAATTTCACTGAAAGGAAAACGGGCGATTTTTTTTAAATTTAGGGGCCAGTTTTATGGAAAAAAATTCTTCCACGGATCAGGCAGGAGGAACGGTTTCAGCTTGATCCCGGCTCATGACCTCTGTGGCGTGCTTTTTGTGTATTAAAGATGCACTGTCATAGATAAGGTAATGATTCTAGAACTCACACACAGCTCGTCAGTGGGACCAGTGGCAGGAGGCAGAGTGCAGGGAGTCATGCCAGGGATGGGTGGAAGCACCAGGCCATCACCTCCCACTGGGCAGCCCATTATTTCCCAGCAGCCTCTGGACAGGTACTGACCCCTGCTCCAGATTCATTCACAAATAAAATTTTTGTTTGTTTGTTTCTCTTTCTCCATTATTGAACCTGTTATATTATGATGAAATGTAACGCAGTTGAAAAAAGCAATTTGATTGGATTAATGAAGTTTATTGTGTATTCAAATGAATCAGTGCAAACAATGAATCAAGTGACTGGGAACGTAAGGAGAGCTAAGTCCCAGCTGGCCTGCAGTGACTTCGTCATGTTTTCTCATGTTTTGAACCATGATTGTAAGTTGGCAGACAGAGGATAAATACACACAGACACTCCTGCAAAGAGACATGTTTTAAAATGAGCGGTATGCTCTAAAAGTACAGCAATAGTTTTCTAACCTTTCAACTCAGGATAACAGTAAAATGCCTTTGTGCACATATACCCAGTTCATTTCTCACAAGGTTCTTGAGTGCTAACTACACAATAACTTCTGGTTCTTGTTGGGAAAAAAGAAAGAGATTATTTCAAAACTACCTTGTGACATTTTTTAAATTAGAGAGTGTTTGTTACTCATAAAAGTGTACTTAGGCTTCACCAAAAGAATTTGAAATTGTCTATTTGATGCACGTGCTTGAGTGTTCAACTGCACAGAATACCTTGAACAATTACTAGCATGGCTCAGTTATATAGTGAAAATTGAATTCCATCACAACAATTGAAGGAGATATGTTTTTTTTTTAAATAAGTCAATAAAAGATTGCACAAAGCTTGATTGAGATAAATATTTCAGGTGCTTGTGAAATAAAACTAGAGAGTAAAAATTTATGCCATATAAATCTTTCTTTTTCTACCCAGCTCTGATCTATTTCCAAACAGAAACCAAAATCACTGATATCAACTCAAACTATGGATCCAACCCTACGCCTGTTTACAAGACCTTCCTTCCTCTAGAGTCCCAACCGGGCTTCCCTATTTAACTTCAGGGTTGAGTATCTGCGGTCCTGTCACCCCACCTGTTTACACACTCATCGCTTCCCAATGCCCGCTCCCCACATTCTTTGTCTGATTAATTTTTTAATTGCCAGGTCTCATTCCCAAATGAAATACAACTTATTTCAAATGTTTTTCCCTGGCATTGTTGTTGAAATACTAACCTTCATTTATTAAAATGTACTCATTTCACTGTTCTAAATAGACAATAAAAAAGGAGACCTCTTAGTGAACCGATTTCCCACAGGGAAACTGCAAAAGCAGAAGCTGTCTAATATATTTGTTTTGACACTCCTGGGTCTAGAGAAGGCTTGCATCTTCAAAAAAGAAGGCCGGTATGATGAAGGGTGGTTCATTACAGCTAAAAGCGTGGTAAGAGCTGCTGTGAAATTCTACAGCCCCGAGGCAAGAGCCAGCTATGTTGCTGATAGACTGCTCGTACCTAAAATATGTACAGGGCTCAAAAAATCGGAGCCCATAGCCACGTAGGCAAGGAAGAGTTACAAACAGCCAGTAGGGACGTGAAAAAACATTCAACATCAAAAATCCATTTATTTATGCACATAGGGTGAGTTTTAAAAGATCAATTTTACATTTTGTGCATATTTTAATAATTCAAAAAAGTAATATTTAAAACAATATTTAGAAAAACATTGTTAAATATTTAGAGAATTCTACATTGAGTCGTTTTAATTAAATAAAAATTGTAAATCTGTATTGCATAAAACCTGATGGTTTTGAATATTTATACATTGTGGGATAGATGCAGAAAACAATTCTAGTGTATGCATTGCCTTTCATCCTTATTTTTTAGTATAAAAACACTTTAATAGTGTGTGTGATGGAGAACACTTAGCATGCAGTACACTTTATAATGATATTCACCATCACATGCATTATATTTCTTAAACATTTCATCCTATTGAATAAAATATGATCAACACACTCTCAACTATACTTCACTCAGCTGTGTGGTAAGATAGATATAATAAATAGAACCAGTTGTATCCCCTCCGTGAGAATACTGACATCTCTGTTGACAGTTACTTCCAGAAACGTGAGTCAACTCATTGCAAAGGGTATGGGAACACAAGTAATGCTCATCACAATGGGGTTAAAAATGGAACTTATACTTTATCATGGAAAGATTCTATAAGAAAATTATTTATAGTATAGGTTTTTCATTTAAAGTATCCAAAATTTTGTTTTAAACCATATTCACATCTGAAATACTCTGGTACTCAACAGTTGCTTTAAAAACTATGAAAAATAATATCAAAACTAGGCATCAACTTGAAGAGTGCCCAAATATCATCAAATAAGTCTTCTAAATTACACCGCCATTTTTAAAGAATTTAGCTTGAATTTGACTTATGTATAATAAGAAAACAAGACATTTCACAATACTAATGGGATGCTTTAAAACTCAAGAGAAAAAATGAAATAAAATACCTTCACTGCCCCAAGAATATGAAAATCCAATCAAAGTTAATAAAATCTGCTTTTCTATTAATATTTAAAACAGAAACAACATGATATTGTGATACAACATTGTGAACCGGTAAATAATAAATCAGAGTTATCAATATTAGATACTTAAATGGTTTCAATCCATACCACATTTGCTTTTATTGATCCATGTATCAATGAACATTCATTGTATTTGTAGAATGATTTAAAATTTTCTCATTCTGGTAACAGAATACGTGTAATAGTATTGATCTTTTTCAGTGTATACTAAAAGCATCATAGATAAAATGATGAACATTTGGTTTTACTTATTTTGTTTCTCAACTAAACTGGGGAAGAATTCAATTTTATAGCTTTCCAGACTAGTCTTGGCATAGCTACCTCTTAGCGGGAAGATGTTGCAAGTTGTGCACAAAAATGTCGGTAGGTATAAAGCAACAAAAATATATGTTATGTTTCCATAAGCAATCAGATCAAAGAATATTATATCTTTCAACTTTATACAGAAGACATAAAAAGTAGAGGAGAAATTTCATCTTTTCTCTTGTGTTTGAGGAACTCAGCTCTCTGCTGTCCGGTGAGGCCTTAATAATCTCAGCTAAGACACTTACCTTGCAGGGATCATGCAGCGCCCTAAAGGACATCCCGCCACAGTTTACTGCCTGAGTCCTCACGCTAATTGACGGCACTCAGGCTGAGGTCCTCAATACGGTTCAAGGATCTCTCTGCATCTCAGATATCCTCGATGGGGGGTCACAAGGTACACACGTATTTTCCCAATGCCACCTCAGTGGCTTGACTGCAGCTCTCCCAACCCTCACCAAAGGCCATGGGTTGGAAGTGACCAATGTGGACAGGTGAAACTTTTAGTAGGTGGTTATGTCATTAAGAATTTGCCCCCATGAATGAGTTACTGTCATTATCCTGGAAGCAGTGTTATTATTATGACGGTCAGTTTGTTGCAAAAGCGAATCAGCCTCCCAGTTCTCTCGCCTTGCCTTAGGATAGCTCCCACCATGTGATTAGGAATGAAAATCTTAACCAGATAAAGCCCCTTAGTTCTCCAGTCTCCAGAGGCGTGAGCCATGTCCGTCACCGCTCATCACCTGTCACCCAGTCTATGGCATCCTTCATGGTATCACAGCAGCACTAAACCCACTCAGGCAACTTGTGAGTCCTCATTTGTCTCATTTACAAGCATGGTAAGTTAGGCAAAGATGCCGGAATAGACCACACCTGTTACCAAGTGTCTCTGCCTGAAATGTGGGGACAGAGTTCAGTGGTGATGCACACTCCGTGATTTATGCTGTTTAAAATTCTCTAACGCAAAGTTGAGGGGACATTCTAAAACTAAGATTTTCCAGGCCCCCAGCCCTGAGTTCCTTTCAGAGATCCTGTGATACAAAATAATTCGCACAACAGCATGAAGGTGGTGGCTTTCCTTTCCACCGCACTGACACTTTCATTGATAGTATGAAGGAAATAGTGGGTGAAATGTAAGGCAGGCTAACAGAATGAGGGCAGGGCCCACTATGCACTAGTGGGTGTTATCGGATTCACCTGTGTGTTCACAAAAAGGTATACAAGCTAAATCTGCTTGACAACATTCATGCATGGAAATGAAATACTAGTTTTATTTAACGTTGATCATTTAGTGCACATCTCTAATATTTACTGTGACGGAATGGGACATACACATAAACCGTTCAGATGGAGACGGACATAAAATCATTTTAATTATGTGACGAATTCCTAGCTGTGTAATGTTGACAGTCATATTTAAGTTGACTACACTCACGCTTCCTTCTCCTTCAGTTATACGGTCAAGTTTATCATATCTTACTTTTGTTGCCCACATGAGGAAAATGTCTAAGTCAGAGTGGCTGGGTTCAAAAGGGGATCCTAAGGATATTTATTTTAAAAGAAATCTGAGATGATATGTAAGAATTTGTATAACCTAGCCTTAAACTCCACAGAGTGTCATTTTTTCCCATATTTTTGACCCTGAAATTCTATGGCAGTGTTTTCCAAGCATTCAACTGGAAATTCTGTTGTTAAAAAATTTTGGGGCTCAATGTCTACAGTCCAAGTTTCATAGAGAGAAACATATGGAAATTTTTTTCTCTCTCTCTCTCTTCTGGCTAGTACTGATGATTGACATTGATCCCAAGATCTTCGGAGACAGATACAACTTCTGTGTTTTTTTAATTTTGATGCACGATTTTGCTAAATTAATAAGTTGCCCAAGTTAGTTTAGACTTAAGACCCTCTTGGCTCAGCATCTCCCGGCGCTGGGATTACAGGCATCACCCCAATTCAGTACTGCCTTCAGTTCTTGATAGGAAGATTGTTCAAGAATTTTAGAGCACTTTTCAAATTTGCCTCAACTATCTGGCTGGTACTTAGCACGATAAATATGTATTTATGATAGCACCAACATTTCACATTGGAGAGAAATCTGCACAGACTTGCTTCATTTCCTCAGACATTAGCATTTAATTCAATAAAATGAGTGAGATGAGGTAATTCATCATATCTGAATCCCTTTGATCGCTAAGAAGATATTAGTGAAGATTTGTCATACAATGTAGCAGAGTTATGAAAATGATAAGTTAATTTGCTTTATAAAACTAGAATTCAAAATTACACTTAGAATTGGCTATATCTACATCCATATGTATTTACTTACCTTTCTTCACGCCCCCTCCACTAGGTTTGGAGAAACTGTTCAGCATCCTTACTTCTTCCAAAGAGAGAGATACTACCGCAAGTCTAATCGCCAACATCTGCATTTGCTGCTTCTCCTGGTATTTTCACAGTCATGACAAGCATCACACAGGATTGTTGAGTTCATGCTCTTTTCCTGAGACCAAGCCTGAGCTCCCATGGGAAGCAAACTTGTGAGCAATCCCAGTGGGCGCTGCTCCCTGCATCCATTCCATCTGCTTCATGGTTAGAGAGTGGTGGAGGGGACTTTTTCTTCCCTTTTCAAGGCTGAGGAGCAACGCCCTCCCTGCTTGTGGCTGAAGACCGTCCGGCTGGGAAACGTTCTTTGTTCCCCAGAGCCATAGCCCACTTTCACTGTGTTTTATTTTCAAAGATTGTTAAACGAGGGTTAATTGTCGCTTTGCTACACTCTGTATTTTACTCCTAGCTTTTGCCTTAAACAAAAGGCCTGGGTCAGAAACCCAAGCGGCTCCTGAGCGAGCAGTGACCCTCCGACCCTCTGGTTTGTTTTGTCCCTTACACAAAGCCTCATCCTTCGACCTCGGCCAGAAGTGGAGAGAGGGGCAACACAAGAACACCACACGTACACACACGCACGCACAGGCACACGCACGCGCACGCACGCACTCCTGTTTAATTATTTATTTATTTGTAAAACAAAGTCTCACTCTGTAGTTCGGGCTGATTCTGAACTCACACTCCTGTATTAAGGATTTGATGACCTTCAAAATGTTTCTGGGAACAAACGTTCTATTCTTAAAGGACAACATTATTGAATTTGGGTAAATTAAATGTCACCCAAATCAATTTCCTTCTGATGGTCAGCTCTTACCCACGGCGTGAATGCTGAAATTCGCCAAAGGTACAATCCCCTTGAAACGTTACGTGAAGGTCACGGCGAAGCAAAGTGCAGTCGGGTTTCTGCTCCTCTCACAATGCAAACAAAGGTAGTCAAAGTCCGCTTTGTGTGGACAGTTCAGGGACTGCTTGCAACGGTCCACTTTTTTTCTTACGAATGTGTAATTTGTGTAAAATCAGAGAATTATTGGTTAATATCTGTATCCCTAATATGAGTTTTCAGTATTTAATTTAGATAGATTTTGATCTTGAAGCCATATTTGACGTAAGTTTTTCATAACCTAAATGATATTTGAGTTATGTACAAATAGTAAAATAAAAAGTTACCAAGAAACAATAAATATAATCACTTAGGTTTTTAAATTAAGCTGATAAAGAAAGAAGTACAAATACTGGGATTTCTCTAAATGTAAACGTTAATGTTTAAATGCTCTGCGTAAAAGGGCGTAAGATGTGGAAAGATTCGGGTTGATATTCATTTAAATAATTTTAAAAACATAACGCTTCTCATACACGAAGTTAAAAGACATAGTCTTTCAAATATCAAACTCTCCCTAAAGACATTCACATATATTAATTCAATCAAAAAATCTTAGGAAAAGATTTTCAAAAGGCTATGTAGTATTCTTAGAGGTTAAACAAAAAACCGTTCTGTGAAATGGAAGCTAGTGTTTATTATAGACTGAATGTTCAATCTGTTTGGACTCCTGCTATATACAACACTGATACATTTGCTAGAAGAATGATTACTGGACTAATCAAGTATGGACTTGAAAAATTAGAGAATATACATTGACGTCACTATTGTCTGGGAATAGCTATTTTTATATGAACTGGATGTGCTATAATTTCATCGTATTTTCCTCTATTGTGGCTTAGTTTTTATTCCTTTTGTCTTAATTTTTGTCTGTTAAACTGGGGAGTTCAGATGTGTTCTATGACAGGTCATTTTAGCACACATGCTCCTTGGCCCCAACTTGAATCTCTTATTGAGTGGCCTCATGGTTGAACCCAAAACCTTCAACTTTCGATCAATTCCTTGTGATGCTGATGGTGCTAGAATTGAGACTGACAACTGACAATAATTTTATTGTGGCATGCTTCAAAAAACTTGCTTGGATCTCTCAACATTTTTTATTCTCCTTCAAATGTTGTGACCAAGTCTCCAAAATTGATTGTCCAATATTTTGCCTGTAATCTGAATACAAGTGTGGCAAAATTTTGGTTATATTCTTTTTCTCCCATGTAAGTAGACCAAAAATACCTAAATATGATGGCTTTTATCACAAAAAATATAGATTGACTGTACCTCATTTGATCACTAAATGTTACTAGAAATGTTCAAACTAAAACAAACAAACAAAATATTAATTTGGAGTATGAAAAAGAAATGTTTTCTCTTTCTCTCTCAAAAGTAGTAAATATGTATGTAGGTTATGTTTATTGTGAAAATATACATTAGATTTTATAAGTTTTCCAAGGAAAATGTACTTGGAAAGTGGAGCTGAAGATAGACGATATTTATTGAAAATAATTATTCACTGAATTATGAATCCTAACCACATTGATTTAACAATAATGACTGCCATTGCAACAAAGGCCTAGGACCTTTTACATTTTCAGTAATCTTCCTTATTGGCTTTACTAAAATAAAGAGCAACTTAAAAATTGAAATTGCAATTCAATTTTTTTTTTTTTTTGAGTCCAGGTCTTGCTCTCTAGCCAAGACTGGTCCCGCAGTCATTATTGTGGCACAGGCTTCCTTGAACTCACAGCAATCCCCCTGCCTCAGCCTCCAAGTGCTGGGGTTACAAGTATGCACCCCCTCACCCAGCTTGTGTGTTGCTCGGAAATAGAAAGGGGCCTTGAGCCCCCAAAGCAAGTGCTTTAACCACTGTGCCCTTTCTCTGGTCCAAACCTATAATTCTAAAAGTAAGGCTTAAGAAAAGTTGTGCCAGTTAATGATGGTACAAAGCTCATCTTGCAAATCCCAAACCCATCTGTGGTTAACATAACACATACAATTTAGTTCCTCAATGATACATAAAAGAAATGATAGGAAGATAATAAATATTTTTAACTTTTTGTTGTGATAGGAATTAAGGTCAGCCTTGACTTAGGGCACGTGTCTAGATATTTATGCCATCTGCATGACGGATGGAAAGGCTTCATGTCTCATATTCATAAGTTTTGGATTTTCATATTCCCAACCCAAAAGTGTTTTAGGTTCACCTATTCTTTAGACAAGTTCGTTCTAAAACGCCTCACACATCTAATTATTTTGTAAAAGTACTATATGTAAATTTCACATGTTCATTTTTATAAATAAGAGGAAATTGAAAGCTTAAAAGGAGGATGATCAAAGAATGCATCTTATTACAAAAAAATGTATCCACTGGCTGGCGTTTGTCTGTGCTTTTTTTAAGATTTCTCCCCAATGTCATCAAAATTTTTTCTTCTTTCTCTGGGACCATGACTTTTGTGGCCCTAACCATTTTGAGAAATACCTGTGAATATCTAGATTTGAAAAAGTAACACGAAGGACACAGTCCATCTGTTCTTTCAACCACAGTGAGGTGAAGCGGCGGCATTCCCAGGGTACCTCAAGCAACGCCCACTTGCAGTGGGGGTCCCCCTCTTGCCCACTTTTCAAGCTGCTTGCTTCAATGAATGAGCTTTTGCATAAAGTTGTTAAGGAAATATCGCCTCTGAAGTCCTTTTGAATACCTTCTTAGACTTTTTCTTTAGACAACTGACTGGATACTAATTTACAGTTAATCTTTTTCTCAAATAAACATTAAAGCTTGGATCCTGGTCCGTTTTATTCTGATTTATTAGTGATAATAGAATTCTTAAGTTTTGCTTTGTGACGGCAGACATTCGGTTCTCAATTCATTAACGGGTATTTTCTTTTTGTCACTTAAATTACACACGCAGGAGAGAGGAAAGATGAAGTGTTGTTACGGGAGCATCCGAGCCCTTCAGGTATGCACTCGCAATTATCAAGTGGCAACAATGTAACTGTACTTCCCAATAATAATGACGTCCTGTGTCCCGCTAATAATTTACTGTGAAGGGATATTTTCATCCTTTAAATTGAACACATCTATTTTGACTAATTAATATGCATCAATTATGCTTTCCATGATGAATTTAGAATTACTAAATAGCACATATCGGGCTGGAGGAAGGGCTCAGTGGTTAAAGGGCTTGCCTAGCAAGCTGTAAATCAAACGCTAAGTGTTCTAGTTCAATTCCCCAGCACAACATAAGGTGACAGGGGTGGCTCACTCCTCTAATCCCAACAGCACTCGGGAGGCTGAGACAGAAGGATTGCTCTGAGTCCAAGGCCAGCCTGGGCTCCCTATTGAGCTCAGGACCAACCTGGACTGCAAATTGAGACCCTGTTTCAAAAATAAATAAATAAGTAAATAAAACTAACAAATAAATAGCACAGTCTGAACAAGGAAATTCTGAAATCAATATTGTGAAATAAATATAGGTTCCATGTTCTGGGTACATTTTTGACAGATAAATTTAATGTTGCACATATATTAAATGATTTTTTTCACAAATTGACTAAAAATCACATAATTCTAATTAGACTTTGTGTAGATAATTTGAGAAAAAGTACAACAGTATTTTATTTTGACTTATTTTCAGATAATATTATCTATTTGTAAAAGGCCATTGAGATATTAAAAGGGAACCTGACTTGCCTAATAGGTAACTGTTAAACTATCTCTCACAATTAAACAAATGAGAAGATAAACTTTTACTTATATTACAGATTTTTACTAATGAAATACCATATATTTATTTTTAAGTTGCTTATTTGTAAATGAAAAAATCACTAAGGATTCATTTAACTTTATTTAATAATTAAATGAATATTTCATGAATTTTCTTTAGAAAAAAATGACAATTGTTCATTTGTCAAAGGACGCACAAACATTTCTATTTCTGGTTGTCATAAGAATTAGAAAAATAAACCTCCATGCATTCTATGTCTTTAGTGAAAATGATCATGCTACCCATGCAGTGATTATTATTATGATAGTGAAAACACTGAAGAAAAGGAGGAACATGATAATCACATAACTTCAACATAAAACTTGACAGTATTTTAAAAATATGGACCAATTACTTACAGCTTTTAAAAAATATATCAAATTTTCTTATAAGTATTTTAGTAACTGAATACGCAAAAACATATTCAGTTGCTTCTCTGATACTAATATTTTTTTAAAGAACATTTTAGTTTACTGCTATTTCATGCTTTTTTCTCAATTCTATTTCTGTTATATTTTTCTTTATAAGTCATATATTACAGCCATCTTATATGCAATATATTTTTGATTCAAAAAAATTCTACATGTAATATCTTCACCAGAATGCCAGTTTGAAATGTAATGGGATGTTTTAGCAATTTTTTAGAGAAATTTGGGAACTACCTACTATGAATGTTATGCTAATATTAAATATGTTATTTAGTCCAGCTTCATGACTTGAAAGCCTCAGTTCTCATTTTCAAATTATTTTGGCCTTGTGTATCCAAATTTTTCTCAAAGCAGTAGTTTCGAAAAATCATACCAATTTTTAGATCATGCATTTAATTTTTATCTTCGTATGTTTTTTCCACCCGCAATATTTTCTTGCTATTTCACTTTTGGGGGTCAGTATTTCATTTGTTCCTATGTTCTGCTTTGTTTTTAATGCATTCAAGAGACAGGGGAGACATTTTAGTTCAGTTTTACAGCCTGTACCTTGATTAGGCCTATGTTTTCCACTGCCGCCGCCACGACTGCGTTCACTTCTGTGACATCGCCATCTTTGTGATCTCATCCTTCCATTGCCTTAACTCGCTTGTTGAGTTTCTGGATTAAATTTTTGAAAAATCATTCCTGCTTTTGAATGTTTTATTTGTTCACTTGTACCAGCTTTTTGAAATATTTCAGTGATTACTGTAGAGGTGATTGTGCCCTACTGACTTACTCAACACTTCCATTAATGTTTTGGCACTTCCTAGGACACCACAACTTTCACCCCCGCCTCACTGCTCCATCCTGCCCCTCCTGCCCCTCCTGCCCCCGGGGTGTCACGGACATGAGTCACCTTCTGCCCAGTTATAAGCATAACACGACCTGACCTTAGTGTTTGTTCTGTTCTGGCAAGTACTCAATGTTCATTTATATTGATGGAAGTATTTATACTTTCTGGCATTCTTTTCCTTGTTGCAATTGTAGTTACTTAAAATGGTTTTCTCTCTAGTAATTAATTTTCTGCTCTTTCAGTTTGCTATATGAATCAAAAGAGCCATTAACATTGATACTGAATAGGGTAATTCTATGATATTTGTATATATTTGAGTTTCTACCTGGAGTTACCTTTGCTTCCCATATTTTCTTTTATTTGCTATTCTGTATCAGTAATAGTTTCTTTGATGCATACTTCTAACATTTCCGGTTACAATTCTACTATTTTTTTCTTGATTATTTCACTTTCTCCTACCTTTGTGAACATTTTTGACTTTACTACTGCAAATAGTCTGTATATAGTAACTCTGGGCATTCCAGTTCATGTGATCTCCTCAGAAGAATTTTAAATTTTCCTTTGGCAAGCAGTTAATACAACTTCCAATTGCCTCATAGGACAGCTACAGACTTTGTCTATTTTAAATAGGTATTAAATATATTTAAATTAGGCTTTATGTCTTTTTACTGATGGAATGTGTGATATGGAACCTCAGAAATCTCTGCTCACCCCTGGACCCTGAGAAAGGTGCTGGGTCTGTCCTAGGGGAGCTCACGGGTCTTACGTAGGTCCCTGAGGCTCTCCTTTCCGCAGCCGTAACTGCTCTGTGGCCTCCATCTCCGATCTCTGGTTCTTCAGTAGAGCAACATTCGTGTTTCTGCACGTGCTTCCTTTACCCGTGTTGCACCGGGGCGAGTGCTTTCAAGGAAAGAGCTCAAGAAAACGTGAGAATCAGTGATTCTCTTCTTGAGCTGCTCTCAAATAATCAAGGCAAATCTTAACATAATTTGTCTTGATTTGAAATTTTAAATTATAACTTCATAATGGCCATGACTAGAAGACCTTTTTCAGTATTACATGTATTTTTTCAAACCTAGCTCTTGAGTCTCTAGAGAAACTAATTTTTGTATTATATTCAAATAGTAAGAGACTAACTTTTAATGAATACTCTACCTTAAATTTTTCAAGCAAATTCAACTTGATCAAAATATATTATCCTTTGTGCGCACTATTAGATGCCTTCAAGGCTTTGTCTGATGCTTTATTTGACGGGACGTGGATTTCCTTCCAAAGGATTTCCATGCACGTTATGACCCGACTGTGAAACACAAAGATGCCTTCTCTCTATATCTTTATTCAGGAATATTTGTCACAGAGCAACATCACGGTCCTGATAATTTCCTGTATATCTATATTTTACAAATGAAGCACATGGAAAGCACCTTAAAAGGAAATTTTAACTGCTGATTCTATGCCTTTAGCACTTGGGATATGATCCAGAATTCTTCATCTTTACTCTTTGTGCCTACTTTGGTTATATTCTTTTCCTATGGCTTCATTTTTTTTTATCTACATTTCCAATTATTTGTTGAACAAGGTAATTTATAGTATTCTGCTTAAAATTTAGAAATTTGTGACTTATAGTTATATTTCTTTTGCTTATGTCAATGTAAGAAATTTCAACATTTCATTGCATTTTCTATTAAAATATATAAAAATAAATATTTACTTTTGCTAATAAAGTATATGTTTATTATATTTCATAACATATTCACTTTATATCTTTACCAGATTCTTTATTTGATAAAATATTTCTAAATTTTTGAAAAATTCTTGAAGTTGAATTTTAACCATATGATTGATTTCTCAGTCTTTTCTCTGGTAATGCAAATACCTAGTTATAAAACTTAATACCAACCAACATTGATTAGTGTTCTTAACAATGTGTATTATGTACTTGTTCATGAGTCAATAACTCTGTAACTATCACAGAACAAATAAGAAGACGTTTTGTTATTATCTTCAACTAGGGAATTGAAAGTGTCTCTAGATTACCATAGGGAAAGGTGACCTGGGAAGAACATGGAGAAATCTCTAAGTTGGGGAATTTTAATACAGAAAAGGAAAAAAATAACAGCCTGAGACAAGAACCACTGAATGGGAGAAAATCCTTGCTAGCTACACTTATACTTACACAGGTGTGTCTAACCTGTGGCCTGCCTTTTTTCACCTTTCATTACTTTTTAATGTTATAACGAAAATATTTTATGATGAAGTTTTTGTATTTATATACAGTACATTAATCATATTATATATTTTATATATGGTCCCAAAAAATTCCTCAAAAGGGCTGGAGGAATGGCTCAGCACTTACAGTAGTTGCCTAGTAAGTGCTTAGGCAAGTTCTGGGTACCCTAGTTAAATTCCACAGTATCACATAAGCTGGGTGTGGTGGTGCAGGCCAGCACCTAAGAGGCTGAAGCAGGAGGATTTCCATGAGTTCAGAGCCAGCCTGAGTTCTATATGAGCTCAGAACCAGCCTGGGTTGCAGAAGGAGACCCTGGCCCAGGAAGCTAACTGTAGATTCTGGGGACAATGATCGGATCAGTGGGAAGTGGGAGGAGAGAGGGGAGGGATTGAAATTAAATATGCTAATTGCCTACTTCCCAAATTAAATTCCATCACCATGTAATATTAATGATTGTCTTTAGAACAGAATTAGAATTGAGAGTCAGAAAAGGATGAAGGTGATAGAAGCCCTCAAGGCTGAGGATCAGAATGACACATATGAGCGTCTTCAGAAAGTCAAGGAGATCTCTCAGTGTGTCCAGTAGAATATGAATCATCACATGTGTGAATGAAACCACCGGATTTGTAGAATAAACTGCACCAGCCGAGACCTTAGGTTCTCTGGCTCAAAAAAGAGCAGGAATAATGATTGCTCTCACTCCACACTGGAAAAACAAATGTCAGAGTCATTCCTTGAATAAAATATTCAGAAAGGTCTTGATACAATGATAAAGGATAATTAACATTAGCATAACTGCTAATTGGGTTTCACCCCATGACTAGTAAAAGAAAGAATTAAAAGGAAGAAATAGTATGAAAGTACTTTGGCTGTGTCGAAGAGCAAATTCTAAGAATATGAATAGGGGAAACTATCAGCTAGAGCATCAGCTATAGTAAAACAATGATGTCTGGTACTTCATGAAAATAATCAGGCATGTGGAAAATGAGGCATATAGGACTGAGAATCGTGAGAAAATTCAGTCAATTAAAGTTACTGATGTCTTCAAACAGTCTAGCTACTCGCACCATGGTGGCAAGCTATGCGTTCCGTCACACACGTGAACTGAGTGCCTGAATAGACATTAGGAGGAGAGAAGAGAGTTCAAATGTGTCTACGCAGAAATGAAAATGGGAATCCTCCACAAAGCAGCGGTAAGAAGATTAGCGCTATGATGCACGTTACCACACAACATCTTTAGAGAGAGTCCCTCGTCAGGCCTAGACCTAGAGCCAGTATGTTGGAAGGAGCACAAGCGCACTCTCAGTCCAGAGGCGGAGGACTTCTCTGCACAGTTTGAGTGACCTGCCTTCCTTGGTTCAGAATGGCTAGGGGGGTAAGCAGCCACTTGTGCTCTAAAAATTTACACACACAACTCCTAACTCACAGTGCCTGAGAACGGGAATGTATTTGAAGTAGGGTCATTGCAAACGTAACTGAGGATGTTAAGGTATGACTGTTTAGGGCTTAACCCAACGACTATTGTCCAGTCTTTGCCCTGATGGTCACATGGCCTCTACTCTGTTTCACTGTGTCCCAGATACTACTGTCCTTCATCTGAGCATTTGAGACATAGTAAGACACAGGGTAGAAGCCACAGGACCATCGTGGCAAAGATAGGAAGTTTCTGATTCAAGTCAAGTAATCCCCTAAGCCATGGAAAAACAGGAAGCTCTAGGAAGAACTCGTACCCCTGGTTTTTTGGGAAGTCTCGACCTTACACTCAGATTTTGAACTTCTTTCTCCAGAACCATAATAAAATAAAATTATGTTATGTTAAGTTCACACATTTATTGTAATTAGTTTTGGCAGCCCTAGAGGAGTGACCCTGCCCTCCTCCAGTGTTTCTTCTTGGTGTTTGAAACTTAGTCTATTTTATCTCTCAGCTTCTTTTCTTTCTGCCCTAAAGCTAACCTTGGTGAGTAATGAGACATACCAAAACAGTCATAAATCTCATTCAGCTCCAAGGAGATAATAAAATACCCACATTCGTACAGTTAACAGCCATCTAATAAGAGCGCCAGAGAAAATGTAAGGGTATAAATGTTAAATAAAATAATTCTTTGAATTGGAGAAAGAATCAAGTCTTACATTGAAAGGGAATAATAGGAACCTACGAATATCCAATAAACAATCCCTAATAAAAACATCAGAATTCAGACAAGCAAGAAAATATGGGCAAAAGTCACCATCGGTCTTCTCAATGGTAAGCATGCACTGCTCACACAAACCTGAGCAAACGGCTTAACAGTTTTGTTCTTAAAAGATAGCAGCAAAGGCCATTTACTATACATTTCTTTCAGAAAGAAAATTGTAGCCCATTAAAATTATAAATAATTGTTTTCTTGAAGAAAAGCATGATCTTTGGTAGAATTATTTTGATAAGCTTAAGAAATGTGAAGAAATGAAACTGTCTTGACCTTTATATATAAAATATTTTCTTTCCATTTTTAGATATTTTTTCTCACCTATGTAGTTGTCATATTTGTTCCTTCGGTGTCTTAGTTTCTTTTTCATTACTGGGCATCGACAATGTCAGGAAGGAAAGATTTATTTTACTTCATGATTTTCAAAGGTCCTACTCCATTCACAGGTAGGTGGGTGGGAATGGTGGAACCACTTGGAGGGGCTGGAGCTGGAGAAAGAGTTCCTCACGGCATGGCCGAACAGAGCCAAGTCTGGGACGAAGGGCGGAACCAGCACACACCCCTCCACGTCAAGCCCCATATTCACCCCTTGCAGCCAGCCCCCTGCCTCTCAACAGTACACAGTAGGCATAGGAATAGGAGGCTTTGGGGGCCACTCCAGACAACAACTTTCAATGACAAAGGGTGGAATTATGAGCTTTTACAAAAGTATTCAAAATTAAGAAGTAAAAAAAAAAAAATTGAAGACTTAATTGTAGATATAAACAGAGATTTGCAGATTAAGGTTGGGAAACTAGTACCATGTCTAAAAGTAATCAAGCAATAATGTCTACAGTGGGTGGTATAGAATTAAATCAATGTATAATGTTTTAAAATGTAAATATAATTAATAAAAATAAGTAAAAATGATATCTAGTCATTGATTGCTCCTGCTTTGCTATATCAACATGAATCATGAATTAATAGTTACACAAAACCATTCTAAAACACTAAATTCAAATTATTATTCAAGTCTATATTTTTCATATTCCTGAATTTCATTGTTTTATAAATAATTTAGACCTATTTCTTGTCTGTTTTAAAATCAACACCTTTCTAAATCTTAAAGCTATCTGTGTGGTTCAATGCTCACTGGTGATTTTGTGTGACACCATCAAGATTAATTTAGTGACGGGAATGGCGCAGTGCTCTTATCACACAGAACTTGCGGTGTCATTCTCTAAGACAATACTCGGTCTCTCACTAGCTTCTGTCTTTAGGCAGGGTGCTGGGCCACACTTTCTTTTTGTCCAGAGGATGCTAAATACATAGATAAGCTGGGCATGGTGGTGCACTTGGGAGGCTGAGGCAGGAGGATTGCTTTAAGGCCAATTTGAGCTGCATAATAAACTCAGGACCAGCTTGGACTAGAGAGTGAGAAAATAAATAAAAATGAAAAATAAATATATAGGCAAATGATTTACCTTGCAAATAGTGAGTCCTATGAAAGAGTTATTACATTGTCATTTTTATTGTCATTGTTATTATTTCACGAAATTTTTCTTTTTCTGACCAAGAAAATTCAGCTTCAATTACAATCCATGGTATTATTATCTTGACTGTTGATAATAGCAAATGGCTAACGTTCAATTGAATAACTAGTGCATCAGCATTGAAGAATTTTGTATCTAAATTTAATTTCAACACTTACACCAGGGATATAAGAGTGAGAAACTCAATTGACTTAGTCTCAGAGGTTTATCTGAAAAAAATATATAAATAATAATTTCTGCAGCATAAATTCTGTAAGAATATAATATAGATTAAAGGCTTGTTAAAGGCTAGAAGTTCATTTTGAGGTATGGCAAAGCAATTTGTATTGTGTTTTATAGATGCTACGTATTTAAGTCCAAACTGATTTTCAAATCGCAATTGCGGGAAAGGCAGGTTATTTTGAACAAAGGTACAGAGAAATCACAGCTAACGGCCTCTAATCCCAACGATCCGATTCACATATTTTGTATAAAAAATGGGGAAGATGAGTCATCACTGTGCTCTCAAGCTCTTTTCAGTCAGGAAGGAACAAAGGCACTTGCTTCCTTTCGTTACGAAGTTGTGAATGCCACGTCAATTAAGTAATAAGCCAAGCATTTTTCTTTTCTAAAATGTTTTAAACCTAGATAGATTGCTTTTCTAAGTTAATAGGTTTTGTTGAACATTTACAGATAGTTAAACAGGTGTGTAACAGAGTATTTTCTATTTCTGGGTTATAAAAGTATATTGCGTAATTTAGTAATTCCAAGTACATGGCGGTACACCGAAACGAACACCACAAGTGGAGGTGTGTGGGGTGCTCAGAGAGAGGGGAACGTTGGAACCATTGTCCAATCTCAGCAACACTGTTCAGCTGACAGTGCCGTTTATTGTTCTTGTACCTACTTATTATTGTCAGCGAGCAGTCTGTAATACGCTGACTGTCAAGGCCATTTATTCATCTGATGAAGAGTTGATACTTTGGAAATTACAGTCAAGGATGTCAGCACAAGGCTACCTGACAATTGCTTAGTTTTCTTTGTTATTATTCCTGCCCTTAATCGAATTACCAACCTGGACTACAGAGCAAGACCCTGTCTCAAAAAAGCAGAAAATCTAATAAAGTAAAACATACTGCATATTGTTAGATAGCTCCTCATCAGACTCAGCTTCAAAAAGATACTTAACATTAATCAAATAGGAAATTAGTCTTCACATCAATGTCTCTTTAGACTGCAGGGACATTGACTCTCTGTGAAATCCCAGGTAAGTCTCTACAAGACAATGAAGAGATTTAAGTATTTCAAAGTTTTGCTTTCTTACATTGCTTCTAAATTTCAAAGTTATATAAATAAATATATCCATATAATATATGAAAATAATGAGGCAAAAATAACAAATTACAAACTTCCTAATGATTGCAGGAGAAATGCATGTATGTAGCAAAACATGAGCAGTGTAGTTAATACACATATTTTCTCTGTAAGTATCAATATTGGCAGAAATATTTTAAAATGTATAAACTATTATTCCTAGACACTATATGAATATATGTTGCCAAAATGGATAAACTGTGAAATAAACTAAAATAAAAAATGTTAATTTTCTCAGTAATCTGAAACATCAGCTAATATCTGCTATCTGAAGTCTAGGAGAAAAGTCGCATTAGCAAGTGACCGTGTCTATGTGTTTATGTCTACTCATAGCTTTTTCTCACCAGAGGGGCATAATTTAATAGTTTCAGTAGAGTTTCTGTGTCCCACAGCAGAGAGTATTTACTATCTCCCATCATCCTTCAAGGGAAAGTTTACAGAACACCTGTGTTTTCAGAGACATGCACACACACAGACACACACACACAGACACACACACACACACACGCACACACACACACACACACGCACACACACACACGCACGCACACACACATACCAGTAGGAATATTCCCAAAAGAAGGCAAAATATTTCTGTGGAACAGATTTTTTTTCTCCCCTAGCTAGGGTGAAAGGAGAGAATTAGAATAAAAAAGGGTCAGGCTCATCAAGAACTATTTGAAGAAACCACCCTGCATTTAGTCGGGAGTGATGGGACACAGAGAGTGTCATGGTGGGAAATTTATGTCAAGGAAAAACAAATTCCTTGGTAATCCTACAATTTTATTTATGAAAATGAAGTTAGTGAATTTTCTAGTGTATGTGTTTGTCTTTTTCTGACATATTTTTGGGTTAAATTCAGAGAGAAAAAAGAAACTGAACCAAGGAAAAGTACAGCACAAATAAAAATACAAAAATACAGACTAAAATCTCAAAAAAGAAAGTTTACAGCATACTACACGTTTATAAATTCAGTCCTGAAGGAAAATAAGCAGCCAATAAATGCTTGACAATGGCATGAAACTTCTGTAGAACACTCACGCCTGGCATTAGCGGTAGTGTGACAATCAGCAAGGAAAAGCTATTTTTATTTTTAAAAAGGCAGTTGGTGTGATTCTACTATAGGACAGCACAATGTTTGGCCACTTATTCCTAAAAATTCGCCTTGCTCTCACTTTCTGGGGAAAACTATTGGGCTAATATGTTTTCAAAAGTTGTAACAGCTGTAGACAAGACAGACTCCCGAGGTTCACCAAATGCACAATTAATCTAATTGTCTGGTTGCAATGTACTTACCAGCAGGATCATAGCTCCATCCTCCGTGACTGATAGTATCATAAGGCTCGTTCTGGAGGTGAATATTCTACCAGTATTTGTGTTTCCACTTCAAATGTCCCTTTGCTTAATTTGTTCTGGGCTCCACAGTGAGCATGTATTTTGTGGTATATGCTGTCCATAGCACTTCTGGGCGGGCTGTGCTGAAGTCCCCTAAAAAACCCTGATGTGTGACAGGGTAGCCCACATCCTGACGAACTGAGGGGTTGAATTTGAAGCAGCTTTAGAAAAAAAAAGTCTTTGAAAAGCCATGTATTCTAGAGTTTTCCTTGGCATTATTAGTGAATATAACTCACCTTAGTCCTATTTTAATAAGACACCTAAATTCACAGATAATCTTTCTTTGTATGAGTAGTCGAATGTTCAAAATAACAACAAAATCACGATTTTTAGTAAGCAGCTCATTTTAACTCATCACATTTTTTGTACATATGTTTGTGTATTTGTGTGTGTGTGCATAAGCACACATGCAAGTATGCAGTGCTGTGGTTTAAACATAAGTTTGAGCTACATTCTCAGCTTTTTTTTTTAATGTTTTGATTTTGAGATGAGTTCTCCCTCAGTCTCTAGGTTGCAAGGCATGGGCTTAAATTGATGGTCCTCCTGCTTAAGGGTCGCATTGAGTGCTGGGATTGCAACCTGCACCAGATATCCTGCTGACCAAGACAGCATCACTCATATATGGACCCATTTCATGCCAACGATGGTTTATAGAGGAACTTGTCCACCAAGATTTTTACTCTGGAATTTGAAAGCAAGAATTTTAGAATTTTACTTCCCTTAGGTATATAAGTCTCAGAATCACTAGGTAATACCTCTCTAGATTTCAGGGTCATCACCAGTAAGATTTATTAGTAATAGTATTCATTTATGGTGAGTATGAAATATGAATAATGTATGCACTAATTTTGTCTCAATTCCTGACTTGAGATGTGTCAAAGGAAACACAGTTACTAATGTTTGTAACATCTGATGTCTAACATACCCAATCAGAATTAAGTTCCTTTACTGTAGCATTGATTACAACTGCATATTATTAACAAGTCACACTTTTGGTTTTTCTTCAAAATTAATTGTACCCTTGCTTTTAGATATTCAGATTATACACATATTGACACCACACACACACACACACACACACACACACACACACACGCGCGCGCACAAACATTCATAAATGCTCATGATGCCAACTTGGCTCAGTGTGAATTCCTTTTGTAAAAAGATTATTACATATTGTAATTACATATTACATATTGTTGTACATTATAAGCATATTAATGTCTAGGAACCTGAGAATCAAGTTGCAGAATATGTTAATTATGTTTTATTGACATTGTAGATTTTCATCCTTTGGGGGAAAATGAGGTTTCTTCCTTGTTCTATGCTGGAAGCATCATTTTTAGGCAACAGAATAAGAAACAAGGTGTTCTAGAACAAGAAACCCGCTTGCCTGGGTGATGTGGAACAAAATAAAGCACAGTGGGATCATTTCAACTCTGAAGCCAAGTTTGAGCCAAATTTCAGTATTTCAACTTTATGTGAGCTCACCTTTAAGTCAAGAAAAGACTTTAAATTCAGGAGGTCATAATTAGACATCTTTGGGAGGTTCTCCATGATTCGAGGCTACAGGGAGGTCAAAGTAGAGAGAACCAGCCGGTGTCCCGTTGCAGCAGAAGACTTAGTGACTGAGGGGGACTGGACGCTGCTGGTCCTCAAGTTTCCTGCCTGCATAACTCATAATATGGACACTAGAATGGGAATGTTTGAGAAGTTCCATTTGTAAAGGAAGGTACTAGTTCAAGCTAAGAGCTGCATCCTCAGAGTCGGATCTCCTCTTGTCCTCTCCCCCAGATAATTACTTTCATTAGTATTTGTTGTGATAACAATTACCTTCGATTTGGGGTGCCGGTGCGTGGACAGATGTCATCTCAATCATTTTGTGTCCCTCTTCCCACCCCCTTGTCCGACATCTTTTGTCCTTGTGGCCCCTTCCCCGCTCCATAAAATTTATTCTCTTGTTTTCTGCCATCACTCTTTTCTTTATGTCTACTTCGGGGTTTTCAAAGTGGAGAAACCACGAGGTACTTACTTTTCAGTTTCTGGTTGAATGTTCAACGCGTGGTGTCCTCAAGGTGTTTCCTCCATCCTACAAATGACTCAAATCTGTCTTCACGGCAGATCAGGGCTCCACTGCGCATGTGTACACCAAGTGTTCTCAATCTACTCCTCCGTGGTTGGACATATTGAGGGCTTTTGAGGCTTAGCTAGTATGTGCTCAGTCACCATAATCATGGGCTTGCATATGTTTAATATTATGCCATTAATCCTTATGGAAAGATGCCCAAAAGAGGTGTAGTGGGTCAAATGGAATATGTACTCTTAGGTTTTTTAGATTTCTAATAAGAAATGAATCTTTCAAGGCTTCAGGAGAAGGTGTTTCATCTTTCATTGCTTCTTGCTATACAAACTTCTGTGAGGAGAGACTAAGGCAAAAACGGTCCCAAGAGGAAATGTCATGGAGCATTCTGTCCTTACAAGTGCATTTTTCCTCCCACAAAGTCCACTTGCACGATCCTTGCTGGCCAGCTGTCTGTGAGGAGTGATTGCGATGTCCAGGCTATTTCTGCATCGTTGCCAAGGTTTTATTTTAAGTAAACAATCCCAAGATTTCTGTATTCGGGGGGAGTGTTAAATTTAAATACTTAAAAACATTTGAATACACTCCATGTAATTTTCATTAAAGTCTTTGATTTTATTGCAGTCAAACCGGTCTGTGTTGTGACAGAATCTTGGATTTCGGTAGTCTGCATTCGCCGTGAGGATAATGTTTCCTTATGGACACTTCTAATGTACCTGGGATAAAACTAAGCACCGAATGCAACTTCGTAGGTTTTCTGCAACAAAGCACAAATCCTACATGCTTAAAATAATGCACTCCATTTATCCCCTTAAATTCCACACAGTTTTATCAAGCTGAGTCCATGCCTTTGTGCCACTGGAGTGTCTTGCACATCCCAAAGGACATTTTTGACATATTATGGAAAGTGTGGTTAAAATGAACACTATTTTGAGCACATTCTGGGAAAATACAATGAAGATTGGTATCCAATTGGGGAAAATTGCTTAAAGGACATTTTATATAACATAGTTATGGATTATTTTCTTATATAAGGAAAAACAGACATCTTTCTGAGCATTAAACTCATTCTTGATAATACGCCTGGAGGTTTTTTTTTTCCCCTTTGGATCACATATAACACCGCCCCTGCCTTTGGCACATACGACTCCGACACAGGCACGATTTGCATGTAGCCTGGAAACAGTCTCGCAGTGGTCCATCAACTTTCCGGAACAACCAGATATTTATTTTCCTCAATATTTTTTCAATTAACTTTACTAACCTCTTGAAATAATCTATACTAGGAGGACTTTTAAAAGATACTTGAAAACTTTTTGATTGGATTTTAAAAATCTCTATGTATAAGATAAAGGGAAAATAATTTTAAAAGAAATGAGAATGAATCAAACTCGTCCCAGGGCCAGCACAGCTCGCAGAAAAACGAAACTTGAACTGTGACAAAGCAAAAGGAATAAAGACACAACTGTAGACCAGAAGGTCGCTGTCCAGCAATGGCGCGTAAGGGCGGTCTTCTGTGATTATCAGCTGAGCCAAAGGTACCTCGTCACGTTAGAGTCGCCTATGATACAAAGGTCCCCTTATCCGTTGGGGAAACATTTATGGAGGACACACACTCATGAACACATACAATCATGGCAAAATTATGGCCACTTCACAGATTGGTGAGAAATGAGATTTCACTTGTTTGACTCTTCTGAGTTCCTGAGAAAAAATTATTAAAGGTGCAAGAAGGCAAAATTCATTCACGTGCAATTCATCTTCAGCCTGAGGCAGATGTTTAAGTTGCGTGTTTTCTTCATTCTTGTCTGCACGTGACAAATGACTTTGAGGAGCTCTTGAGGGAACTCCATTTCCAAAACACATTCATTAGGACTTCACCCCAAAGGAAGAAGCAAAGGGAGCCGTCAGTCTGAACGGACTATGTGTTTAAAGATTCCTTTGCACCGTAACTATTATGAGCTTCACCTGCCAGTACTCGATTTAACATTATTATGTCTGGAAAACTCCTGTTTACATGTTTGAATAAAAGAACTCATTCTAAAGTTTCACTTTTGCTTCGAGGAATTAAAATATATTTATACTGAAAGCCTGGATTTTATTTATATTGAAAGAAGAAGAAAAATAAAAGAACAAAGGAAAAGAAGAAAAAGAAAAAGAAAGGAAAGAAAGAGAAAGAATGAAAAAGAAGACACTCCTCACTGCAATTAGGAGAGAAAAAATACACTGTGCTTCACCTCTGTGTCCATCAAAAGAAGTGTTAAAGTGAATTTGAAAACCTGTTAACCCTATCAACCTTTCTTCTCCATATGCAAAAAGGGATTAAGAATGCTTAATTTGCAGAGTTGATATGATGAGTAAATGAAGTTAGTTCTGAACCAGAAATAGATTCTCATTAAATACCATTCCTTTCATTACTCTTTCAAGAACTTAGAAAATGAGTGATGGAATATCTTCTACTCCAACCGCTCTCCAACCCATCTTCAAGCAAGCTCCTCCACCTCCCGGGTTCTCCAAGGCTGAACTTCTGTCTCTGGGTCCAAGCTTCTGTCCCTCTCTTCTGTAACTTCTCTCACCACTGATAGTGGCATTGGCCCCATTTTTTCCCTGTTTTTCAGATACTTCAGATACTTCATTTAGAAGTATCAGGCATTGACTGGCAGGGGGAAAAAAAGAAAAAGAAAATTCACAGGATGTAGGGCATGAACAAGGTGAACTCGCAGTTCACTTAAGCACAATAAATTAATGTGCACACACACAATGTGACCCAGCCATTTCCCTAGCATCTCAAATCATCCATGCTTTCTCAGTCAAAATGCTATTTTTTTTTTGAGTCTCCCTCTGTAGCCCAGGCTGGTTCTGAACTCACTATGGAGCCCAGGCTGGCCTTGGACTCACAGTAATCCTCTTGTCTCAGCAACCCAAGTGCTGGGATTACAGGTGTGTGCCAGCGTACTCGGTTTATGTAGTGCTGGGCAATCAAACTTGGTGCTTAGTGCTTGCTAGGCAAATGCTTTAACTGCTGAGCTATTCCTCTAGCCCCTGAAAAAAAAAATACTAATTTGTGTATCTCATTGAAACATCTGTTTTTCTTCCCTTCCTCCTTTTTTTTTATTCTTAATTCATCTGTGGAACTCAACTGAACTTACTGTATTCCTTATGACCATCCACTACAAGGAAACTTTTATTACAGACTTCAATAAGCTTTACTTTCTGAGTGAGCCTTGTAGTTCATTGTAATAATATTTATATCATATTACAGCACTTTTAATATAGTTGTAGTATAAGGTGGTCATTTTGAAATAATTAAATAAAATAAATTAAATGAAATTAAACTAAAATAATTTTGTGTTATAATATACAAAACATATGTTGTCCTGAAAATACCAAGTTAATTACTAAGTCTGTCTTATTACTAATCTTGAATTTTTTATTTAATCTTTCAAATATTCTATTTTTTCCATTTTAAAACCAGTATTAAAAATATATTTTTATTTCCATTTCAATTTAAAGAAATGATGCATCTAAAAGTTCTGGCAAATTAGGCTGCTCAGTACTTTATTTTTAGTTTTAGTTTTATAATACTAATCTAGATATTTCAATAATTGCAACGCACTCATCCTGAGTATGTGTATTAATGAGCAGAGTAACACCAGTTGGACCTTTCATTTGAAAAGTTTCCTGTATGTCTGCTTGATTTTTCTCATCTATTAGCAAATTAGAGATATCACCATAGATGGTTTAATTATCCATGATGGGAAGAGTATTACCTTTTTCTGAAGGACAAATTCTGAAGGAGAATAGAAAATTTCAGGAATCCGAATATCCATGGAGTTTGGCATTTCTCCCCCAGGAGTGCTCCTGAGAAAACACCTGAAAGTTCTCTGCTTCAGAGCTTTAGGTTTAAATAGAAATCTCTTTAGGTTTTCAAATCTTAACATATGTTAATTCCAATAAGAGCCTCAGCAGGAATGCCATTTGAACAGAATTTTATCATCATATTATTAGGATAACTTGTCACTTGGCAGTAAATTTTATATAAATTTTCTGGCCTTCGGGTGTTTAAAATGTACAGAAAAATTTGAACAACCGGGGTCTCTTTAAAACATACCAGTATACATTAAGAAAGCAATCACACATGTTGCTAAGATTTTCTTAAAAGTCATATAATAGGATACATAGTATTAGTATGACATTTTACATTAAGACAGTTTATATATTAGGACTCTTTATTTCATGTTACTCAAATGACAAATTATTTCCAAATGAAATTGTCTTATGTGTATTTGAAGTAATGCTTCCAAAATTGTTATACAGATTCCATATAATACCAATCAAAATATCAACACATAATAAAAACACTACAAATTTCTATGGAACCAGAAAAAGACACAGAATTTCTTCCTTTTATGTATTTCTCCCTTTGTTTGAGAAGAGTTTCACTCTGTATTCCAAGCTAGTCCTGGACTCACTGTGTAGCCTACTGTGGCCTCAGCATCAAAATGATGACCGTCCTCTACCTCAGCCTCCCAAGTGCTGGGAGTACAGGCCTGTGCCACCACAACCGACTTATCTGGTACTAGGGAGTCAAACTCAGGGCCTTGTATTTGCTTGGCAAGCACTCTAATCACTGCGTTATTCCTGTAACCCTAAGGCCCAGAATTTTGAAACCAGTCGTAAGCAACAAGGACAAAGAAGGAAGAATTACAATTTCAGGTTTCAAAGTATACTACAAAGCAACAGTGATTAGATCTACATGGTACAAGTCACAAAAAGGCCGAGGGAACAGAAGAGAAGATACTAAGAGAAACACAAGCCCCTCAATCATCTGATTTTTGACAAAGGGGCCAAAGCCATTCACTGGAAAAAATACTGCATCTTCAGTAAATGGTGTTGGGAAAACTGGATATTTACCGGCAGTAAAATGAAACCAAGATCCTTATCTTTCACCCTATACTGCCTTGTCAAATCAAAATGTGTCAAAGTTAGATATTAAAACAGAATATTTCTTAATTCTTCTTTTCTGTTTAGTTTCTCTTCTCCAACCCCTTCAAATGGGTACCAAGTAAGATCACATTAACTCACTATTGTACAAGCTAAATCTCTAAAATGTGACTGTATTATTTATTTCTTCATTGGAATCCTCTTCAGAATGCAACTCTCTGTCACAAGGTAACCCACACAGGCCCAAGATACCTTCTGTCACATGTTTCTACCATTTTTGATTTATGACTTCCAAAGTAACCAAGGCTGTGCCTGACAAGTTACTGGATAGAAAGTGAGCTGGAAATGTTTTGTGTACAGACACTGGTCTTGCTCCAACATGTTCCTTACTCCTGGGTCTTGCAGGTAGTTTAAGTCAAGCCAAGGGATGTACAGTTCCTACATGCTATTATGTAGAAACAAACTCTGTTATAAATTAATGATTAGAGCCTCATTGCTCAGATTATGCTACTGTGGTACGAAAGCTAACAGTATCAAAAACTGATTCAGAAAATGTCGAATATCATGGGTGTTGGTCAGAAAGTGTTCTGCTTGGTGTTTTCATTAACTCCACTGACAGCTTTCTCCAGATGTTGCCAGGCAACTACAGCTCATCTAAGAAGATTTCGTCTTCATAAACTGAGCTTCACTGTTACCTGTTCTGTTCCGAGTAAACCATTTCTGTTCATATTCTTACAGAAAAAAAATAGTTGTTTTTATTTAATGTGTTAACATGAAATTAATAGAAAATCTGTAGTGTGAATTATAGTTAATAATTGTATGATTGTACTAACTGTATGAGTATTGTCTGAACTAAAAAAAAAGTGGGAGGCTTCAAGAATAAAATTTCAAATTGTATAATAACTAATGTATTTTATGAATAGCAAATTCATAGGAAAGAAATGGATGTCAGTCCTTACACAGAGTTGCCACATTTACAGTTCCACTTTAAGAGTTTGCTAAAAAGTGTATGTTTTGACAGAATTGTACTTTTGTGAAAATTTAATCAGTTGACCATTAGATTATTAAAACGATAATGAAATATAGAAATAACTTGCTAGTTCATATCCTCAGTGGATATTAATGTCACTGACCTGCTACAAGGAATATTTTAAACCAGCATAAAGTGGAAAAATCATGACGACAGTCATCTCTAGCAATAATTAAAATTCAAAACGTCTTCTGTTCTCTGTGTGTTCGTGTTCTGTTTACATAAAAATTTATTAACAAAAGAACTGTGGAAGTATTACTTCTTTTGTCTATTTTATATGCTTGAAATCTTTACCTCTATCCTTCCAAGATAAAGAAATATAGAATATAGGTCAAATGAGGAAAAGAGAATTCTCAGGTTGTATCAGGAAACTCTAAGTACGATGTAGTGAGCCGAATTTTAAGTACAGAGTCTGTGTTAATAAGTACCATGACTGTTGTCTGCTAATTGTTATATTTCCAAGCTTCATGAAACCATTTACAGATATATTCAGATGCCAGTTTGCTCATATCATGCCTTTTCATCCTTCGATAGCGCATTCTGCCACAATCTCCTGTGACCTAGTATAGCTAGGAAGCGTTGTGTTCATATTATTTGGATTTTCTATCACTAATATAATCATACATGGATTACTCATTTTAAAAGTCGAGTACTTAAACACTTAGAAGATGAAATATTCTGCAAAGAAGAGTAAATTAAAATTGCTCTAGTGTTAAAACTGCACTCACCAAAATTTCCTTTCTTTTGTATTACTGTTTAATTACTTTGTCTTTAAAAATCTAGCCTTTCTGTGGTAATCAATGATTGTTTTAGATTATTTTTATCATAAATTATATAATGTGCTGTTTTATGTAATATTATTCACAACAGCTAAAAATTGTGAAGAAAAAATATATATTGTAGAGAAAATTTTAATTTTCAAAGGAGATTTGTTAAAATCCCAATCTTTCCATTCATGTTCAAGTAAAGGACATTGTCAGTCTCTGATGTGCTGACAGGTCTGTAATGTTTTCATTTTGTTGCTACATTTTCACAACTTTTTATGAGGCCAGTAGCTATGAAGACACTTTTCACTTTACTGAGGAATGTGCTTTAATTTTCCCAAGTTTAAGTCAGCTGTGCCACTTTCCTGGAAGCCTACCTGCATAAGTCATGTCTCTGCAGTTACATCTTCATCCTGTGTGGTCATCAAGAGTTTACGATGCTATCCCAGATTATCACAGGATTGCTCAGTGAAGGATCTATTCCTGTTGTAATTCTGTTGCTATATCAAGTCGGGAAGTTTATATTGCAAACCTCACAAAATGAGCCTCCGTGAATAGTAAGACTGATACTATTTTGTGTTTCAATGGAAAAACAACACACTTGAATAAAGCAGGGAAAAAAACAAACAAGAAAAAGAGAGGCAGAAAAAAGAAAAGGAAGGAGGAATGGAAGGAAGGAAGAAAGCAAGGAGAATCTAGGAGACAAAATCACGCAAAGTGAGTATTCTTTTTGCTGTTGCTGTAAGATATTGCCACAAACATTTGCCTTGGCACAGCACATCTTGCCATACCTGCATGTGCGCGCTCACTCGCACCCACACCCACACAGATATTCATACATGTAATTTTGCCATGTCCAGGGGGGCATGCATTTTGTAACTCTTTTTCAGACTTCCCACGTCTCTTGGCCTGTGGCGGCTGTCAGCACTCCGGTCAATCCAAACACTGCATTTGCCTGTTAGCAGATTCTTCTGACTTACACACCTCTATTTGCTTTTCATAAACGTCATCTTTACTTCACTGAGCTCACATTGGTAGGTGGCTTACGACTGTGTACGCACACGCGGACCTTACTATATTCTTCTTTTGTCTTGCAAGTCCACGTCGCCATGTAAGAACCACCTCTCTGGCCTTCAGAGGCTGGAAAATGGCCGTCTTCGGCAGGTGTTATTCTCCCCGTCTGAGGAGAACAGAGCTGGCATGAAGGCGTACACATCACTGCATTTCACTTTGTTAGCATCTTTTGGGACTGGGTCTTACTCTGTAGTCTGGGCTGGTTCTAGGTTCATTATGTAGTCCAGACTTGTCTCGAATTCCAGCAACTCACCTGCCTCAGTCTCCTGAGTGCTAAGATTACAGGGGTGCACCACCATGCCAGGTGTGCATGGTGCTGTGAAATCTTTGTTATCATTTTAAATGGTGCAGTATGAAACACAGGTGAAAACCGCAAACACAGCCAGTTACATTGAAGATTACAAGATTAAAGCAGCCTATACTTTTCAATACAACTTTGGCTCAAATGGGCAAACTCACTACCACAAAGGCTGTGAATTCTAAGTTCAATGTCACAGTGAAATACACTCTCAAGGAGCATTGTTGATATTCTGCATACAACTTCCTTTCATGACAGAAAATGACCCCTGATCGGTACTTTTGCAGGTTTTGAAAACAGTTAAATGAGAAACCCAAACCAAGCCGAAATCATCTGGCAAAAGCATAGAAACCCTTACAGAGAGGCCCTGAGGGGTCCCTCATCCTGACATTGGCATCTTCATGCTATCCACGATTTTGAAAAATTTCTTGCCGTTTACTATGACTCCCTTCGGTGGAAAAGAACACGACAAAAGCAGTAAGATGCTCTTGTACTTCTTCCATAAGACATTCCCGAGTTTACTCTAGAGATTCCCCCTTGACATATTGGGGTTTCTGAGGTGATAAGAAACTGACTCACACAGAAAATCTGAAAAGTGATTTCAGGAGCTGAAAGTGAGGCCTCACCCAGAAGGCATCAGGCTTCTAGGCTCTTATTCATACAAATACAGGACATGAAGTCGGCACGGACTGGAGTGAGTAGGCGTGCATTTTATCATAGCCCAGCTTCCAAGGAGAAGTGTCTCACTGACACTTGGGTCAAAGCTCCGTGAAATGCTCACAGAAGGACCGAGAGCACAGCTATGCTCAGATGTCCAGACCCCAGGAAACTATGAAATAATAAAGGTATATTTCAAATATACACTATCTTTTCAACAGCGTTAGGTACTCAGAAAAATTGAGCTGACAACATAGAAAAGCCCGTATGAGCCCTAACTGCCCTCCCTTCTCCGACTCACTTTGCATTTCCACTACCAGTTTGCACAGTGACGTCGCGCCACACTGTGGACCAACGCCCACACTCCTCTGGGAGGCTCATTCTTTCATAACCGCTATGGAATTGTCCCAGTGTGTGACGACACTGTCCGCGTGGTCGTGTCATCCCAAGCAGTTCCACGGCCCCAAATTTCCTGTCCCCCACCTATTCATCTGTCTCCACCAGTAACCCCGAAAACGCTAATTTTCCCATTTTATTCATGATTTTGACTTTTCCATAATGTTATGTCATTTGAGTCATTGAGTGCTGTTACGGGTGGTACCTCAGTATCCCCCAGCAGACTCACGTATTAGGATATTTGGGGTCACGAATTTCACCCCACTTGCTGTGAGGTAGTCACTGAGAGGACGGCCTGGAAGAAAGTGTGCTTGCCCCATCTTCTCCCCAATCTCTAACCCCTCCTCCGCGGCGCCACGAGGGACTCTGCCGCCCTCTTCCCACCATCACCAGTCACCAAGGAATGGACAGAGGCCTCCTGAAACTGCGAGCTAAAGTGAACTTTATCTCCTTAAGTCACGAGTGTTTGGTGAGGTCTTCAGGTAGCAAAAAGTGGAAAAGGCAAGCGTACAGACTCTTAGGTTTGGCTTTTACAGTCAGTGACATGCATTTGAGGTTATCCATGGTGTTTGGTGGCTTGATATCTCATTTTATAAATTGCTGAACAATATTTTATGAAACTGACATTTTATTCAAGTTATAACAAAATTAACATTGCTAAATTATATATATATATATATATATATATATATATATATATATATATATATATATATCTTAAATAGATGTACATATAGAGGTCTATCATACTTACATTAAGTATTTGCTTTCTCTGTATAGTTTTTCAATATATTATAATTATTTTAATTGATTGTTATATTTATGATATGCCCATCCACATAGACCATGAGATTTCTAGGATCATGACTCTTTACACCAGCCATTTCATTCCTACACTGTGAGAAATAAACCCTCATATGTTTCAAAAGTCATAAACAATGAACCAACCACTGTTATGTGAATAATCAGAAGAAAGTATGAACCCTGTTAAGTGCACAATAGATACATTGGATGCATTAGACGTCATGAAAGACTGATTAATAATAACTAATGACTAATAAAATCACTTCATCACTCATGATATCGGATGGGCGATACCAGAGTCATCCACACAACTCTGTTTTTACGTGATGCTTATCCAGAGTCACTTAAGACTCGGAGTATTGTGACTCGGAGGTGTAGGCTTTTGTGAGAACATCGGCAATGCTGTTGATCTGATGTTGCTGGCAGAAGTATGACTACTTTGGGCAATTCTATCAAGTGGTATCCTATGTACATTATGTTTCTTCTATATATACATTCTGGAATAAAGCTTCATGACATATTAGACATACTATGAAATTAATAGTACATACATATTTTAGATGCCTACATCCTGAGTGAAATGAGCAATATGGAGCAAGATACCAGGATGCCACTCGGAGTGTCCCAGGAGTGCCAACTAATTAATAGTTTGTTTCTGGGACTTTACATTTTATATATTCAGATTACTGCTGACCACAAAAATAAATCCACAGAGAACTGGGTACCATGGCATGTTATAAATATTTTTCAATGGATGATATAGAATTTTAAATTACCCTACAAGGTGATAAGAACAGTCTTTTACCTTTTTATATTTCATTGAATTACCCAAAAATCAGTAATTACAGACTATTTAAGAGCTATTATGCAAAGAAATGAAAGCGAATCAAGCCAAGTTAGAATGGCTCCTGATTATTGTGGTTGGATCTGGAAAGTCCCGAGATCCCACATATTTGGGGACTCGGAATGACCTACAGAACCGTGCGTTATTAATAGATGGAGCCTGCTCTGGAAGGGGGGACTGTGGGTGTGGATGTGTGATGGAAGACAGGCATGTGGTGGATTCTTGATTATAAGCATGTAGTGGATTAGGGGCTTAAATCTGGAAGGGACAGAACACTGAGATCCAGTAGGGGTGATTTGGAGGGCAGGACCTGGAATGACAAATGTAACTTCCCACCGTCCTTCTGGGACTTGGCTTCCTGTTCGCAATGGTGTAAAGAGCTACCTCCACCTCTACCTCCACCAAGTGCTTCCGCTGTTGCCTGCCACCCACGGGTTGGTTATCCCATGAACAACTTCTGAATCCTAGTCCAAAATCTCATCTTTCCCAAAACAGGGTCATCTCTGCTGCCTCACTTATTTTTCAAATAGCAATTTGAAACTACAGTGAATATTTTTTTTTTCATTTTTGGGGAAGTGCCAGAGATTCCTAGAACGCACATGTGAAGTTTGCCGAATATCAATCAAGACATATAATCAAATTGTTCCACCTCACAGGAGAAATGTGGAAGAACTGATGAAGGCACAGATTCAATCTAGAGTTCTATTGTAGCAAATACTTTGTTAATCTCCGAATCTGTGTTTCAGTATAGGCTATGTCCTGCTTCAAAAATGCAAGTCTTCTCATGAAAACACTTTCAACCCTTTAACCTTTACATATTTCTTATTGTTCTAAAGAAAATTGCCAAATGCTCTTGATACTTTTGTCTTAAAGGCATGAGATGAGATAAAATAGGATCTGGCCCAGTTAAATCAGTCTCACCCCAGCCCAGGATATTTCTTCCATGGTACCTCCTTTGTCTAATTAGATGTATGCGTCACACAGTCTTTATGTTCTGTTATAATTCTTAAAATAGCTTTCCAAATAAATTATGTGACTAGATGTTTAACATCTACCCTCAATAAACTCTAAATTTCTCGGGCAATACTGGTATCTGGCCCATTTATTACTATTAAATAGTATCAGAGGTATGGCTTTGTGTGAAGCCATAATAAATAAATAAATAAAAAATAACAGAACTGGCCTATATCAACAAGTTAAATAGCAATCAGTACTGTGGGGAGAAAGGAACCCTCCTGCACTGCTGGTGGGAGTGTAAATTTGTTCAACCACTCTGGAAAGCAGTATGGAGAGCTCTCAAAAGACTAGAAATAAATATCCCCTTTGATCCGGCAACACCCCTCCTGGGAATATATCCAAAACAGGCCAAAACAACATACAGCGGAGATATATGTATACCCACATTCATAGCAGTACAACTAACAATAGCTAGAACATGGAAGTCAACAGACCAGTGGATACACAAACTGTGGTACTTATACACAATGGAGTACTATGCATCTGTAAGGTCCAACAGCGTGGAGGTTTTCACAGGCAAATGGAAGAAACTTGAGAACATCATGCTTAGTGAAGTGAATCAGAAGCAGAAGGTGAAATATCGGATGGTCTCTCTGATATGAGAGACCCAGACCACAACTATCTCATGGAACTTCAGAAGACAGACTGAAAGAGGGAGACAGGGTGGGGGTGGAGGGAGGGAGAGGAGGGTAGGGGAGGGACAGAAGGAGAGCGGGAAAGCCCTTGTCACTTTGGCAAGGTACATATGTGCACAAAATGCTCAACTCCATTGTAAACCTTAAATTCTGCACTTGTACATATCAATAAAATGGGGAGGGGGGTGGGAAGAGGAGAAAAATAACTGGATGAAAATGCAATGGGTCTCTGTTTCTGTTTGACTCCTTTTCTAATTAACAAATACAAAAATCAAGTCGACAATTTGTTCAATCATCATCCTACCTAAAAGGTAGAAAATCCTTTATTTTAAAATCTTGATCACTGAACTAAAATTGCTGAATTATTAGAAATTAAGGCTAGTAATATTGATTGAATTTGTTCCATCATATCTCCGTAATTCATAATAATTTATAATTTTACATTGGTTGCCGGTCATCTATATTAAAATCTTTCTTTACATTATGATACAAAATAAACATGAAAAAGTGATAATATGTAATATCTACTAGAAAAGGAGATAAAATGGACTTGAGGTAAAATTTGAAAAGATAATGACCAAAAACCCAAGAAATTTAGTTTGAATGGAAAGAAAGAAAACTAGTGACTTTATTCTAGTGTAGAATAAATAAAACAAACTAGAGGTAGATAGTTCCTAATTAATTTGAAACAATTAAAGGTAGTCCAGAGTCAAAGGAATATTACTTTTCTACAAGTAACAACTGAATCATTGGCTAATTTTCAAGACTAAAACTGTAACACAGAAAACGGTGAAATCACATGTTTAGCATACTACGAGACATGCATGGCCATATGAGATCTTACATGCAGCAGGACGTGCCTTTCTTGAAGCCAGTGAAATTAAGACATTTTAAGAGAAGTATAGAAAAGTTTGAGATGGATTTATCGATTTTGTCACAAAATTCAGAGCTAAAAATAGACAAAAATTAAAAGAACAAATATGTAATTAAATATAAATAAGTAAAAATTGCTAGTAATAAAATGTTAATTAATAAAACCTACGATATTTTCTTAAAAGACGGTTTCCATTTACACTTGTATCAGTGGCCTCCTCAAGAGCTGTCACAGGAGTTCTTGGGTACAAATACACTCATGTCACCCAGAAGACCTGACTCCTTTTACCTTCTGAAGCGGTCTACACTTTCCCAGAAAATCTTCTGTGTTGCTGGAAATCAATCGACCTACTTTAACCTTCTGTCCATTGGTGTGAAAGGTGTATATCTGTCCCGATTCGTTTCTTTTGATCTCTATCTGTACTTTATATTTCAAATGAGATTATTGAAAGCCAAGTTAGAAAATATAGGTTAAATCTTCAGTTATATCCACTCTGGTAGCCCTTTTGGTGATTAGTATAGTTAGTCCTTTTACATTCAAAACAAAAACAGGCATAGTTAGATAAGATTCAGTGTCTTATCTATCTGTATAACTCATTTTAATCTTCCCTTCTTTTTATGTTATTTATGTCTTTTGTATGTTACATAACTTTTTGTCTACTAAATCTATTTTAGCATTAAAATTACATTTGTATAATGTATGAGCAGTGATCCTAGAGGTTGCAATGTGTATATTTTAACTAATTTGATGCTCTTTAAAGTGAAATTTGCCATTTCACGTGTAGTATAGATTAACTGCAACCGAGTGTCGCCTACTTTTCCCCCCCTTCCCTATTTCCACGCATGATTTTTTCCTTAACGCCATAGATAATAATAAAAATCCCAAGCTTCCCACCACCTTTCTCATGGGCTGTGTTCTCCCTCCAATCCTGACCCTAGCATTTTTTTAAAGACTGTGTTTCCCTTGATTTTCTGTAGTTTGAAGATGTCGCACTGCTACTGACTGGATTCAATCGCTTCAAAATGTTCATGTCAAAGCCCTGGTGACCATGTTACGGTATTTGGTCATGAGACATTTAAGAGATAATTAGGGTCAGATGAGCACGATAGAATTATTGTCATTACAAGAACAAACCTCAGAGAACTTGCTCCATTTCTATGCTGTATGAAAACGCAGGAGGAAATCAGCCTGCCACCTACCGGCCAGGAAGGCAGCCCTTGCCAGAAGCCAGCCTTAAAAACACCTTGAACTTGGACTGCCAGCCTTCCCCTTGAGAAAATAATTTTTGTACATCGGCATCACGGGCAGATTGAAGTGTACTTGTAGGTAGAGGTTTTCTTTTTATTCAAAATTAATTCTACATAAATTTAATGAGATTCCCGGCTGTTCGATTTGCTTTGTAGTTAGTTTTGAAAACTTATTAACAATTTCTGATTAGGATATTATTTCCAGTCCCCTGACTGTTGCGATGATACCTATGTTATACATTTAGACATCACGCCCCACATAGCGCTGGTTTTCTTACCTGCGCTGTGCGCCTTTTGCCTTTCAACTCAGTAGGGTCCTTTGTCATTATTACGAATTCCCTAATTTCCTTCATTCCTTTTTTTTGGCCTGTACAATCTAGCAATGGTTTTATAAATATTTTTCAGTATTTCATTTTTTCATTTCTCTTACACTGTTTTGTTTTCTAACATGTCCTTTAGAATGTCTCAGTTTATCCACTGCTCAATCCGTACGGCACATCTGTTGCGACACTTTGGGCAATTTTTCTACTATACTAGCTCTCCGCATGTCTATCACAGCTATTGTAGGTCCTACCTGGTCATTCTGATGTCACTGTTGTGCCTGAGTTTGGTTCACATTATTATATTTTATTTTAGGCTAAATTTTTCCTTTTGTATATCTCAAAACTTTTCGTGGAAGTCTGGGTATTGCACATTCTCAGATAAATTAAAGAGAGACTCAAATGGAATCAAAAAGCAAATTGCCAGCTACTCCTAAAAGGACTACTCCCTAGAATACTAGAACATGCCCCCCCCCAAAAAAAAGACTGAAAATATTATATCTCCCAAAATAAAAGATGCATCAAAAAATGGGCAACTGGAATGAACGGGCAATTCTCAGAAGAAAAATTCTGAATGGCCAATAAGTACATGAAAAATGTTCAGCATCTTGATTCATCAGAGAAATACAAGTCAATTTGATACTGAGATTTCATCTAACTCCAGTAAGAATTGCTGTTATTAAGAACCCAACAAACAACTAGTACTGGTAAGGTTGTGACGAAAAAGGAACCCTCCTATATTGATGATTGCATTCTAAATTACTTAAGACAAAAGACAAAGTGAAAGAGGGGGACAGGGTGGGGATGGAGGGAGGGAAGGGAGGGGAGGGGGAGGGACAAACGGAGAGGGAAAGCCCTTGTCACCTTGACAAGATGCGTATGTGCACAACATGCTCAGCTCCATTGTAAACCGTGAATTTTACTATTGTACATATCAATAAAATGTGGAAAAAATCAAAACCATATGGAAAGCGGTATTAAAATTCCTCAAAAATACCTAAGCATAAAATACCTTAGTTGACCCAGCTATCCCTCCTCTGGAATCTTGCCAAAAGAGGTAAGACCATCATAAAAGACAGATACATACATAACCAGGTCTGTTGCAGCACCAAGCAGCCGATATGTTCATTAACAGGAGAATGGATGAAGAAGGAGATGTGACATATTTACACAGTGGAGTACTACACTGCCATAGAGAAAGATAAATTGAAATCATTAGTAGGAAAACGGGTGCACGTTGAGATGGTTATGCTTAGCAAAATGGATCAGACACAGCAGGTTAAACATCACGTGGTTTCTCTCCTATGAGAAAACCCAACCGCAAAAGCAAAAGAGAGATGGCAGTAACAAGACACACGTTGTGGAGAAGGACAGGAGGTGTGTGGGGATCGTGAGGGGATGGGAAGGGCAAAGGGAAGTAAAAATGGCCAAGATGCAATATGCAAATACGCTAGTTCCTCGAGGCTGATTGTTATTATTAGGTATCTATATTTACTATATTTCAATTTTACCCATATGCTTCATATGCATGTTATTTGTCTATTAATATGTTCATCTATCTATTCATGCATCTTGCAGTGGACACACAATATACTCAGACCTCAAACGTGGGGCTGAGTTATAGGTCAGTTCTAGATGTTTAAAAGTTCTACAGAAATACTCAATATCAATAATATCTATTTTTGGCGTTCATACACTTCTCTGAGTTTTCTGAAAGCCTTATTATTTGAAAATGTCATGTCTTACCAAAACAGAGAGACGTTAAAACGAAGGAAAATATCTTTAAAATATATCAACCTGTCTGAGTTTCTCTACTAGAAGTAGGTGGTTGATTTTTCTATGCTTGTGTATCAAAAATTTTATGAATAATAATTGCCTATTTAAAACACTGAAAGTAATATACATATAGTAAATATAGTAAAATACATTTTCCTTCTTTCGCTGGTCTGTTCTCTGCAAAATTGATATATTCAGGGTTAAAACCCACGGTCACCAGTCCTGGTGGCATACACAAGCTAGACAGGAATTTGGGCCTCGCGTTATTAACAAAGACGTGGCCCAGAAAGGCCGCTGGAGCCAGTGTGGATTCAGTGGTGCTTCATCAGATCCTACAGGCAATTGCTCCATCCAAGCATAAGGATGGGAGTTTTCTCCTACATGCTACATCCAGCCCCATTTTTACTACAAAAGAACTTTATACATATATCGATATTACTTGCTTCTACAATATTCTCACCAAAGTTTAATTTTTTATTGTACACCTTAAAGTGATTATATGAATAACAATTATCTTTTATTCTTGTAATCACATGAATTTGAAAGATTAAGATGGAGAAAATATTCCATTTCATTAATTGATTACATATGCAGGGCATTTTGTTGTTGCTGCGTTTTTGCTCTGCAAATAAATGAACAGTAGAATGGGATTCCCCCACACCGTATATGAAATTCCTTGTGAGTTAGAACTTTAGAAAGATTTAAAATGTATTTTAAATAGTGAACAGTGACATTCAGAGCTATTTCATTCTTTTTAAATCCAATTCTTAACAGCCTGTAACAGCATTTCAGAAGCCCTACAATTCCTGCCAATAACCTTTCTTCAAAAAATAATTTCATTCAGCATTATCACTCAATGTAACCAACAGAAGCCCGAAATCCACTTCAATGTCCTTCACGTTCCAGAGATGAATTCAAGGGGAGACGAAACGTAAAACTCAGAAGACGAGGCCTGGCTTTGACACTTGCTTGGGCTGATAGAGTAATTTTGCCTCTATAGAGATCTCACCGTATAAGAAAACGAAGAGAAAAGGAATCTGTAATGTGTCACCTTATCTCAACAAGAAACCTGTCATTTCTGGAATTCTGTTTAAATTATGATCGATGTTCGAATTTCTTCTCTTAGAAAATAGAGCGTTTAAAAAAAAGAAAATGGCACAAGTAAAGGATATTTTCTTGCTGGAGATGCTGTGAACAGCAGAAATGTAAGCCTTGATTCAAAGCAACCAAAATTTAGAGTGTAAGAAGCACACCACCAAAACCTGACTAGACCAAAGTACAATTTCCTTAGTTTTTAAAACTGCATGGTCTTCTCTTGAGTGATTTTTAATTTTTTTTGTTTTGGGTTTTTTTCTTTTTTTGGTTGTTTTTCCTGCCATACATGTATTAACTTTAAAACTCCCCACCTCTCTTTTTCTATGTGATAAAATTTAGAGATCTGATTGGGTTTCATAGAAAGAATCTACCAAGTAAGACTATACTAAGTAATACAGCAAGTATACTAAGAATCTACTAAGTAAGCTACAGAATGTAATCATTTAATCCTGGCAGAACTGGAAAATGCCGGAGGATTCTTATTAAGCAGCGGGAAAGTTTTACAAGCACAGGTTTTGTTTTACTTGGTGCCTTGTCTACACATTTTAGTTATTTCTGGTAACAGTGACCTGAAGTGTTTGGCAAATACAGCTCCATTTCCCTAACCACTGTCCGTTCGCAATTGTAATAAGTGGACACATGACTACTAATTGCCAATATCAATACCTTACCTTGTCGGCTGTATCAGGGCTGAAGCTTTATGTTCAACACAAACAGGGTCAGCTAGTCAAAATAGGAACACAGCTTTGGGGCAGAACATGAGCCTGGAAGAAGAGCTCAGAATTATTGAAGACGAGACTGTATTAAAATCTCCATTTAGAATAAACACCCATAAGACAAAGTTGTGCCTCAGTAATTACAAGACAGCTCTAAATCAACAGACCTGTGAGGACAACCAGACGTCTGAAACCTACTGTGGTGATTAGAGAAGGAGTGGACATTTGTAGCAATGGTAAAAAATCAAAACAAAAGCAATAGTCCTAGAGAATGTCCGCATGAGCACAGTATTTTTCGTAAATTGATATGACTATAAAAGTAGTCATATTAGTACATGTATGTGTGTTTGCATCAATATGTCTTCACACTGGACAAACAACAACCTTATTTTTTAATTACATCTTAAAACAACTAGTTAAAAGTTGCCAGGGTCTGGGATTCTTCCACTATTTGCTTCATAAAAAATCAAAAATGAATGTGTATTGATAGGAAGAAAATAACAGGAACCTTCTGATGAAATAAAGAATCGAGAAGCACATGAAGGAGTTTTTCATGCACACACAATTGTATGTTAATGGTTGTTTGGATCATTTTAAAAGGCATGTACTCAATTTGATGGTTTCTTCAGAGATTTTGACATTGGCTTCTTCATAAAATTTTATATAAAATGTAGGGGAACTAATGGCCCATTTCAGAAATTTCCAGTGGAAATTTTTGCTCTATTCAGATGAGGTGAGTTTGTGTTTATACTTTAGTGGGGAAGATGAATAAGTCCAACTCTGTGAAGACAGAAAGTTAAGTATGAAGTTAAATTTATTGCAATCTCATTTTGTAACACTTTATATATGTGTGCATATATATATATATATATATATATATATATATATATATATATATTAGATGGTTTATATGTCAAAGCTTCTGAGAGCTTTGGTGTGGGTTAAAGTAGTTAGACTTGTCAGAATCTGCAGCTGAAATGGCACACAATCTGGTTTCACTAAGCAAGAGTCAATAAAAACAGAAAAACCAGCCACCCACCCACTAGCTTTTCAGTAGGTGGCATTTTTTCAGGATTATATGCACTTCATTTTGCTGTAACTCACTTGCGTAAACCCACCCGTCATGGCATTCTGAACTCAGTTCTGTTGACCATATTAGTTCTGCTGTCCAGAAACTTTTACAGAGAGCTATGTTTCTTTTATTTCCACAATGAAACATGGCAGTCTCGTAGTATGTTAATAGTAATATATTTACCTGAGTGCTTTATAATCATCTGTACTTTAATTTAGTGTAATATATTAAAACGTAAAAATTTCCCCTCCATTATTATAATTTTGAACACATCTTTGCTCTGCCTGATATAAATTTCCCCTGGGCTCTGTGTTCCAACCACATACTGTGTGCCTTCTTATATGATTTTTGGTCAAAGCATAATCCTGTCAAAGTCCCAGTGCTTATGTGTGTGACGCCTGCGGCACTAGGGGAGATCTACATGGCAGGTTTCAAAACGTGTCTTGGCAGCCTCGTGTTCTCCGGCACCCCTACAGGATGTTCTGTTCGGCTACACTTTCTGCAACCCGGGATCCTCACCTTTCCCCTTTCTTCCTTTTCAGGGCGGCACGGACATCTCCCACCTCGTGCTGCCTATTTTCAGTTGGTGAGACTGACTAACTTACTTCCACTCTTTGAGGACCACTTTGCTCTTTTGCAAAAGAGGGAAAGCGAAGTCAAATTCTAAGGAAGAGAAACGAGCCGTTATGTGGTAGGTGTCATGCTTATTCCAAGAGCTAGAATGCTGCTTCTGTTAGAAGAACCTGAATGCCACTTTAAACCACATGCAACTCACAGGGCTTATTTGCACAGTCAAATAAAACCAAAGGTATTAAGATGCAGTATCACAAAAAAGAAATATTGAGTGACATTCTAAATGCAAATCTCACAGATACATTGCTGGAAGTGTCCATTTCATTGTCCTTCAGACAATTTTCTTTGTCCCATTTTTCATAGGCATGCTCCAAAAATGAGGCTATATAGAAAGGATAAAATGTTCATAAAAATGGCTTATCAAAATCATGATTTGCAGAAACTTTTCTTAAGCTCCAATTACGTTTCTGGCTCATTCATTGACAATATCCAACATCTATACTTTGAGAAATGAGGAAATTCATATTCTGAAAAAATCTCAACCTAAGAAAGACACACAAGGGAATGAATCGTATTTAACAGAGCACATTGGTAATGAAGAACATAAAAAAATTTTAAAGAAGAAAGAAAATTTAATTTTAATACATAAGTATTAAATATACCACTCGTTATAAAAGTCACACCACTGTATTGATTGATATAACCAAATATTAATCTTAGTGACCTTGCCAGTTAAAGGTTAATTTTCAAAACTGACATTATTTGTCTAATTTCCACAAAAATGCTGGTTGCTCCAGCATTCTAGAACGTATATAAGTTCAGGTAACCTTTGCAAGATGTGTGTGAATTTGTTACCAAATGCAAACAACAGACTACACAACTTCACCAACCCATGAAAAAGACACACACATTTCTGCTGAAACCCTGAAGTGTGACACTCCGGCTAAGTGACTGGTTATTTTGAGTATGTCAATTGTGCACAATCCTGTCTGCCACAGACGGCATTATTCATTTCCTGTTTCACTATAATGAGGGTAATGCTGTAAAAACGTTAAAGAAAGGCACGTTGAGGTAAGACGTGCACAGACCGTTTCTGCTCACCCGGGAAATCTCATTTCTAACACCTTCTCTGTCACTCTAGCTGTGGAACAGAACAGGCAAGGCCTTGCCCGGCACCATCCAATCATCTCGACATGCCCTTTACCTTAGCAATTTAATTCTGAGCTCTGTCTGCATTCTAAACGGCTACTTGCAAACTCGCGAATGATGTTAAAAAGTAAAATGAACATAATGCGCAAGAAAAAGAATGTGGAGGGAAATTGAGGTCATTCAACTTACTGGGAAGATGCTTCTGATTCGTAAGGATGCTCAGGATGGTGGGAAGACAGAAAGGACTCAAGCAGGGAATGTGGGCGCAGGGGGTGCGGAAGGGCAGGTCGCCATCTTGGCTGGGCACTGCAGCCCGGGGAGAAATGGGCCCATATCACATCTCGTCACTGCTATAAGTGATAATGCCTCTTAGCAAATCAGAGGAGAAATAAATTACCAGTCATCACACAAAAAGTGATCCCTAATGGGATTCGAGAAACAGCAAGGCAGGTGTGTATGGTCAGTGGCCCGCTGCGGGTTTTGGCTTTCTACTTAATGTCATACTGAATATTTTTAGAGAAGTTTGTATACTTGCATGAACTACATTACATATATTTTGAAATTGTCTAAGATAGTTCCTTTTTATTCAAAGAAGCCACAGTGAGAAAAAAAAATCTCTGGGTTCTGAATTGGACACTCTTGAAGGCAGAATATTTGTTGTTGCTAGGTATTTTTGTAAACTTATATTTTATTCTCAAAGTACACAAGTCACATATTCATAGTGCTCTAGTAGCCTAAATACAGCTACTCTATGTACTGAAACAGAATTTGATCTCTTAATTCTAATTTGTAATGGGATTTCTACTTCCTGCCCCAAAGCTCTGCTATTTATTTTCTTCCAATACATGTATATAAATTAATATTCGTCGAAGTAGTTGTTAGCCAGTAAGTTCTTCCTACTGTCATTGTGGAAACAAGTGACAAGAATTTAGCAGACCAGTTGAACACAAGTGCATGCTATTGATTTGGATTAAAAAAAAAATATTGGAATTCAAGTCACAGACTAAAAGATTTATCCCAAAAGATCTGTCTGAGACAGAACTCTAATGGCCATCCCTGTACAAGCCAGCAAAAATTAAGGCAGAAAATACACAGTACTCTTCATAAGGTGTTGAGTAACACTCCAATAAAATCAGAAACAGAGTGTGGTGGTGCACTCCTGTAATCCCAGCACTCGGGAGGCTGATACAGGAGGATTGCCGTGAGTTCAGGACTGGCCTGGGCTGGAGAGAGAGAGAGAGAGAGAGAGAGAGAGAGAGAGAGAGAGAGAGAGAGGCAGACAACAGACAGACAGACAGAGACAGAGAGAGAGACAGAGACAGAGAGACACTGAGAGAGAGAGAGAGAGAGAGAGAGAGAGAGAGAGAGAAACCCTGTTTCAAAAAAAATCAGAAACATAAAGAATGCAAGAGATGTGAGAAATTCTCCGGATTTTGTGGCTTCATCATTATCTTATATATGGTTTCAAAAATATGTTTAATCTGTTTGTAAAATAATATAAACTGGTGTTTCTGTGAAGAGGAAAGCTCATAGACAAACTCAATGCCTAATGACAGCCAGCAATTTTATTAAGATTATGGGCACGTGTTGATGCTGTAATCCTAAACTATTTGGTTTCATTCACAGGTATGCTATGGTACCAAGTTGCAAAGCTTCTGTAAAGACAACTGAAAATAAATCTGGTGACATGATTTTCACAACTTCCAGAATCAAAATCAAGAACATTAAGAGCAACTGATAGTCCACCCGCCCCCAGGCTGGAAATCAAGATAATATTTGCTCTTTCCATTCATTTTAAAGGAACCATTCCTGTATTTAACTAAATTATCTTTGATATGTAATGTACTTTATTGTAGATGGAGAAAATGCTTAACTCACAGTATGATGTAATAAGAATCTCAGTTTTCAAAGACTTCTGTCTTGCAAAATAAATCTGAAATCTTTAAGCCAGTGTTCCTACATCTTTCTTGGGTTTGGAAGCCACTGTCCAGTCTCAGCTGCTTCCTTTCAGCACTTATTTCCACTAATCTGCCTTCATAAATAAGGCCTTCACTTCCCTAATCTTGCTTGAGAATCTTCCCATAACTCTCCGCGATATCACTGTTTCCGGATCTGGATTTGACACCAACTTCAAAGTGAAGTTCAAACATTGCTCATATCACACGAATCCAGGATGGTTCTCCATTTGTTAGACTGTATTTTTTTCAATATCTTTAAAAAGCCTTTCCCATAACTGGCCAGGCCGGTTACTGAAGTCTTATTCAGCATTTGCACTTATCAAGTATTTCCGCTTACTGCCTGTTTGTGCTTCCAAACAGTTTAATTATTATTTCAACCCTACATTTAGTGATTTTTACTGCAGTTCGCATTGCCTTGAAACAGTTTCTAAGTTTAACAGTTCATAGATTTTTTAAATTTTTTGCTTAGTTGCTTTTAAAGTGCAAAGTGGCTTTGTAAATCCTAAATGCATTACTTTTTTAATCAATTGCTAAAGATTTTTATTTCTCAAAAAAAAAATCACTTCTTTCATATGTTGTGATTTTCCCCAGGATTCTTTAAGCTGTATTGCAAGAAATTGAATTCAAACTTGCCCAGGCACGGTTATGAGTGAGGAATTCTTGAAAACAAGTGGAAGTACCGAGCGATTTTCAGATCATTTCGCTGGTCCTATCCCTCTTAACTAAGTTTAATTAAAAGCAGGTAAGAGAGAAAAACACCAACTTTCATTATCCAGGTTATGTAGGCTTTGCTGCATAACTGACCACTCAACAGCTGTGGTGAAAACAGCCAACACTCACTGCAGCGTGATCCGATGACTGGGAAACTTGTCCCTTGAGCAGCTGGGTCACAGTTATAGCCACTTCACTGTCACTGGGATGCAGTAACTGACACCTTCCTCTATTTGGCTCTGTGTTTTTAGAAGATCCTGTTTAGTCCCAGTTTATTCAACTGGGTTGTGGACATCTAACATGTAGCAGGGGTGGTGTGGATTTCTACATTTGGTCACTAGTTCTAAAAGCAGTGAAAGGAAAACAAATGCACCAGCGGGCACCAGCTCTCAAAGTCACCTTTGTGGGTATCTCATTAGCCACAGAGAGCCCAGAGGTGAAGCCCAGGCTGCGGGTACAGGGACTTGGAATCTCCTTGCAGGAAAACTGACAAAGCCACATGGCAAAGTCCCCTCATAACAAATTATAAAACATTATTAAAATTTTTCTCTAATTTTGTTTTCAAATTCCTTTTAACTGCCATCATTTTAAGAGTATTTTTTCTTTAGGGATTCAGTGGAATGATTTCAAGACTTCCCATTATGAATTTTCTAAATGTTCTAATTTTGTTTTTCAAAAAGCCCAGAGCGTTCAGCAATTAGGACAACATTAATGTACACCACATGTTCTCTATGTGTGACATTTCTTGAAATTGCGCCCCTCACCCTACTACAAATATTTTATCTGTGTTATTACCTTAGGATTACCAAGTCAAAAGTAACTTCCATTTCTATAGTAAAAAACAATAATGTAATTGCGTTCTTTATCATTGAAAGTTTTTATTGACAATTCAAGATTTGTAATTGAGAAGATGTTTGTGTAACTCAAAACTATTTCCTAGAAGCTTAATATTTGAAGACATAATGTGAGTCCTTTCTTCATTGATTGATTCGATTGAGGAAGCATCTATTGCTTACTGTGCCTCTTGGACTCTAGGGGTATGGTGGTAGGTAAAGACGCAAAGTCTGTGTTCACACACGTTACTTTCTAGTCAAACAGTCAATCGGTAATTAAATTTGATAGGTATTCATACTGTTCTTCCTCACCAGGATTTGTGCTATCATAGATGCCACAACTACCAAGTGTCATTGGCCATTACACACCTTATTTTTCAAGTTCCAAGCATGTCACTGTAGTGTCAAATGAATCATGAAGTAAATAATTTGCAATGCTAGCTTCCCCACCTACACAAAGTATTTTGGTAGGAATTAAGTAAAAACATATAATTTGCATGATGAATTTCTAGGAATATCTGTTTCATAAGATATCTCAGTGACTTGACTACTGGTTTAGATGCAGAAATGATTGCTATATGCGGTAGATTTTGAATATACTGTAAGGTAGATTTAAAATAGGGAAAATGGGAAATTAATATAAATATTAGAACTTTTAATGAATCCATATGCAATTGACTAAAGAAAAGTAGATTACATATCATTTTTGTAATAGAAACATGATTATTTATTGATTTAAAGTAATGTGACAGAAGATTCAAGATCATAAAATTCTTGTTCCAATAATTCACTTACTATAGTGATAAGAAAAATCTTGATATTAATAATAAAAAGACATATATGAATAAATATTAGGGAAGAGATTATTAAGAGGAATTCATAAAGGTAGAATGTATTTGTGAATGTGCAGTAATTCTGTTATTTTTATCCAAACACATGCCATCTGTCTTAACAGTCGAACATAAATAAAACTAGAATTTTCTTCTTTTGATAAGCAAATTCTTTCTTTGCAATGGAAAATGATAATCTAGATTTTTAGAAGTAAAGCTGTATTTGTAATTAGAGGTCTATAAGTTTTGTACCACCTTTTCAGAAGACAGAGATATGGTTTTTATCTCTGTATATTGTAATTGTTGGTATGTTTCAGTAGGCAAATTTCCTTAATATTTTACATAAAATGAAAAGTATGTACTAAACACATGATTTTTCCAACTTATGATAATAACTAATGTGGAAAATATTTAAATAACCATGTGAGTTTTTAAATGAATTCAAGCAAACATAAATCTCAATATATTTTCATATGCCAATATCTCGCAGTTCCAAATTAATTGCCTTTTACTGTGATTTCAAATAAACCCAAACTATGCAGAGCATCAGTATCTGTTGTTCATTTCTACATTCCCTCTGCTCTTTCTTCACCACTATAAGCAGAATTCTCTCACAGATATGCTATTTACATGGTATAAAGTATGACACTGAATACACTTAACAATAATGTAAATTTTCTACGGGTTCCAATATGGAATTCTAAGTAACTCCGTCTAAAAAAATTTAAGTTAGTCATGTTCAAAGTAGCTGCACAGTGTTCTCTCTGCTTCTGACATATAGCATTGTAGTATCATTTGTAAGTGTTTGATTAACAGGAGCTAATCACAACTGTGAAACATCAGAATACATAAGGAAAAGAAAGTAAATTAGGTTCTGTCCCGGGAGTTTCTGTTAAAATTTCAAACAGCAGCCAGCACGTGTCTTTGCAGAGGATTGGGGTGTCACAGAGAAGAGGGGGGAGCCATCCAGCAGGTGCCTAGACGTCACCTGGCTAGAGTAGACAACCCCTGTAAACAAAAGAAAAAAGGCAGACTTGTTTTTTAGAAGTAACTAGGTAGAATACTTTTATCATACTTTGAAAACTCTGTGTAAATAAAATTCAAGGGAAAATAATAACTTGAAGTTTAAATGAATGGTGAAAATGTCATTATTAGTCCTAAGCTTTGACAATAGCACTTTTCTAGAAAAGAGGGAAAGTCATCTCAATGTTTTGTTATGATAAATATGTTGCATAGTTTCATAGGTATGTTTAAAAATTCATAGACAAAATGGTCTACCCATTACCGAAAAAAAGGATAAATTTCAGGAAAACTCTTGAAAACAATCTTCATTGTTCCCAGTTAAATTCTCCAACTTTTTGCTGCCAAATGAGGAATAGGGAAAGATTTTTGCATCTTGGCCCTATTTACCTACTTCTCCAAAAGCTGTTATGGAAGGGATCAAATGAGGCAGGTGTGCCATACAATTATTTTTTTATTAACATGGCTTCCATTTCTATGTGAGTCTGACATCATAAAGGCTACTTCTGATATCATACTATATATAAAGGTCTGTCAAAACAATGAATATTATTATGATACAAATATACATTTGACATATTCATTAATTGGCCCTACAAAATAAAAATTTTAGATTGCTATTGCTGTAATACATTGAAGAACAATTTTATAAAGTGACAATAATATAATTTTTATTTTAGAACTCAATGATTATATTATTCTTAAATATCCAACTTGGAATGGTGGCTTATGCATCTAATTCTAGCACATTTGGAGGATGAGGCAGGAAGATTTCAAATTGAAGTTCAGTCTGGACAATTTAGTGAAGCCTTGCTTCAAATAAAAAAAAAAAGAACAAGGACTGCAGCTCAGTGCAAAGGTTCTGGGTTCTGTCCTCACTGCTACACATACATGCACCACACACACACACACACACACACACACACACACACACACACACACCCCACACCCACTTGGGTGTTTAAGCCCTGTCTTATATCCTAGTCTAAGTTTTAAAAGAAAATGTATATTTCATAGTGCCAATTGGATAATTGGAGTAATCACGTAGTATCTTCAGTGATTAAGTTGCACATTACTTTCATTCTAAAGTGTATCAATACATAATTTACTTAAAATATGCACATTCCTAATTATGCACTAATTATATGAAGATGACCTGTGCATATAATACGTAGTAAAAATGTATCCATGCATAATTATAAAATTGAAAATGCATAACAATAGTAAAGCATGAAATATGAGTTCTAGTACCCTTGTGTTAAAATAGCATAGGCCTCTACTCCCGAAATACCAAACAGCAGTGTAATTGTAACATCCCTCTCAGACATGAATAATAGGATTACTTCTGATGGGATACATTCTTTAACAAGGATTCTAGATGATGTTTACCGTGGCGTCTTTATATCCTTAAGTACTTTCAGCCCTCTATGCTACTCATTAAAAATGCATTTCATATGACCAGAAGCAATTTTAAATAACCTCACAAGACTAAGGCTGTGTGGTTCAGTAGCATGAATTTAATTGCTTTAATTCAGAGATACGTCCCATTTCCCTGGAGGGTGCTTGTTTCTATTACTTGATAAAAATGATAAAGCCTTTCTATTAATTTGTATCATTGCAAACAGCAATTCCATCAGATAATGTATCAGCATATTATCTGCTGTACAACAAAATCCGGAAGGCAAACCAGAATGAAAACCGTCAGCATGCTTTTTTCTTGCTCCGGCTCTTACATTAATATGCAACTTAAATAATCTTTTCTGTCATCAAAACCCTTCAGCAGCCTAAGTCCCAATACCTTCACAGAGAAGACTGATTATCTCCTGTATCTGAAGAGATTAAGAGTAAAGTTTCAGGAGTATATTTGAAACATACAACTATCATTGAAAGGAGATACTTAGAAACCTAAATTTCTGATACTATTGAAGCTCTATGTAAAATTGTAATGTTTTGAAAGGATCTACTATAATTATTTGGATACTGTATGTATAATAAAAATAAGCTCAAATAAAAGAGCAAATAGAATATAAGTAAACTAAGGAAATTCAGAGAATAGGGCAAACACTTTGCTTAAAAATTAAAGACAAAAATATGGAAAAATTCAGACTTGAGAACACTACCTAAATTCCTGAATCATACCCTATGACTTGTCAAACTAATGGCCATACCTTCAGTTCCCAAAGGATCAAAAAGACGCCCTGAATAAGGAATCCAGCAGATTCAACACGACAACCGCACTTCGCCTCTGAGAGTTGGTCACATATGATTATGGAACAAACTGGAGAAAAATCTCTGCTTCTAATAGGAAACAGTTATTACATTGCCAAAAACCTCATATTATCTGATTTTTCATGAAAAAATGAAAACTAGGTATTCATGTTAAGTATTATAATTTTCGAGTGTGTGTACATACGCATTGTGTGTTTCAATATACATATCTTGAACACTTTGTAATTCTGGTCTATACACTACAACTTGTCCAGGAAAGGTTTTATTGGCTACCAAGAGACCATGAAAAACAAAAATAAACTGATGGCTTTTTAATAGCATAGCTTCTGAAAGTTACTTAGCTCTTTTGCTTATTATACGTTTTGGTTCAGATCAGGCAGAAATGTTAGTGATTCAAAAAATATGCTTGATAATTAACTTTAGGATCTGTGTCTCTCTGTTTCTTTCTCTCTCTGCCTCTCTGTCTCTCTGTCTGTCTGTCTGTCTGGTTCTCTCTCTCTCTCTCTCTCTCTCCCTTCCTCCCTCTGTGTGTGTGTAGCCAGGGAAGGGTTGTGTGCATGTGCATGGTATTAAAGGAGAGAAAACTATTTCCTACTTCTGATACAATTCAAATACAAATATGTATTTGGTGAATTTGGGATGTTATACATAAAATTTTTTTACATAAGACAAGCAACAATTGAAACAAGATAGCAATTTCTGGAAAATGTCAAGTAGGAATACAATATCATCTTTCTCATGAAACAGCAACAGAATTTCACTTAAAGCAGGAAACTGGAAACCAGTTGAAGAACATTTTTTGTTCTTTGGATTGACATATTAGAACATTAACGCTGTATTTGAAAGTGAAAATATGTTAGATGCATTGCACCATTTCTTATAATTACTGAAGCACACATGTGTTCAGAATCTGCTGTTGGCTGTTGTTGGGAACTTTTCAGATTGGAAAGTCAATACTGGAGTTAAGGCACCTGCACAAAATGCAGGACTGTGTGTTCAGTGGCTTTGCAGACACGGAAGGTTAAACGAAGGCGACATCTACCACTATCACCCCTGCCCTTGCTCCCTGTCCCCGACAGAATCACAGGATCTTGTAGCATAAGACATAGCAGAAGGACACTTTGCTAATACCTCTTAGTAGAAATAAAAACGACTTGCAGTGGTCCCTAATAGGTACTACTCAGAAAGAGTGTAGAACTATGGTTAGCAGAAATGAAGGAGACAGATTGCAATGTCTAGACAACCCACTGCAGAGGACAGGAGCCTCTTGCCAGAGGGATCTAGGGTGTAATTCATTCTTCATTTCCTTCTGTAGTATTTCCCCAGTGCAGGAGTTTTAAGGTCTGTGTTCAAATATGAGTCGATGGAACAAAAGAATGAACCCAGGTGAAAGAGGAAGTCAGCAGAGGGCAGGACCCACCACCACCGGTCACCGCCTTCACATTGTCACAGGCATTCTTATCTGTTATTAGATGACAAGGTGTGGTGGTCTGATGTGACAGAGAGGGTTGGAGGGAGATATACATGTAATCCAAAGCATTTGGAAAGCATTTCAGCGTCCATTTTCTGTAGCAGTTCACATTTTTCTAGAGGAGTTTATTTTTAATTTTAGTTTTAATGTTTCATCTTCCTCAGCAACTCTGACACATTACTCAGCAGTACAGGCACAAAGTCTATCACAGAAGATTGACTACAGTCAGGACTGTCACACATGTGCATGGATTATGGATGGCTTGAAACCAACTGATCCCCGCTGCTCACTGACATCACTAGCCCATGGTTACCTGAGCATTTGGAGAAGGGACGCAAAGGCAAAACCACCACAAAAATACAAACACAAAATTAAAGAGCAATAATAACAAAATGTATGAAATTAACATAAAATTGCAAAGATAAATACTTGGACACCTATAAGGGCTGCCCTGTGTCAAAACGTGCTGTAGTGGGAAACAGTGCATTGGTCTCCACCTGCCATCACAAATAGGTGAGGACAGCAATAGTCAGTTGTTATAACATAAGAAAGACGGATTTCAGAGGTGCAATGTTCTCCCAATTATAAGTTGAACCATTTTACCCAAATATTGCTCTGGTTTTTTCCATTAATATACATACATACATACATACATACATGTGTGTGGGGGGGGATAAGTAGTGTTTATAATGAATTTGAGCATTTTGTGTACCTATATATCACATTAGCATTAGCGTTCCTCCCTTTCCCCATTTTGCCGTCCCGCACACTTGCTATTGCCCCTATTTCAGACTATCACACCCATCTGATTCTATAGAAAGTCTGTATTCTGGGTTTCCCAAGTTAGACAAACCGTGCGATATTGAACACATTCAAAATTCTGTTGCTGACTCACTTCACCACTCAAATCCCCACTCTTTAGCTCAGCTTCCCACCCCTAGAATGGGCTGTGGTGGCGGTATCTTGATGCGCCTTCCCTGGGTCCAGCAGAGCCCTTTGTCGCAATTGTTTGCCAAAAGTGTGTGTGTGTGTGTGTCTTACTATGTCTTTGTTCCGATTCTTTAACACGGCCTCTCCTGCCAGTCCACGCAAGTAAACGACTATAACAATGAAATTCATAGGACTTCAAAATGCGAGAAACAAGAAGAGAGAAGTGAAATTCCAACGCCTTCACCGGACACTGAAAAGTAAATATTTGTACATTCGAATAACTTCCAGGTTATCATTACAACAATCAGTTTTCTTAGGATAAACTTACAAGAAAGGGCAAATAAGTGAATTGCTACATTAAATGAACTTAAGTCAATATCAAACGGTTCTATTAAATGAGTTCAAGTCTATATCACAAAAGTATGTAACACATAAAGCAATAGATACAGCAGCACACTAAGTCATTTCATAATTTTTTAACTTTCATAAATTATTTATGCACATTTCACTCATTAGCAACATTTTCCCAGATTTGCTTCATCCTTTTATCTACCTATCCATCCATAAATACATTCACATGTATTCGTAATGATTCTGCACCAATTCCTCATGTTGAATAAAATTATTGTTTTGCAAATTAATATGCTATGAAAATAATGATTATGAGGGGACATTTCACAAGTTTTATGAGAGCATCGGCACTGTTTTAGTAGGATACCAATCAAATGATTCAAATACCAGATTATTTTTTTTGTTACACTTTATCTTTAGATGTTTTCTTTCCTCCATGTTCTTTGGTGCTGCTTGTCTCTGTCTCAAAGATTCCTTCAAGTATTTTTTTTGCAATGCTGAGCTAGTGGTCCCAAGTTCCTCTATGGATTCTTAGGTATGAAAAAAAATTACTTCTCCTTTAATTGTCACGGACAATTTTGGTGGATACAGCTAGTTAATCATCTCTAGACTATGAAATTTTAATTTCTGTCTCAGGCTCAGCTCGGAAAGTTGATTAAAGACATGCTTCTTCTTTTTTGTAAACTCATAGTAGTATTCAGACATGAAGCAAATAGCAAGATTTTAAATTTATTTTTTTTCAAAAATTGTTTAAATACTAAAAGATTTTGGCACACCTGTTAATTTATAAGTCAGAGTTTGTGGGTTTAAGGTATATTTTATTTTTTAATAGTAGCTAGATACCAATAACGATTTGCAAGTAAAGATATTAGGAAAGGAAATAATGTGACAGGGATCCTAGTGGAAGGGAAGTTACTTAGTCTGTTCATAGGACCACAATACAAAATTCAAAGTCCTAAGCACTGCACATATTAAAGTGCCTTCGATTATATCCTCCCTCTCAAAAAAAATAAAATATAATTTTAAAATCCAATCTAAATTGTCCCAAAATTTTCTAACAATCACGATGCCTCTTTCCAGCAAAAATCCTTACCTGCTTCAACGGTTTCTTAACGAAATGCTGATTTTGACTACTTAATAATCACAAAGCTAAAGTTGTTGGGTGTTATAAACATACACTCTGAATCTTTCCTAAATGAGACTCCACGTACTCCGTCAAGCAAAGAAACCCTAATTCTCAGGGAGAGTGACAGATTCAGAATCACAAATAAACATGCCACACATCCACATCGCTAACGGTGTTCCACTACCAGAAACCACTGATGATGATTTTAAAGTTCTGCTAGATTAAGATGAATACCAACGTCCCTGGATTTGCCCATCACATCATTTTACATTTGAGTTTGGAAATGCACAGTTTGAGGTTTTTTATTTAAATTAAATTTATTTTAATTTATAACATGGAACTCATACATATTCATCTAAGACCAAATGGACAAGGAGACAAAGAGAAATACATTCAACAATAGAGTAAAATAAAAGATCAACATCGACAACGTTGTTGTTAATCACAAAAACAGAAAAACAGAAATCCTAATCACCAACTGAGGGGAATCAATTGATTTTATGACAATTTTCTTCAAACCCCTCCAATTTGCACATCAAGTCAATACATCACTGTTGGAGCTATTTAAATATCACCTAATTTAATTTTTATCACTATTAAACTTAATAATAACATTATTGTTAAGTAACATTCCAAGCGTCTGTTAAAAGTGGCTAAATGGGTAAACTCATAAATGAATGAACGAATGAATGGCAACTTTATTTTTAACAAACGTCATTACCAGGATGCTATGTTAAGGTTGATGATGCAAACGTGACTCATCTCCTTCTATCTTCTGGCTCGGTTCTGTCCATCGGAGGGAATAGAAAATGCAAAGCAACTCAAACGCAATCGTACGTGAGCTGACGCAGGTGTCTGTGTGCATTCCGCCCACAGGAACAGGTGGAATGGGGAAGATACAGTGGAAACAAAAGTTCATGCAGATGGATCTTACAAGTAGAAGCTAGAAGAATGATTAAGTTGGAAAAAAGGCAGGAATAAAGGCAGATAGTTATATGCAAATAATGAAGTTCAAATAGTTCATGATCCTGGGGTAAGAAAAGATCAATTTTCAGGAGAATGTAGTCTAACTCTAATGGCCTGAACAAGGGTAAGCTTTCATTTTAGTTTAATACACTTACTATAAAAGTTAAAATACAAATATAAATAATTTATAATCATTCATAATCTCAATGTATATTCACATTTTCAAGATATTTTGTGAGGCATCTGTTCCTATTACATGGGGAGCCCCGGATGTAGGTTTTAACCAAGCTTACGCAGACACTGGATCCATCCTAAAATACACTGCAGGTAGCCAACCATCCTCCTTTTCTTACAACATCAAACTTCACTTCACTTTATTAAATATTCAAGGTATACTTTTATGTAAGACCTCATGTCATATGGAAACAGCGTGTTTTATTTAATACAAAACTCATGTTGAAATTATAAAATACATGTATTTAAAAAGTTAAACTAGGTGGAAATAATAATTTCCATCAGAAGATTGTGAGAAGTTAACTATAAAATGTTCTGACTTTGTGACCCACCATCTTCTTCGAGGTCTTTGATGTGAACCAACACACAAAGGAAGGTCGCAGGACTCAGTTCCAATGCGCCAGAGAGAATGTGGACAGAATCGATACTGGTATTGTGTGAAGTAGCTGGAACCACGTATTTAATAAAAAAAAAAATTGAGTATTTACTGGAATCTGAAAATGAACAAATTCCCAAAAGATGGTTTGACTTTGAACTCTGCTAGATTAAACTTATCTGAAAATTTTAAACCTTCTCATATGATTTGGAGTCTTTATTTTTTGAAAACGTGAATCCTTGCATCTGAAAGACTATGATAAGCAGGGAAGGATGACATGTATATTCAAGCAGAAGGTTGAATAGCAATTTATTTTGCTTGTTTTGTTTAATTTCTATAATTTTGACCCAAATATTTTCGAGGTCACGTAGAGTAAGAGGAATTGCCTTCAGGAGCCTCACGTGATCCTTCCCTAACTCCTGGCTGTTGTTTCTTTACAGCATAAAATAGGCAGCAGAGAATACTTGTTCTATTTTATCAAAGATTTCCACCAGTATGAGGCAAAAATAAAGATATAGAAAATAATTGCTTATGCTAGTGCTTTAAGAATGAAAAAATATGTTCTTTCTGTAATTGCAACAGCAGAGTACTCAAAACTTTCTTTGATATTATAGCCAAAGTGATCATTATTTCCTTGGAATTCTTTTAAAAAAGAATACGGTATGCCCTAACCAATTCCTCTAATACAACTTTGTCAATTAGCTTTCTTTATATTAGAAACCAGTTCAAAAACTTGGTGACTGTAGAACAAGCACACATCAGCTTGTTATGCAGCAGGCCAAACAGGAAGCTCCTTTCTGGCTCAAGATCAACGGGTCCCAGCTGGACTTGCTCAGGAACATCCCTCGAACTCTAATTAGGACCACGGTTTGCTGACGTGGCCTGGGCTTTCTCATGCCTCTAAATCAGGGCCAGGGTCTGTACCTGACTCTGCTTCGTTTCATCAACTCATAATGAAATGACCTGCTGTTTGCATGCGTCTGAGCAGCGATTCAAAAGGGCGTGATAGTCATGGTTTTGTTCAGATTTCTAGAAATAGGACAACAGACTCCTCTGGATAAAAACGCCATTGAAAAGTGCACGTATGTAGAGTGGTATGTGTGCTATCTGCCAACAGCAAGGATTTGTGTTTATTATTCCTAGTGATGGCTTTTAAGCAAGAACAATCTTCTAATATTACACTATGCTTGATTTTCACAAGCCATGTTTTATACCCAATAGACATGTTTTGATGAGGAGAGAGTATTAAAATGTATAATTATTCTCTTTTAAAAGAAAAAAGTAAGCATCTTTTAGATGGTTTTCAAAGCAGTGCACACAGCATATGTCCTTTGTATAACACAGTGAGAAAAAATCCCAGTTGTGTAAATAAACATGCTCTTTTTATTGGTATCTCTCAGGGTCAAATCAGTTATAGGGATGGTGGGCAATGCTATAGCCAATCCTCATACTATCTACAAGGGCACTGAGTTTGTACATCAGTCTTGGCAAACCTCTATACACCTCTGTGCATATCCTTCCGTGTTCCCCTTCTCCCTTTTCGACTCCATGCTCAAATGCCCTAGATAACTCCATCTATTTCTTTTCTCTAGTATCTATTTATCACTTATTTGATCTATCTTTTTTACTTGATTAATTTCATGGCGGTTGTTCTGTTTTACATCAAGGTCATGGCCCATGGCTCATTATTTCACAAATAAAACCTGAGAATTTTAAAGAAGAAAAAGCTAAAGGTATACGCTTTGTGAAAAAGCTGATAACCTAAACCTCTGAAGCTCTTGATTATACCAAACATTCAGAAGCTCCAAAACATGCTAAAACCAACTTTTCATTTTTCTATGGTGAAAGTTGCTTTCCCACGGTCAGGAATCAGAGTCAATTATAATTTACATTCTCTTAAATGCATACCGTGTCATGTAACGCATTTTCCCATTTTTCATAAGAATTAACATGAATTTTGGAGAGTTAGAGTGAATTATTGTTCATAACATCATTTCTACAAGGTTAATATATTAACATTTCCAATCATGATATCTTCAGTACGACATCTAATCTATAACTACTATTTAATTTGGGGCATTTTCTAGCAAATGCATTTTTGTTCTATTATTAAATTTTCCTTGGTATTACAGCCCAGTGCATTCAAAGGTTAAATAATCGCCTGCAAAGGACTTTGGACAAATGAGATGGTGAAAATCTCTTTCCCTGACATTTGGAGACAGTGAGTGAAATGTAGTTTCAGTAATCGTGATCCATTTAAGGCCATATTTAAGAAGACTGATACTTTGTGGTTTGTCAACTGACATTTGCAAAAAGACCAAAAGCTTTCTTTTTCTCTTTGTAGGCACAACAGGATGAACTAAAATGTAATTAAATAAAAATAGAATGCAGAATGGAAAAATTACTTACTTATAATTGAAAAACTTACATGTTTCCATGAGATAATTTGGACTTTTCTAGACAAATTTACTATAGTCAAAAATGTCACCCCTACAACAAAGAGGTTGTCTGATATTTGTGAAAATCCTTGAAAAGGTTTCAAACAAAAAGCATGATAGTTAGCATGATACCTGCTGCTGGTATCGTGAAATGAAATGAAAGAAGTATAACAAAGTAAGTTCTTGTTCTAAACAAAACATCAAATGATCGTCTACTGGTGGCTTAGATTTAGTGGAATTCTTATCACATGAGAATGTTCTTAATCACGTGGAAAATGCCCATTCTGGATGATGAATGACTATGACATGACACAAGGGGGTTATACTCCTGGTGTTTGTTCCTTTTTTTTTTTTTTTTAAGCAAGGGTTTATCGAATAAGACAAAACAAAGTCAAGGCTCTTGTTAGAAAAGAGGAGGGCATCCAAGTGGATCTCTGTCTGGAGGTAAAGAGAGAAGGGCCGAAAGCTCATGGCCTAGACCCCAGAGGGGGCCCAAGCGAGCGCCCTCTGTGGTCACTATTGTGGATTAGCTTCTCTGACTTTTTGTCATTTTCAAAGTCTATCTGTTGCCTCACGCATGTCTCAATCGCAATTAGAGAGGAATCAGGAAATGGTAGGCATAAAGAAATCCATTATTTCTACAGAGGAGTTAGGAAGGAAGAAATATACAGAAGATTAGACATTCATAAATTACTATGTGTAGTCAGAATTTTTTATTTTAATATAATATTAATTTATAGGGACATGTTCAGTCATTCCTAAAGGGCACTAAATCACTCCACTCTCTGTGTGCACCTTTTAGCTTCCATTGATATTATGACAACTTTAACATTGAAGTAAAAGTTCCTATAGATATTATTGTCTCTTAGACATAGTATTTTTCTAAACCATTACACAACAGCCAGATTTCACACCTAATTTCTGGCATCACTCACCAGTTTTCACAGTTGTTTTATCCTTGTCTTTGTGTAGACTTATCCAACAAAGACTGATAGAGGGTAGGTATTTGGTCATCTATTAAACACACAATGACTGGTCGCTTAAAAATTATATTTTCTAATTTCTTCTATTTCTGTGATTAAATTATAATGAATCTACTTTCCTGACACATTAGAGAATTCCAAGCATAGAGAAATGACTTAAAATTTTGATCTATGATCTCTTTGCATTTGGACTCCCTCCCTTGCATATTTAAATTAAATTAGTTTAAATTCATTTAGTTAGATACATATAAATGAAGTCTGGTTAGTTTGCAGTTATTTATTTGTTCTGTTATTCGATGTTAAAAATACCGTCTTGGAGAAAACTCCCACAGAGTTTTGCCTTCAGGGAAGTCAAATTCAAGGTCAGGTAAAGAACAAAGTGACTCTTCCTGGTACGTCACAAGTAGTGTGTTTCAGATACAGCAAGTTGAGTCATTTGACCAAGACTCAAAGTTTGAAGTTCTGTGGCAGAGAAAACAGCACCTAGTAGGGAGCTTCTCCCCGATAGTTCTCCGGAGACAGACTCTCCAACAGTCACGTGGTTTGCCTGCCTTTGTTCTAGAAAAGAGAAGATAAAGCAACCCTTGGGGTCCATAGTTTAATGGTGATGGCAGGGCAGCTGGCACATTGACATACTGCGCAAAGTCATGCAGGAAACGGAAAGTCAAGGGCTAAAGGAAGCAGTGAAGATGGGTAAATTGAGAAGAGAGATGGAAAATAAAATGTCGCCACTGCATTTGACAGTTTTCTCACAGGAGGAACTGAACAGAGAAGAGGCAAGGCAGTGCAAGTCAGATTAAGCTAATTCTGTCACCAAGGAGTATGGGAGATTTGAGAGACAATGTGTCCCTCCTCCTGTTGGCCAGGTGCATTTTTCTTGGGTGTTGGTATTAAGGCAAGAAGGTAGAGGCATTATTCTCTCTCTCTCTCTCTCTCTCTCTCTCTCTCTCTCTCTCTCTCTCTGTCTCACTCTCTCCTTCTCTCTCTCCTTCTCTCTCTCTCTCGCAAACTCACTAGATTACAAAAACGCAATGAGGTAAGTAGTATAGGTTTACAATGGGCCGGTGAAAAGTGAAGACTCCGTGGATTAAAATGAGAAGGTCCAGATCAGGGCTACATTTTCTGTCTTTATTGAGCTAGGAAGTATCCTGGGGACCATGACGTGTAGACCGCAAGGCCGTCCAGGGGGAGGTGATGGTAAGCCATGACGGAACACACCACTCTCAAGGAATCATTTGCTTTTCAGTTCTTCTGGAGAAATTTGTGAATATCAGATGACAATTTTTTGAGCTCTGGTTGGCTTATCTGAGAGACTGTACAAAGTATATTGTATTAGACTTTCCTAGTGAAGTAATAGCTTTACCAAATGATGAAAATAATGCACAAAGAACTCAAATGTAATTTAGAAATTGTATCTATCTGAGCTTGTTCAATTAAAGGGACATGAAATTTTTTGAGGAGTTAACATTGAGACTTTGGTCTATATTAACAATGTATTACAACTGAAATCTTATAGACTAGTTAGTTCATTAAGGGGCTACTTCTCAAACTAAAATCTTTTACTAGATATTTCATAAATTGTATTTTAACACGGTGGCATTCATTTTTACTATGCAGATTTTGTGGGCTTTTCAATGAAATTGCCACTTTTTTGGTGTAAGCCTAGGTAAGAAATGAAAATGGGAAATTATCTCTTTTAGAAATTACTTTGTTAAGAACTATTTTAAACTTTCAGGCTATTGTAATAATTACTAGAAAGCTTCATCATCCAAGAAAAATTTTTCTTACTTAAATTTCAAAGTTATCCATGGGGCAAGAATATAATCTCAAATGATCATTTTATTAATCTTGTATTTCTCATTTTTATTTTGTTAATGACACAGCATCTTTGAGTTCGCCATTTATTCATCATATTTGAGTTTTTTCTAAAAATGTGAAATATAACACCAAATTTGCTATGCATTCTTCCTTTGGTTTCTATTCCCCTTAACAAGAATATAGTCCATTGCCCTGATGTTTGTTCTGCCTTAACTTTCTTAATCTACAACAATCAATTGCATTGTGACATGTCCTCTCTAATATTACTGTAGATGAAATTGTTTAGAATTGATGAGTAAGCACTCCATCCCATAATGTCTCACAAGCTACTACAGTCAAAATTAGAGTTGGAAATTATATTAAGAAAGTGAAAATGTGCATTTGCTTATACAATATCAACAATTTTCCTTCCTTCCCTCATTCTTTTTTGTGAAATGAATCATTAATACGTTATTGAGATCATAGTAACATTTTTGAGAAAAGGAATTATTGGATCTGATTTCCAGAAGTTAAGAAAGTGTGTTGATTTGTCCGAGACTTTATCAGCCTATTTGATGTAAGCAACTTTTAAAACGCATGTGACCCATCCCAGTAAAGTTAGGATTACATCTAAGATATGCAAAACTGTATTTCTAGAGACTAGTACCAAAGCTCTCCTAATATTCTGAATATTAAAAAAGACACACCCATCCATATCAGATCTCTACAACTGTGTTTATTGGTGTGCTAATAAGCTCCTATGATGTCGGGTACTTCAGTGTAGCATTGGAAAAGTTGTAGTGAGCGCCAAATTGCTTCTATTTCCCCAGTGACGTAAGCAGCCAGACACAGGACTTCGGCTCACATTTGTAAACCCTTCTTTTACTTTACTCAAAACGTATTTTTACATTAACCTTCTGTGATTTGGGAAACAGACAAAGATACTAACAATATTTCAGAAATACATCAGTTCTTTGACAAAGAAGCCTAACATCTCTAAAATATATTTAGAGGTGAAAACTTTTTTGAGTGAAATGTATGATTTTATTAAGGAAATCTGCAACTATATCAACATTTTTGCGTGCATTTTAGAATGTTAGACTGAAGAACATATTTTAACTTTTTACAGTGTTTTATTAGCAGGTGTTGTAATATGTTACCTAATTAACAACAAATCTACAATCCAGGAAAGGTATAATTGTAGAGCTTCCCAGTATCGCTGATGCCCATTCATAACGTATAGCTCAAAAAGACACATTGAAGACAAGAGGACTGCGCATGCTCAGCCTCAAAGGAAGAGGACCTTTGCTCCACACCTACCCGGCTTCTTTCTCGCTCCTTTCGTGTCCTTCTTTCTCTCCATTCAGTGGTTAGACCTGTTTCTCCGATGGCAGAAGCACAAGGAGCATTGGAGACTAAGGTGAGCCGGCAAAGACCCAGCCAGCCAGCGGCCACTGAGAAGGAGGAGTAAGGATTCTCGAGTAGGAGAGAGCGCCGCTTCCGGACTAAGGACGGAACCAGCACCAAGGACAGGAAATGAAACTTTGCCCCACAGAGAAATATCTTATCTCCCCCACATCCCATGTACCCCCAATCTTTCTCCAAACACAGCTGATTGTGGCAGCTATAATGTGACAATGTGTCTGTACCCTAACATGCTCCATTCATGTCACAAATTCTTCTCCGGAAGGGTGTCCACCCCCATGCAATGCCGAAAAGCCCTAGTGCCTCCCAGCAAGTCCCCCGCTCACGACTCAATGTAATTTTCACTTCAAACTTCTACCTCTCTTGTCCTAAAAATGAAGGGAAAAGGGATTTCCCATCGAGGCTCATGCAATACGGACGCAGAGCCCCGTTCTATACCCCTTCCACCATTGTTACACACTCTTTGGATACTTCCTGCTACCGATTAGTAACTTCCGCTACTGGGTTGGGTTCCTGCAGGCAACAAAGAAACGGATGCGTCTCTATGTTGCCCCCTGCCATCCCTGCATTTAATCCATCCTTCTCCTGAAGGATCAGCCGCTTGGACATTTCATTTTTAATTAATTTTCCTCTACTATTCTGCAGCCAAATATGAAATAACTTTCTGGGGAAACTGAGCCACATATGACTTAGTTTCATAGCTGTGTTTTTCCTTCTAGCTCAGTGGCTCATTTGGCTGAACAGACTTTCTCTTTCTAACTAAGCCCTGGCCCCTTCCTTGCTAGATCCCCCACGGGGCCCTTTCTCATATTCTCTTTGTGGTTCGATTCGCCCTGATACAAGGTTTGACGCATCCTCTCTTCACACATTTTTTAGAATCCCTTCAACTCTCTCTCCATCCGTCGTATAGGCACAAGTGGAGCTAAACATGAAGTTCATTAATTACAAGGGTTAAAATTTGCCGGAGAATATCATAAGACTAATACACCCAACGGTATTTTAAGTCAGTTTTATTAGGCTACAATTTTGTATAAAATGTAACTCACCCTTTTCAGGAGTACCGGCCTATGATTTTTATAAGCATATACATGCATGATAACCAACATTACAATAAAAATACGAAAAACCCTTTCCTTACTCTTTGTAGTTAACCACTGTTTCCCAACTTGAGGTCTTGGCAAGCCTTTGGCATAGCAACTAAAGCTCACATATGTTGTGCATTTCTAATTAGCTGACCTTCCGTTTCTGCATGTCTGAAATCTGCAGAAAGGGTCCACTGGAAGCCGTCTCTTTGTGGTAGTATAATGCTCTCCAGGTCTCCTGTCTGCCTTTGAGTCTTTGCCAGTGTGAGTTGGCACAGCTGACTCCCTTCCTATAGCCATACATAACCATCCGAGATAGCACTACCCAGAGCCGCACAGACATACGCAGAAATGTGCTTTACAGAGCTTGCAGGATTTTTTTTGAAGCAAATCAAGTTGACCCAATTAAGATTAACTTTCATATCCAACCCTCTGTCAACTTGATGCCCAAACACATCACCGTAAAACATTCTTAATCCCTAAATATGTACAAGGTTCCATATTTGTCTAACACAATACAGTGGCCCCAAATGTAACCAAAAAATCCTGCTGAAACATCATGTTGGAAGTGACAAAAGAGCAGATGGGTAGCAAGTGGCAGGTGAGAAGTACAGCAGGGGGCCATGCCAGAAAGGATGGAGCCGGAGGCCACACCTAACACCCCAGGTCACATTCGTTTTTTCAAATTATTTAGTCTTCTAGGTCCTTAAAACTACTTTATTCTTAGAAATTGAGTAATAGGCCTCACTCAATGCGTTAAAATATCAACAGTAATGGTGAGTTTATAAAAACTGCCACCAATCTACCTGCCGGAGTGGTAGTTGAATGATACAGAACAAGAGGCTGGAAACTTTTCAGAATATGCAACATATTTCTTATGTGTTTTAAGTTCTGTTGTTGTAGTTGAGAAATTAACACTAATCAGACCTCTCATTAATATCCCATGTATCTCCTACTCATTTCACTTCCTGGAAGATCAACTGTGTTTACTTTTAATATCTGAAATTTCAAGTAGTATCTTAGTGAGTCCTTTGTAACTCGTGTTTTATGTTATGTGACATACATAGCTCATGTTGTCATTTCTTACACAATTTTATTAGTTCTTTAATAGCTCTTTTAAAATTTTTTAAAACTTTAACACTTTAATTTTTTTTCCTTGACTTTTTTGACTGACCTTCTTTCCTGAGAGATTTCTCAAGTGCATCACCTAACTGACTGTTGTCCTTTGAATATGGCAAGTCCCCCAAAGCCTCACGTACTTGGGTGTAGTGGGATATGTATGGAACCGTGTGCTGTTGGGAGGTGGGGCCTGGCTGGAAGGGGTGAATATTTGGGGCTTAATCTGGAAGAATTGTGCGAATTTGTTGAAGTTAGGGTCCTCCAGGGCAAAGCCATCAGGTGTTTGTTATTGATTCGAGGGCCTGGAAGTGAGGAAGAGCAGCCATCTTGGATGTCGGAGGCCCAACTGACAGCTGGAATAAAGAAAAGGAAGAAGAAGAAACAACACTGCGTTTTCTTCCCGGGAAGGCCCTGGTCTGGCCGGAGTCTCCAGACACAGACTTGCTCCTCACTCACTTGGCTCCTGTCTGAAACGCTGCAAGTAGCTGTTCAGCCCTTCAGCCTTCACTGTGTCAGGCTGCCCATTATGGACTGTAGGAGACCGTCTGAAACTGCCAGTTAATAAATCTTTCCGCCCTCAAGTTGTGGATGTCAAGCGTTCTGACCCAGCAGCAAATAAGCAATACACCTACGAAGTCTTTTTACTTGTACTGGCAGTCTGAGAAAATTGTACTTGAGTATTATTTTACTATAAATTTATGAATGTGTCACTTCTGCTTTCTAGAGGATGTCAATTATAACTGTTTTGAGTCTTTAGTTTTGATCTCTGCATCGTTGACACTTTTCTAAGGTCCTTTTTTCCATTGGTTCAAGTAATGAGCTTTCCCTAAGAGTCCTATAATTTTTTCTTCATTCATATTTACACTTGGAAAACATCTAATTGAAATATCTCAGTTCTTCAATGAAGGAGGTTCAAGTTGAGACTTCCAAGCAAATAGATGTTACAGTGAACGAGCTTTGTCCAATGAGCACCTGAGCAATGACTCGGTGGAAGGTTACTACAGTTTGGTGCATGGTAGAAAAGGAAAAAGTAGTAGTATATGTTCGTGCAGTACAATACAATACAGATTAAAATACATTCCTTAGCGAAATGACTTCTATACTCATCTCCCTAGGGAATAAGTAGATTTTCCTGTTCTGAGCCAGTGTTTACAGTGGCATCTCACCAAGATTCTCAGGTGTTCAAACCAGCCCAGAAAATAAAAGATCAACAAAAGTCCATTATGTGAGGTTTGAAAAGACATATTTAGTTAATGGATATGTATTTGGCTGTCCCTATATGTCAAACAATGTTATAGATAATTGATGAAAACCAGTAAAAATAACAGAGAAATTCCATATACCCTAATGTAGTTGAAATCCTAAAAGATCCAGGATCCAAGTACTCATCGATCAAATTTAGAAGCAATCTTTATGTCCTGGGCTTTACCCTGAAGCCCCAGATTTGGAGATTTATTTCCAAGCTGTGAGCCTTTGGGAGGTTCTGCATTATGGACCTATTTTCTTTTCTGTAGATTTCTATTCTGCATGTTAAAGTATCAGCTTTCTATTGTTAGTGAAGACAAGTTGCATGGAATATCCCTTGTCATCTTGCGCAATTTTTGTTGAAATATTTGCTATTGTTATCCATAAAAATTTTTTCTTGTTTCATTTTGAAATTAATAATATTACTCTATAATTTGTAGCAAATAAATAATTGAACATTTGCACATGTATGTATAATGTTTGTTTTATTATAATCTAATCAGTAGGCTCAGTTTTAGTTTTCACGTGGTTGATCTATGATTGGCCCGCAGCCAAGTGACAGCTCTTTGAAAGAGCTAATTGCAATGTCTCCAGGTTTCAAAGGTCTATAATTCTCAGAACAAAGTTTTAATTTTAGTATATGACTATATTAATGGAATTTCTCAGTAGAGGGATCAATGCTAAGCCAGAATGATCTGAATTAGTTTTCAAAAGAAATGGGTGGAGCCGAGTCTTACAGTGTGATCTCATTCAGAATACAAATACAAAAATCACTTTCAGACTGATTGCCCCAGTTGCTTCGCTAATAACTTCACAATCTGGCTGCTCCAGGAACAGATTTGTGAGTCTTGTTTTTCTGAAATCTCTTTCACCACAGTGTATTCTTCAGGGTGAATAATTTGAGCTTAATAAAAAACAGTGTTGACATTTTTGTTGTCTTGGGATTAAATGAGCCATCTTAGCTAAAAGAATAAGTAGATTTTGTGGTTATATCCAGATATTCTGAATAGGTAACCAAGCAAAAACAAGGTTTATTCAATTTGAAATTAAATTATACATAACACATCTTTAATACTCAAATCTTTATCATGTCTAAAATTAAGAAATCATGAAAGAATTCTTAAATACATGCTGTAGATCATCTTAAACATTTTAAATGTTTTTAAAAGTATTCCATCCTTCTTTGACTCCAAAAAGTATACTTACTTTAGTGTATATGGAAATACTTGAAATGTGTTTTTGCCCTAGAGTTGCCATCTGCCGTAGCATTGAGGAGGTTTGCTCAAAGGGTATCGCCTCAGTGTAAGTCACAGAATGACAATGTCCAGGCACATTCTGCAGCCTGAAGCACTGTGCACACCATGGAACATTCCGAAGCAAAGTCACAGCAGCAGATCCACTGACTGAGGTAGAAAGCAAATGCCTTCATCTAAAGTTATTAAGATCTTGTGAGAATCCATGGCTTATGTGTAAATACATGTCAAACATTGCTGTGACAAAATCGATTTACATGTCATTGGTTTGAGGAATTGACCAGTGATCTATGTGAGCATTCCTACAGGAATATTTGCTGGTTAATCTTTACTGAGTGATTAGATTAAGAGACATCTGGGGAAGCGCTTGCATTGTAAACGCTCTGACATCGTGGGTGGGTTAACCTAATAGTAACTTCATACCTGAATGGCTGTTAGGAGGAAGGAAGCAGTGTGAGGAAGTAGCTCAAGGGGGTGAGGGAGCCCAGGATTCCAGCTGGTTCCGAGTCCCTACCTCTTTGGTCCATCCACTCGTCTCTGCTTTCCATCTACACTAAGTGACCCACTTCCCCTGCCACACACCCTTCTGCTATATCTCTCCCATCTTGGAGTCAAGCTACCACAGACTAAGTCATCTGAAACTTTGGCTCAAAATAAATCTTTTTCCTCTCATAAGTTTTACATGCTAGGTATTGAATTTTAGCAATGAAAAAAGCTAAACAATACAGAAGCAGGTAAAAAAAAATGAAGAGGGAACAACATTTTTCGCCTGAATTGAAATATAGTGGTAAAATATTTGGCACACTGTGCCTGTGTGAAATAAAGCAAATGAACCTTGCAGATTTAGACACTTTGTACACAGTAGTCTATGGGTAGAATATTAAAAAGGTGTGTGGCTCTTGATAACTATATTATGAAGCTGCAGTAACTGAGAGAGAAGCAAAATTAAGTACAAATATAGAAAGTCCAGGTGTTCTAGGCTTTCTGAGCTGAGTAATAAAATATTTTCTCATCTATAATTTCTCTAATCAGTAAAAGGTTCTCGTCAAAAGCAAAAGGACAAACCTTGAACACAGAGATTGTTGTTAAGATTCTTTTCATAAAATAATATTAAAAAGAATTTAATACTTTGTGTTTAAAAGAATTTAAAATGTGACTACAACAGTGTTGTTGAATATGTGGACATAAGGTCTTGGTGTCTAGTAGGCAAAAGGCTCTTACAAACAGGCACCCAGAAAGTGCATGTCAGGAGCCTCACAAGCAATGTCAGGAGACTTACAACAATCTAGAACAATTAATTACGCACAAACCCTAAAAATAATTATCCAGTCTCATATGTGAGACCATAACCTAAAAGCTTACTTAAAATATTCAATTGAAACATACTTCAGGTATACTTTTTAAATATTGCTAAGAATTCTATAAGAGAAAAATACAGCAAAAACGAAATAATATGGCAATCATTAATTCTGTTCACAGAGACATTTTCAAGGGGACACCATCTTCAATACATATATAATAAGATTTCAGTTTTTGGCTCCCTGTGGTTGAAAAGAACCCGCAAACGGTTCTGGCCATGAGGTACAGGCTCAGTAGAATGTGCCATTACTAGAAAATGTCCTCAGATTCTGCCTCCAGAGCTTCTTGTGCAGAGGCTGGATAAGTAGAAGGGTGAAAGGAGGCTGCGCCAGCAGTCTCGCAGCTGTGTGATTACAGCACTGAGAATATCCTAACTCACCATTGTTTGTCCAGTGTGAGCAATAAATACAAACCAAGGCAAGAAAGTGGAAGTTTGGGGCCAGCTGAGGCCACATAGTGAGATGGCATCTCAAAATAAAATACAAGTGTTAGGGATGTCATCCTGCAGCACAGCAAGTGCCCAGTATGGACAAAGTCACCCAACACTGCAAATCATAATAACAATTTAAGATTTGTGACTGACGGGATGCTTGTGTGGTTTGTATCTAGGCTTCCTCAGATGGTTCTACACTTTACTGTACTGGATTCTTTTAACTTTGTGCTTCTTTTTCATTTTTTTAAATTTACATATCACCTCCCATAGTTAACCAAGGGCTTGACGATTGTGGAACTAGTATCTGATTCTGAGGTAGGTGTCAACAATTACAACTCTTAGGTCATATCTAACAAATAATCCTTGTGGCAAATAAAATGGTGTTGTGGCACGGCCACACAGCTGACTTTCATATTGCTAATAATTACTTCCAGCTCACGACTAAACAGGGCAATAGGGCGTGACAGAAAATGAAGGTTCTAAAGGTTCTAAAACATCGGCTGTCCAACTTTTTGCAGGAAGGCTTGACTGACTCCTGCTGTAAACAATCTAGACCATGACAAGTCAAGTCCGGAGGAAGAGCAAAAAAATCCCATGGGGAAGATGAGAGTGAGAGTCTGGGGAGGGGTAAAAGTCTGGAGGGGGAGGGCGTTCTTTAAACTCTGAGACGTTAAGAGAGTGCTGGTTGTGGTTAAATCAAAGCGGACAAGAGAATGGCCGCGGGGGATCTGGAAAGACAAATTCCTGAACTACTCATGAGGGAAGCTGATTTAATAAACAGAAATTATTTGCAAATGATGGTTCCTGTTATTTCCTCCTCACATCTGAAATCAGCACCCCCTACAACTTATACTCAAGATCGTTGAAGCATTGATCTTTATTGTTTTATTTTTTGTTCTGATAAACAAATGAAGTATACATGTGTGAAGGAGAGAGAAATGTTGCATACAAGGGCAGTATTCACTGTGTTTTAACATTGATGCCACATCATTCCACCTATAATGAATTAATAGTTTCACCTTAATTACTTAGTTGATATGAAGTACAGCTAACAATAGCAATAGAAAGTAAAAGCAGAGGTGGGCTGACCCTTACCAGGAGCAGAGGGGTGGGCGGCATGGTAATCTGCCACAATTTGCATACTTTCTCAAACTCTCTTGTATATGCTGAGACCACCTGTCTAAATCGCCCAAATTGCAAGTTTTCCCAAAATATAGATTTCCAAATACTCTGTAACATTTTCCTAGACCTTCAGTAACAATAAACTGAAAATAGTTATTAATATTTTTCTTTCCCACATAAATGTTAGGACTTATTTGTGCATTTAATATTTTGAAATGTTTGGTTAATTTTTAGCACAGGAATAAAGGTGTATTTCAGACTTCAAAAAATTCATAATTGAGGGTAAAGGCACATATATGCATATACATATGCACATAAATACACGAATACACATTTAGCTATATGAATATGGTGAAATAACAGAATTTGAATGATGTTATTAGATGCAGGGGGTAAAGAGAGATAGACCGTAGGAGGCACTGGCAGTGTGGGTTGCAAAAGAAGCACAAATCCATCTTATGGGTTTATTGTCATACTCAAAATCTGAAAATTGTCTTAGATCTCAGAGTTGGTCCCTCATCCATTTGGAATTTCCTTGTACAGATGAACTATGTCCCTCTCCTTCAAGCTATGTATGAATGAATCTCATAAATTCACTGTAACTGAAAACTTTTTGTCTGTATTGCTTCCAAAACCTAGGGTAAAGATATTCTTTATTGATTAAAAGTTCAAATAACTTTTCTCTAAGGCTATATTCACTTAAAAATTCTGTTGCTGGGCCCGGAGGAATGGCTTAGTAGTTAAAGCAAAAGTTCTAAGTATCTGAGTTCAATACTTCGTACCAGATAAGTCAGGTGTGGTGGTGTACTACTGCAATTCCAGCCACAGGAGCTTGAGACAGAAGGATTGCCGTGAGTTCAAGGCCAGCTTGGACTCCGTAGTGAGTTCAGGACCAGCCTGGGCTACAGAGGGAGACCCTGTCTCAAAAAAAGAAAAAAAAATCCATTGCTCTTTTCTACAATTTGCAAAGATGGAGCTTAGTGATTTATAAATCTGGGACGCATAGAGAATAAGTGTAATCATTGTCACACTATTTTGTGCGTGTATTTTAAACTTTCAACTAAGATTTTCAGCATGAAAAAATACATAAATTAGTTTTTTATCACACATTAACAAAGTTCGATTTTAATAACCTCAATCAATCTAAACTTTCAATTTACTAGAAATGCTTCAATAGGACCATCAACTATGAAAGAGAAAGTGTGAAGGAATACAGCCAGACTATAATATTAAATCATATTTCTCACTATAGTAATAAACAGGAATGCTTTAATCAATGTGCAATTTGAAGGAGTTATGAGTTGTTTTAAGTTTCTCGAATCAGGGAAAATTGGATAGTTTAGAAGATGTTCAGAGACTGTAAAGATCTTCTTTCTCAATTTTATTGGAAAGCATAGAGTGGTATAATTTATATCTTAAATATGTTGAATGTTAATAGGACCTTGGAGCCTCCTAGCACTTGTGAATAAATCTAAAGAAAATATAGAAACCTATTCAAAAAACACATACAATTTGTTAGTATTATATTGCTTCTTCATGTCAGCTCATGGAAGCATTGAATTAAGAACACTGCCAGATGTGTTTTCTGGAATATATATAATTTTGAGTATTCTTACTATCACCAGATAATTGTTAAGTGTAACATTTAACATACAAAGGCTAATATCTTTATTTTTCTTTAAGTAATGCTAAAGAAAATGTTAAGGGCAAGTGCAAAGTTTGAATGAAGATCTAAAAGATTTGTGTTCTTAGTGGTTAAGCCAACTCAGGCTGCAATAACAAAATACTCCAGACTGTGTGAATTATAATCAGACAGGCAAAACCCCATGGTCATTCATTTCTCACACTGTGGAAGCTGGGAAGGCCACTGTCAAAACACCAGTTTATCTGTTCCTGGAGAGCAGAGCACAGATGAGGATGGCTTCATCCTGTCCTTACCACCCTGGAAAGCCAGACCAGCTTGGTGGCATCTCATTTTTTTCTTTGTTTGTTTTGTTTTATTTTGTTTTGCTTTTTTGAGGTGATTCACCCAATTTAGGCTCGACTACTTTTCCAAAGGTCCCATTTAGTCTCACATTGGAGATTAGGTTTCTATACATAAATTTTGAAGTGATATAAACATTCAGTCCATAGTAACAAAAATGAAAGCAAATAAAAGAAGCAAATGTATTTTTAAAGATGATCACAAAAGGGGTGTTTAGCAAAACTAAGTTGGTATTCTTGATTCTAATCTCAAGAAAAAGGTTGAAGTAATGAGAAAGCAAGAGTTTTATAGGGAACAGCTCCGTCTTAGAACTGACTCCTTCCTACTAGAGAGGGCAGGTACCATGTGAGGAGAGACCAGGACCTTAGCATATCTGTTCCTGTGAGACCTTCAGTGGCTAGATAGAGCCCCTAATGTCTGGCTTGCATTTACACTTCCTAAATCTTCAATCCAAGTAGAAAATAGGGAGAAATCCATTATGCACAAGGAGCTTACTTCCTTGTCTAAGAAATTTAAATACGAGATGGTGCATAGTTGGCCTTTTGTTTTTATTGTTGATCTTGTTGATTATAAGAAGGGAGAGAAAGAGAAAGAGAGACAGAGAGAGAGACAGAGAGAAAGAGAGAAATTGAAAGGACTTCTTGGTATTAAGATATGGTATTTTCCATTTGAATTATGCTTTTTTAACACCCACAATATCAATTGAGCTCATCTGTATCAAGTTCAATATATAAAAATAATGAGGATAGTGTACAGAAATAAGGATCACCGTCCAGGATGTCTCGTTTACAGCTTCAGTTCCTACATTTACTAAGCCTTCATTTCATGCATTGCTTCACTTTCTTACTATCAAAATTTGATTTGTGATAAGAAATTTAAAACATTTATATAAACATTATATTTAATGATCTGAATTCAACCAAAATTTCCTCATTCCCTTTTTCAATAGAAAACAGTTTTTAAAAAAATCAAGAAAGAAAAAAAAAAGAGAAAAGAATAAAAAAGATTTGTTCCCTTTAAAAAATAAAACAGCATACGGCCAACATAAAAAAGTTCTGACTTTGTGAGTCGATAAGTATGTCAATTAGCTTAACTGAATCCTGACACAACTTAGACATAAATCAAAATGCCAGGCCGGTGGGGCAGGGAAACGGCTCAGTGCTCAGCCATTTGTCTAGTGTGACCTAGTTCTCGGAGTCACCCCCACTTCCGAGCAAACAAAGAAGCGAAGCTCACCAGGCTCAGGGTGTCCCTGGATGGTGGAGGTCTGGCTTAGCATGTACAGCACCCAGATTTGATTTTCAGCAGCACACACACACCCACAACTTCAAAATATCACATGATGTGGCCCATAAACGCACCCAATAATCAATTGCTAATTAAAGTAGATAAAAGAAGAAAAGTTACAGCTATACATGAATCAGTTTGAGGATCTCCAATACTATCTATGACAACTGAATTTTAATTGGCTTCCAAAGGATGAATAGTGAACAGTAATAGAAACAGAAGACCAGTTATCATGTTTTTGTCGGGGTCCAGGGGTCCCTGGCCACTGTTGGCCACCAGCGATCAGGAAGCAGCGAAGTCTGGGGAAACAGGGTCTCAAGCGGCATGAGTACAACTAAATCACATACGAGAGGCTGAATCAGTGTTAACAGCTCGATAACTGGAGGTGAAGGCCAGGCTTACACGCAGTTTAAGGGGCGTGGGTGCTCCGTAACAGGGCAAGGGTCGTACATTGATTGGAGGAATTTGCAGTTTGAAAGTAGCCTAATTTGCATGGCAAGTCTTTCGAAACCTTATCACGTGATTTCTGGTAAGGGTCTGGAAGCAGGGGAAATTAGGAATGTGGGTATGGTGAGCTGTGGCCAACCTGGGTCTGGAATAAGAGGGAATGGCCTCTCGAGAAACGAGATTATTAGAGTATGAGCCGCTGCTACCTACAATCATCCCAGGCCTAGTCAGGGTCACACATGTTATGATCTCAGGGCAAAAAAAGTCATGTATTAATATAATCATACATTAATGGCCCCTTTATTGTGTTCATTTTAGCTGAACCGACCTCTTGCTGAAAGCACACGTGTAGTTTCTGTCACTTACACATTCGCGCTGGCAGTTAGAGTTATGACTTATTAATCCACAAACTCTCTTCAAACATATTGTAAGTAGGTATATGCAGAAGTGTCCAAAAATATACTTTTTTATAGACTAAAATATTTTTGGAATAATTTATATTTTCATTAGAAATTATTAAAGAGCAAATATATTTCCTAGTAAGTAAATTTATATATGAGGGCTCTGGACACGCCCTAAGTTGTTTAAACAGCAGCTATGAGAAAAAAGACCCTGCGTGCTCCACATCTCTTAGTATTCTTTAGATGAAGGTTTAAGCAGCAGAAAATTAGAGTATCAGCTAGTGCAACTTCTTACCTTTAACCTAAAAATAATTTATGCAATTTTTAAATGTTTTTTCATAGGACTAGAATTCTCCTACAGCCAAATTTACAACGTTACTTCAAAAATAATAGGAGATTATAGGATTGAAATATTTAAAAAGAATGAAAATATGCTACACTTTTAAGCATTAACATACTTTCCAAATATTTATAGTAAACCCAGAAAAATTTTTCATTGTATTTTGATACATATTTAATGTTAGAGGATTGAAGAGGTAAGATTTTTGTTACTCAAAAAGTAAGGCTCACTTCTTAGAGATTTAACAAGTGTGATGAGAAATTTTTTTGAAAAAATAGTATACCACAGAGCCACTTGTCTTAAAGAAACTGTTAGACATTCAAGATAGGTGACCAGAAGCTCAAATGAATGCATAGTTACATGATGTATGTGAGATGAGAGCAGAAATATTAGAAAACTTTCTAGTGGAAGGGAATTGTTTATTTATTATTTTTATTTTTATATACATGAACTCCAAATTCTATAACACATTAGAAATATGGTTTGGGGAATCAATGACCATCAATTTTGACCTGTGTTTTTTTCTTTTTTTATCTTTGCTCTATGCCTTCCCTGATATTCTCAGAGATTCATCACTTTCTTAGAAGTCCATTGCCCACCCCCCCATTTTTATTTACACTGTCATTCATATCGGGACCTTTTTATGCCATTATTTTTGTGAATTTCATAAGAGACACGTATGACAATAGTCAGGCTTTTGTATTTGGTCCATTTCAAGGAGCATTATTGTGCAAGGTGGTCCCAATTTTGTTCATATGATTTATGTTCGTCTTCTTTGTGCCTGCGTAGTATTCCATTGTGTATAGGTACCACACCTTCTTTAACCATTCCCCTACTAATGTTCCTAGAATTTGAATATTATGAATTCTGTTGCTGTTGGATATGCATGTATCTTTTTGATATGTTGACTTTATTTCTTTTGGGAACTTGGCAAGTAGAGCAGTAGCTGGATCAAGTGGGAATTCTATTCCCGGCTTTCTAGGCTGCTTTCCATACTGGTTGAACCATTTTTCATTCCCACAAGAAGGGGAGTAGTGCTCCTATTTCCCGACAGCCTTGCCAATCGTTATAGGTTTTTGGGTTCTTGATGTAGGCCATTCTCACTGCGGTGAGGTCAAACCTCAGAGTGGTTTCAATTTGTATTTCTCTGATGGGTAGGGATGAGAACACTTTCTCATGTGTTTCTTGCCCATCTGTGTTTCCTCTGTTGAGAAGCTTCTTTTCATTTCAGCTGCTCACTTGATGGGGTCACTTATTTTAATTTTTTAAGTTCTTTATATATTCTAGATATTAATCCTTTGTCTGAAGTGTTACTGGTAAAGATCCTCAACTCTGTGGGTTGTCTCTTCATCTTGTTAACTGTTTCCCTTACTGTGCAAAACCTTTTTAGTTTAATGTAGTCCCATTTATGAATTCCTGCTGGTATTTCTTGTGCCACGTGACTCTGGCGTGACCTGGGTCATGTGAGGAATCTAGGTTGCCCCGTCTTCATGGACACCTAATATCTAATGATCTGTGGTAGCGGAAGAGTTGTTTTCTACAGAACCAGCCTCTGGTGTCAAAAAGAGAAGCTTTGGTAAAAGTTCCAGAGGAAGGTTGTAATGCAACCTCTCCACTGAGAGGCAGGTAATAAGGGACAGACAGAGTGCATTGGAGTGACGGATGGGACAATAACACCAATCACGGAATGGGAAAAAGCAATCTAGAGATCGAAAGAACACGTAGCGTGTTACTGGTTCCTATGGACTTGAATACTCAGATATGCTGTGTGTGTGGAGTAAACAGAGGTCAAATTAAACAGGATAGAATGTCAGATTCAAGACCTTTAGAAAGCCAGGCTCTTCAGAGCATGACAATTATTGAATGAAGAACATCGACCATAGGACGAGGCAGAACAACAAAGCTGCTGTCATCGCAGAGAATGACCTGGGTCTGTTTTGGTCTTGGTTCCGGGTAGAATCAGTGAGGAGAGTCCATAATATCTTCACACTCCATCACTGCTTACCTACAGGCCTGGACTTGGAGCTGGAGGTTTAGGGATTTACAAATCACCTCATATTCACAGCTGTGTTCTGACACCTGCAAGGGGTCTAAGGCAGCAATTCTGCCAAGCCTTGCCCAGGAGAAGAAAAAAGAAAGGAAAAATAAATCACACCTCTCAGACGTTTTTGGAAAAACGGAATCTCCAAATATTGCTCAGACACAATTTCAAGGTACAGGATATTGCCATTTTATAAACTCTAAGTTTTTGATAAGGGAGAATTAGCATAAATCACACACTAAAAAGAAATTCACAAAGAAAACCAATATCTAATTTATCAAGCATAGTTTATAATAGAAACATATTTGAAAAATAGGGAGTCGACTTCAAAATAAAGACAAGGCAATTATCAAAATTGACCAGCCAAATTAGATAGAAGAAACAAAAGTAATGATTGGAAATGAAATAATTACCATGATTACAATTTCCTTTTCAACAAGGAGTATTCGCCAGGACTCCCAGTAAATGCTTGGATCCAAGGAGCCCTCGACCTGCAGCCACCAACTTACAGTGGCTCAACTTACGATTTTTCAACTTTGGTGGGTTTGTCAAGGTTGTATGCATATTTTTGAATTGCAATACTTTGTATTTGTGATGGGCTTACTAGAATGTAGCCCCATCTTAATAAAAATTGTATTCATTTACATACACTCATTCCAGTGGATATAAATTAGTCATAGTAAAATATTAGCAATGATAATAGCAAAAGAAAATTATAATAATATACTGTAATAAATATTATGTGAATGCTCTCTGCAAACGTCTTACCCCTGCACCCACCCTTCTGGAGGTGAGAAGCAACTCCAGTGCCAACAGGAAGGATGAGTTGGTATGATTTGCTTCTCCTGTGCTGGGGTCATAACTTTTGCCATCTGAGATATTACAGAAAACATCACGGGCGGGATTGCTCTCTTTCTTAAGAGTTGCATAGATTGAGGATTCATTCTTACTTGCTGATGTTGACAATGTCATCATACATTTTTCTGTCTTTTTTTTTCTTTGTTAAATCAGTAATTTTCACTATTTCCTTTAAATAAAGCATTCTACGGTCTTTCCCTCACATACCCACGTGGAAAACATCACCAATGCTCTGCTTCGAAGCCTTATTTTAAGTGAAGTGAGGGTCACTTGGACACAAACACAGAAAAACCCTGACAGCTGGTTGGATAACACAGCCAAGTGACCACACCACAAGGCTGGGGGTATATCACCAAGGACTCCCTTCAGAAGAGGGCTGAAGGATGTGTCATGGTGCTCAGAATAGCACACAATTAAAAAAACTAAATTTTTGGTAGTCTTAGTTTCACATTTCCAGAACACAGCTGTGAATAATGGATTTCATTTTGAGATCTGAGTGTGCACACACACCGCATCGCACTTTGATCGCATCCGGCCTCCGTCCCACTCCCTCCCCAACTCCAGACACCCCCTCTTTTCTTACTCCTTTCCACTCTCATAAGGCCTCTCTCTGTCTTTCTTTCGATATGTTTCTAGCTCCCTGTCTTGATACCACACGTGACAGAAAGCATGCAATATGTGTCTTTGTGATTCTAGCTTATTTTACTTCACAAAATAATTTCCAGTTTCATCTTTTTCTTCAAATGACACAATTCATCTCTTCTTGGCTGAATATTACTCCACATACATGATGTGATCAACACAAATGGTGAATGGTTAAATTAAAAAAAAATATTATTACAGTAAAAGACACCTTGCTGTCAACCCACCTCAGAATAGTCCTCCTTGCATTGAACACACTTATCCCCTTGTCTTACCATCTGCTAAAGCAGAGTGAAGTTCACGTTTATGATAATTTCTGTCAAGACCATTTCCGTGTGTTCTCATCTGCCTTATTCACTAAATCTGGCACTGTGAGACTCCTAGCTCTTACTCAAAGCCAATGCAGTAGTGACAGGTCAATGTTTTGAATTGATTCCAATTGAGACATCCGGGGTAGCACACCTAAAGACATCCTCAAAGCAGACTTTAGGATCTGCTTCAGAGAGCTACAAAAATCATGGAATAATTGTGTTTTTTGACAGAAATTAAAGATACTATGTCTTTTACTGTAATTCATTTTTTAAGTCTTAGGAATTTGTTGTGTTTTTCAATCACACCTGCTGCTGAATTTTCCTTTATTCATTCATCCATTGACTGGTACCCAAGCTGCTTCTGCGTGTTGTGAATTGTGCTGCTATAAACATGGATGTGCAGGTACATTTACAGGATGCTGACTTTAACCCTTTGGGATATGTCGCAATGCGAGCTACACAGGCACTATACGGTGGTCGGCTTTCAATTTTCAGAAGAAATAACATAGTTATTTCAAAAGTGGACAAAAGAATTACAAGTACCAAAGTAAATGTAAGAGACATCACTTGTAGAGGGAGAATCCCAATTTGATTATGAGAAGGCAAGAAGGAAGAAAATGTTGGAAAAGTAACAGAGGCGAATAACAGCTAAATTTTCTAAGTTGAGGGAAGATATAAATTTTCAGATTTATAAAGTTCAACAAAATCCCTCACAATTTTACGACATACAATTTAGTCTATAATATTACACATAAAAACCACCAGACAAGAGGTTTTTGTTCAGTTTAACCAAACATAAAAGAAAAACAATGCATATATTCGATTTCAATCATTCAATCACTAAAAGTCAGGAAGATAAGTAAGATGATTTCCCAGAGTTAAAGAGAAAAAATAAAACTGTAGTATCGAAGGCTCTCCGAATCCAGAGCGGGCTGTGGTTCCCGTACCTTCTAACAATACTAAAATCTTTTTTATGATAAATTTACTCGCATAAAATGGAGTAGTATCCACATAAACATATCCAGATGACTAATATAAATCATTTCTGGATTATTTGTAATGCTTAATAGAACCCCAAGTGCTACATAAATAAATGTTGCACTGGATTGTTCACAAAATAATAACAAGAACGTCTGTGCATGTTCAAAATAGTCAGAAGGTTTTGCAATGTCTTAGATCCACAGGTAGTTGAATCTGTGACTATCGAACTTGTGAATGTGGAGGGCTGATGATACCGTGAAATTGTCTTTCAAAAATTAAAGCAGAATCTTCTGGAAAATAAGTTAGGCAAAATTCTATATGGTATAAGTGTAGGCATAAACTTTCTCAATAAAATACGGCAAAAAAGGATAGCCCCAAAAAACTGTCTCACCAATACTCCAATCAAAATAATAAAATCATACAAATAAATTCAAATAAACGGTGGTCAGCTTTCAATTTTCAGAAGAAATAACATAGTTATTTCAAAAGTGGACAAAAAAATTACAAGTACCAAAGTAAATGTAAGAGACATCACTTGTAGAGGGAGAATCCCAATTTGATTATGAGAAGGCAAGAAGGAAGAAAATACAAATAAATAAAAATAAATAGCTAGAAGGGACAAGTATATTTAAAATCAAAATATTACATTTAAAACCATAAATACTTAATAATGAAATTTTATCATATTTCTAAGTGAGCATTGACAGAAGCAAGTATTAAAAAAGAAATCACCTCTTTCACCAAGGCAGTGAAAGACTGTTACTCTATTAATGATCCCTTTTGGTAAATGATAGATCTGGAAAACACATGAAAATATACTCGAAATTTGCAGTACACAATAAACAATCTTTCCATGTGAGCTATGTTCAAAACCCAATACCCATCACTCTCACAACTGTAGAATAAACATACTGAATATTTAGAATAGGGAAATGTATGCAAATAAATACATATATTCATCCTCATGTGCACATATTTTGTCTTGTAAAACTTAGAACAAATAGGTTCAACTAGAAAAAGCTGGCCACAGGACAGAGGAGAATGCTTTCAAATTATTCATAATATTAAAGTTCTTAAATTAATATTCAAAAATAATGCAGAAGCGTATTATGCCGCTACATCAAGATCCACTCATTGACTTCATCTTAAGATCCTTATTTTTTGTAGTTGTAATCGTAGTAAAAATAATCAGCATGAGAACTATCCTTTTAACAGACTTTTAAGTGCACACTAGTTGTAGTAAATGCAGGTGGAAAGTTGTACCGCAAATCTCTAGGTCTTATTTATATTTTACAGTTGAAACATTTATTGATCAACAACTCCCATCCATCTCCCCATTCCCTCAATCGCTGATGACCTCAATCCAATCATCTGATTCCTTGAGTTTGACTGTTAACATACTTCACAGAAGTAGAATTGTCCAGTACTTGTTTTTTTTTGTGCTGAACTTACTTCGCTTAGCATGTTCGCATGAGTCATCCATGTAGATGCATGTTGTTGAACTTTCTTCTCAAGTGCTTAAAATGATAATGTTGTATATACAGGAAGCCTTTTATCCATTCATCTGTTGATAATGGTCAATCAATTGCATAGTCTGATTATCGTAAGTAGGGCTGCACCGAACAAAAACGTGCTACCACCTCTCCCAAATCCTTAGCTTAATTCTCTGGGTAAATGACTAGAAGGGCATTTCCTTGATCATAAAATAGATCTCCATTTTTAGGAAGCTCCACACTGGTTTCCATGGAGGCTCCATCCTTTCAGATCCCACCTACTGAGCACAAAGATTTCAATTTCAACACAAACTTCAAAGCAGATGTTGTCTCCTGTGGTTGAGTTAACAACAGACATCCTAACAGATGGGATGGCACCTTATTGTGGTTTTCATTCACATTTCCCAGACAATTACTGAGGTTAGACATCTCATTTCATTTTGGCCTTTTGTATGTTTTCTTTGAAAAAATTTTCATTCACATCAACAGCCTTTTTGGTTTGTTTCTATTGACTCATAGACAGTTCTTATATATTTTGAAATTGAATTCTATCAAATGGGAAAGTTACAAGAATTTTCTACCATTCTGTTAATAGCCTTCTCTCTCTATTATGGTTTTTTGTTTGTTTGCTTGTGATTTGGTCTATTGTTGTTTACTAAGCCAAGTCTTTTTAGTTTGATGCCGTTCAACTGTCATTTTGGCTTTTGGTGTGAGTGTTTTGGTACTCTGGTGTAATGTTTTTAACCAAGTCATGAGTATTTTTCCTTGTTATCTTTTAAAAGTTTTATAGTTCCTATCTTCCTCGCATCCGTTAAGCCATTTGGAGTTGACCTGTGTGTAGTGTGAGTCCAATGTCTGCCTTTTACATGTGGGATAGCCTATATTTCACAAGTATTTGATGAAGTTTATGCTTGATGCAAAACAATTTCAAATAATCTTAACACCGTTATGGATGAGTTCATTTGGGGGGATCGATGTTCTGTTTCGTTTTGAGATATCTGTCTCTATGCCACTGGCATTCTAATTTTAATACATGGAGATCAGAAAGTGTGGAGCTTATTCATTCATTCTTCTGTTGCAGAGTGTTTTGAATATTTGGGGTCCTTTGTAGCCTCATATTAACTCTAATACATCTATTATTTCTTTTAAAATGACAGCAAGATTTTGGTAGGAATTTAACAGAATTTGTAAATTACTTTGATCTTTTTAAAGGCAGTGTCATCAAATGCAATCATTTTATACTACATGGGCTTAGTAAATTGACATAAATTTAGACAGAATACAACCCAGCCTCTACTAAAATCCCTTAAGACTTAAAAGTTTAAGTTATTTATTCTTATAAATAATGCCTGTATTTATTGTAATCTTCACTTAGGATAAAGTTCTCAAGTAATATGAAATGATATTTAATCCTGACTTTTAGTATTAATTATGAAAACACTTTCAATAATTTTCTGAGCCTGCATGACTTTTTAAATATCTGGGAAATAAGTTGACTTGACAAATTCATAGAATATAGACTAGTAAAAGAGTGAAAATTTTAATTTATTAACCAATATATATCTGCAAGATTTTTTATATAAAAACAAAAACTTCATTCATTATATTACCTCTTAATAAGATCTGAGTAAAAGTGATGCTAGTCTGTGTTCTATTAACTGTTCTCAATTGAAGCACTTAAATTCATTTATGTGATAAATCATCAAATATTAATTTTTTCATATTTTATATTTGGTAATAGGCTTTTTAATGTGAAAACTACAAATCAAAGCAGTTGCATTATTAGCATTTTTAATGTAGCAGTAAGAGTCTGGGACTAGAAATCCTGCACACATGTATCTATATCTTAATAATTATTCATTTTTCTCTGATGACTGCCTATACCACTAATGTAACACATGTTAACAAAAATATGGAAACATGAAGGAAATTAATATTTGGTTCAGCTTCATGCAGATGAAATTTAACATGCCTGTAAATCTCTTGAAGATGTATAAATTCAAGACCCAACTCCTCTGACACGCTTTGGACAACCAGCCCTCAGCTTTCTCACTCATCCGTGGACGTGTATTTCTATTCGATCTTGCAGCCAATCTGAGAACAGGCTACACGTTCTCTGTAAATAATAAGCAATGTGTTCTCAGGATGCTTTTTTATTTCATTACAGTTATTTAGAACACACTGGTGATTTCCTTTTTCATTTAAATTATCATATGGATATTCATTAAAGCGTATACACAGTCTTTTGGTTGGGGCAGAGCTGCTACTGGGGATGTAATCTAGGTGTAACTGAGCTGCATCGTTAGAGCTTTACTTTGATTTCTTTTTAAATTTTGAAACAGGATCTCACCATATTTCCCAGGCTGGTCTCGAATGTACAATCCTCCTGTCTCATTTAGTCCTCTGAGGGCCACTCGGCTCACCTAAAGTATACACGTATTCTTTTTACTTAAAAAGTTGTGTACTTTTAGAGAACTGCACACACAGGCGAAACTCTACTATGACTTCCCCTTAACCAACCAAGGCATCTTGGAATTCAAGCTAGGCATCGCTTTCCCTACCAGGGTGAGCTTTTCTGCATGTACTTCAGCCCTGGCCGCTGGGTACAAATTGGATGACTTCTCGTGAACACTTTTCATGTCATTCTGCAGGCCATCCTAATTGGTTCCTATTTGATGATCAGCATAGCTCAGAGGCGAAGCTAATTCACAAATAGCCGAGCGCTTGGTGAGAGCGACTTTCCCGTGGAATCATTTTGTACAGTATTTTGCCAAGGGTTATATACATGAAGACTTCATAAATGCTTTTGATGATGAAAGGATCTCAACTTTGTTTCAGGCGATGCCAAACGTGTGTGTCATTTTCCCAGTAAGCTCTGCAATGAGAAGGGTGTTCATGCAGAAGAACCTCCCTGTTTTACGATGGTTTTGACATGCTTGTGTCCTCCTTGGGAATAAGTGCTATTGATAACACTGTACGTTTATCATAATTCTTCAAGCAATCAAAAACTGAAGGTTCAACATGCAGGATGATTACAGCCCTAAAAGGAAATTGGTATAATTTATTTTATGCACGAAAAAGAGGGAGTAGAAATTTTCTGATAAAGAGATTGCTCTGAATTATATCAATTGCTTAATATCTGCCAGCCATTACCAGAGGTTACTTGAATTTACCTTATGAGTAATTTCTACTTTGACCTTCATAGAAGTCAACATCTGTTTATTGAGAAATGAATTCCAGTAAATCTTTCTTTTCTTATGGTAATATCAGCTCCAGTTAATTCCCTGCTGAGATGGAAAAAAATATATGATTCAGACAATGAAAAGCATATGTTTTGGAGAGACAGTTTGCCATCAAGCTACATCAACAATTTAAATGATTAAAATGTTTCTATAAACATCCTTTTCTGTCTCTGTTAGTAATGGATGAAACACTCTCACTCCCCATCGTTTTATTTAGTTTTTTTTTTTTGAGCAGATGTTAATGTCATAAGGAAAACTATTTTTTACAATACTATAATTAAAACCATATATTATTACCTCTTTGTCACTTATGTTAAGCGAAACTCCATTATTTTAATAGGTCAACTTATGTATGAGGTTTCTTAAAGACAAGTAATATTTCCAACATATCAGTGTTTAAATACCTGCATACATGCTTATTTTGACTTAATAGCATGAGAAGTTCTTAATTTTTCAGCCTATTGAGAGAAAAAATGAATGTTCCCTAATTATTTCCCTTTGGCATGTTCACTACAGACATTGAATTATATGTCCAACTAGATAATTTTGGGTTACTCTGATTATTATTATATTCTGGTAAATTCCTCTTGAATTAGAAAGATGTGAAAATCACATTTAATATTCTTTGACATAACACAAAGTCCCTAAGATTAGAGCCATAGTCTTTCAAAGTAGAAAGAAAGTTTGAGTGGTGAGATATAGTTTCTTAAAGGAAAAATGTGAGGAAGTTAAGATTTATCTCTTTTTAGGCCATATTTTTTTAATTTAAAAGGTACCATCAAGCCTTTGAAAATTGTGCTTTTCCATGTTGACCATAGTCCATTGTGAGGGTCACAGGAATGAGAGAAGGAATATTTCTAATACATTCCAAAAAAATAATACTATGATGATATACAAAAGAAATCATCTGGATACACAGAATCTTACAGAGTGGTAGAATCATTTTTCTGTGAGTTCTGCAAGACTTTTTCCTTATAATTGTCTATCTCTGCCAAAAACAAAATTTCTCAACAATTTTATGACTTATTTAGGAACTCCGCTTTTCTACTTAAAATTTCTACAAGTTAGAAAGTTTCTACTTCCCAAGGCATCAGTGTATTTGCACTGACTCATTCAGCAACATTTAAATTCAGATTTAACATTCACGTTTTTAAGAATTTAGTCACAAAAGCTAAATGAACAATCAATGAAAAATACACAGCCTAGAGGCAGAGGAAGGTTAAGACGTATTATAAGAGACTGATTTAATCAAGAAAAAAAGTGCTAAGTGAAGCAAATAAAAAAACGCTTTAGCGATTAATATTGATAATATAGTCATGAAAAGTGGAGTATTCCTGATATTAGAAAGAAAATGTCCCATTTGTTTTATTTCTTTATTTTTTTTTTTTTGTTTGCAACGAGGCAAATACAACCACTATTAAGACCCGTTAATGGTCAGATGTCTATTAGTAGATTATTGTTTCCCAGCAGATCAAGGACACTCTGAATAAATAGGGTTTCCAACATCACATTCCCAAAAGCTGCCGGATAATCTTGTGTTTTATACCAGTTTGAAACTAAAATCTTGCAAACTAAATTTCTAGAAATTCAAACGATAAAAGACCATAATTTTAGGAAGAAACAGTACGTAGTAAGAAAATCTAGGTGGAGTCATATGATAACTCCGTGATGTTGTCTAAAATATAAAAATATTCATATACATAGCCATGTCATCTCACTCATAAAGTGAATAATATTACAAACGCATTACTTTTGTTTTGAAATTAAATATTATATTAAAAGTCCCTGAGATGTTTCCTGTCAACCTTATCCTTAGATAAATGATCAATATTTTCATCATGGAGGTAAATTTTGAATAACTCAAAATTCTAAAGAGCCATTCATTTATTTGAGAAATAAATTTCAAAGTGAATCAGAGACGGATTTTATGTCTCTGCATGTATATATGCAGAAATTTCTAAATGCCGTGAAAATAATTAGACAAGTGGTAAAATATGATTTGTATCATTAAGTAACTTACCGAGTATCAACCTCACAGTTACTTCCCTCGAGTCCACTGTACCTGAAGGCACGATGAGGCCCAAAATTTTAAGATATCATTCCCTAAACTGTCCTGCCTTACAAAAACACTAAACTCAGAAGTGAACATCGTTTCTTTGAACCAAGACCAAATTCAACAAACACAAGCTCATGTCCATAATATTGGCCCCCACCCCCCAGTACTATTTTACTGCAAAAAAAAAAAAAAACTCTGAGTATTTTTCATGGTGACAAGTCATGTTTATTTCAGCTACAAACACATCTGACTTTGGTTCCAGGTGTTTTCTTGACCGTCTGGCCGGTGGACACCAAAGACTTGGCTAATCAGTGCAAGGCATTCTTCTACTCAAATTGACTTGTTCGAAGGTGAGTATATGATTTTAACCAGTCTAATTAAAATAAAGAAAATTAAAAAAAAAAACATAAAAGAACACAGCAAATAAAATAATCCCCCATGCAACCAGAGGACAAACTAAGAGAACTTCGTTGCCTTGGAAAGTTGTAAATATACAACCAACCAGCCAATCAATCTTAACTTTTTTTTTTTTTTGAAACAAGGTCTTGCTCTGCAGCCAGGCTGGTTCTGAACTCACTGTGCAGCCCAGACAGGCCTTCGACTTGTGATAATCCTCCTGCTTCAGCCTCCTGAGTGCTAGAATTACAGGCATGCCGGTTTATGTGGTGCTAGGAAATAGAACTCTGGCGCTAAGCACTTGCGAGGCAAGCGCTTTAACCACTGAGCCATTCCTCCAGCACTCAATCTTAATTTTTAATCTTTTAATCTGTATTATTTTTAGTTATGACTTGTCTAACTGTTGTACACATTTGATAATCTACAGATTATCCATAAGTGTGATAAAAATCAAATCTAGTGGAATTAGGCAACGATTTAAAGTGATGGGAATAGTAAATAAGACTGAAGGTTTTGAAAGTGAGGGACAAGACGCGTGTGGTCTCCCCTTCAGACAAAACTGTCTAGATAATATAGAAATAAGGACAAAATGAATAGCACTAGATCACCTAGGAAATATTCCTCTCCTAAGACTGATTAATACTCAAACTATTTTTTCTAAATGTAAAGTATTTGGCCCTGTACCTGGAATGTCTGTTTTGAATTTCACAAGTCAATTGATATTTATTTCAAGGAAAAAATTCAACTGACACAGCAAAGATTAAGAAATATAATAGTGATTTTAAGAACTGTCAGAAGACTGAAACGTTGACCAGTTTAAAGACTGGTGATTTTTCAAGCACCAGGGTAAAACATTATAGCATGTATTGCTTAGTTTAATACATCAAGTCTGATGGTAATTAAGTATATCTCCTCTTTTCATGTGGACACTTTGACTTTAACAAGGCTTGATAAGTTAACTTGATTTGATTAAGAAATATCTAGAAGATTAGGAAAGCCCGTATTGAGTGTGTGGGGATGGGTCATGGAGATACAACTTTGGGAACTATGCATGTGTGTGAGAGTGTGTGCGTGTGTCTGTGCCTGTGTGCCTGTGCATGCTGAGTGTGCGTGCATGTTTGTGTGTGTGTGTGTGTGTGTGTGTGTGTGTGTGTGTGTGTGTGTACACACGTGTGTATGTATGGTCCATTTCCCCCAGGTGTGCTTGCTGGACATCATGAATGGCAAACTTGTCTGTCACGTACTTACACCCTGATGTTTCTGCTTTGGGGAATACCTGCTCTGAACTGAGTCACTGAAACCTTCAGCAAAATTAAAATTCTTAGACTTTAAATTGTCAAGTGTTGAGTAGTGCGTCTTACTGATGGAAAAACTAAAATAAAATAAATATGCTTATCTTATACATATCTTATGATAAGATAAATAATCATACGTATTCCTGACTCATATTAGCATAGTAATGCATAATAATGTCCCAATTATTATTTAAGTATGCAGTTTGTACTGATTAAGAATCACTAATTAGGGATAGGTAAAGAAATGAAAAAGAAAACTGTTCCAGAGTCAGTTCTTATATACAGTGTTTATGACCAGACAGATGATGGAACTGAAATGTCTCAAACTTTGCTCTGTCTGATAAAATCCATGAACTCCAGGAACAGGAGCAGTAGAGTCTCCCACACATCTCTGTGCTTCTCTCCAGATTTCATCTGACAGCTTGAACAGTCCCTGGAAGAAAGCCACTGCTAATAAATCTATCCTTCCAGATACAGCTCCCTGACAGAGCCACTTGAGGTGTGGTGGCAAACCTGTCCCAGATGCAAGAAGACTGTCTCATCAAGTTCAAATGGGGATAAGGGAAAGTCACCGCATGTGTCCCTAACGGCTGTCCGCTGTTCTCCAATCCCGCCTCCTGATTTTGGTGTAGCTGGGCTGGTGCCAAGTCCTCACATTGGCCTGGTTGCCTTTAAGATGCCAACACTTCCTGCTTGAACCACCCCCTGAGCAGGCGCCGGCCACTCAGAGTCCGTGGGGTACGTGATTGGCCAATTTGGAAATTTTTTGAAATCAGACCATAAGGAATGCCATGTCCCTAAGCAGGTGTGGTGCCTCAAAGGAGGCTTCAGTTTATTCTAGAGTATGTTAAAATTTTATAATGCATTTGGCTCAATCCAGAAACCTCAGGTTTTCAAAGATAATTAGATCTTTTATGATCGTGTGTTTGGTTTGCTTTAAAGATCAGCACCTCATCTCATTTGTTAGATAATACATATAACTATAAATCTGTACCAAAAAAGCATGTATCAAATCTCTTTTTTCAATTCTGAAAGATTAACCATGGATGGCTTATTGTGTAGGCACTCAGTGATTATTACATATTTTTATTATTATGAAAGAGTGGGAGTCACAGGATGGTGTAGACCAGACACACAGCTGAAACATAATATCCTTTGATTCTGTTTTTCCAGAGATTATTTGATCATCTTAATTATTATGCCCCATCTGGATATAAATATTCCCAATCTGCGGCCTACCTCCTCGGTGATTCTTGGAATTTGACATTCCATAGCTTGAATGGGTCTTGAAAACTGGAACATAGATTTATTGCTGCTTTCAGAATCTCTGTTCATAATGTTATTACATAAACGATACTACATTTTCAGGCTCATATTTTTACTTCTAGCAAATATAGAATTTTATTTGTAATCTCTTTCCATCTTATCAACAGCTGTCACCTTCCTCCTGAAGGTCCCACCATCAGAAATCACACTGCGCGTTTTAGACATGCGCACTGGACTCCCTCACATCTCCATGGGCCTTCTGGCCTTCTTGCTACGTGAGAGTCTTGAATCCTAACCCTATGTGTTACTTTGGGTTCCATCAAAGGCAGAATTTACAGACTTTATAACAAAAAGGACCTATTAGGAACACTTACAAATCCGAGGACAGAGATATTCCAAGATGGCAGCCCAGCCATGAAGTAGGCCTCCTGCCCAGGACTGCAGGACAGCCGGTGAGGTGAGAGTCGGCTGCAGATCTTGGTTGTTCACAGAACGACGGTGAAGACTGGAGCCTGAAGACCTGCGACTGAAGAGCAGCAACAGGCAGACAAGCGCAAGTCGGGACTGGAATGAATCTGTGCTGACGATCTGCAGCATGTAGCAAGTTGGTGTCCATAGACAATTTCACAGATGAGAGCTTTCCCAGAGGAAGAAGCTGTAACAAGCTTCCTTCTTCCTGCCTTTTATACTGTTGGAGTTCCAGCTGGACCTCCTACATCTGGGTGGGTGCTCTTCATTCATTGGCTGCCCCACAAGTCACTCACACTTTAATCCAGGTTGGTTCTCAATTCCTAATCTAGGCTTGGCTCCTAAACCCTAATCCAGGAGTGGTTCCTGACTCCCTCCAGTTGACATACTCTCTTTAATGGTTACACCCTATATACATTTTCTAACCTATCCCTTTATATGTTTTGGACAATAATTTCTCCTGCCAAATCTAACTATCCTAAGACAGTCCACAGTGAACTGTCAATGAAAGATCAAAGACTTTTCTTTTTTGTTTTATTTTCATTATTCAGTGTTATGAGTTCCTTATAGATTTTGGGCATCTATTCCATGTCAGGTGTAATGATATTTTCTCCCAATCTCTGAGTTACCATCTCAGTTATTTTTGTTGCTTCGCATAGATTCTCACTAGTTTGATGTAATTTCACTAGTTTAATTTTTGTTGTTTGGCCTGGGCTTCTGGTGTCATGTCTACAGAGATATCACCAAGACAAATGTCAAGTTTCCAGGATACTTCTCAATATTTATTTCCAGGAGTTTCATGGTCTTACGTCTTTCTTCAGCTCCTTAATCCATTTTTGCTTAATTTTTGTATATGTATAAAACAAGCTTCCAATTTTAACGCTTCACATGTGGCTGTGGTTCGCATGCGGAGTGTCCCCCAAAAGCTTCATGTATTTGAATGTAGTGAGATGGCAGTGAAATCATGTGCAGTTAGGAAGGGGTTGATGTGTGGGACTTGATCTGGAAGAATTGTGTCAACTTATTGCGATTGGGAAGCACCTGGACTGAGCATCCAGGTGTGTCTTGTTGATGTGTGGGTCAGGGAATGAGGGAGGGGCACTAAGCCTGGGTATGGGGGCTCCAACTGGAAGTTTGAGCTAAGTAGAGGAAGAAGAAACGCTGCTGAAGCTTTTTCCTCAGAAGGCTGCAGCCTTGCCTGAGTCTCCAGGCATTGCCGGGCTCTCTGTCACGTGGGTTCTGTCTGTCATGCCATGAGCAACTCTTTAGTTTTTGCCATGTGCTTCCACCATTGCAGGCTGTCCGTGAATGAACTGTGAGACCTTCTGAAACTGCGAGCTAAAATAAATCCTTCCTCTCTTAGGTTGTGAATGTCAGTATTTTGTCCCAGCAATGAATAAATAACTAAGACGGATGTGATATCAAGTTTTCCCAACACCATTTCTGAATATGAAGAAACTTTGTCAAATATATATAGTTTTTGTTGCTTTTGTCTCTTTTGGTTCTATTTATCTGTGTGTTTATCCATACCATGACCCAATATTTTTATTATTATTATTACTTTGTAATGTGCTTTAAAATAAGAGTCCCAAACTCTGTTTTTCCTTCTAAATGTTGATTTGGTTATGTTGGGCCATATTTTTGGTCCATAAGGAGTTTCATTGTTTTTGTTTGTGACAAAAATGTCACTGCCATCATGACAGAGATTGCTCAATGTAGATGACAAATATTTTTAAATAAATATATTTATTGAAAGATTATTAGTGAGGCTGTTTTCAATTAGGATTTACAGCTCTGGATTAGATATTCTTAGATGAAAAAAAACATGCCTATGTTTTATGTTTTAGATCCCTTCCATGGGCCCTCCGTGACAGAGATCAGCTCTCGGGGCTAGTATGAAAGCGCTATTAGCAGAATCCTGGGCATTTGGGGGACTTTTACACAATAAATAATTCTTACCCAAGAAACATTGCTTTGAGAACCTTCTTATTTTACAAAAATTATTTCTTATTTTTGATTATCTTTAAGTTTATATGTTAAAATTCAGCTTACCAGAAAAGGCTTTGGTCATAAATCAATATGTGCTGGTCAGTGATTCCATTTATAATTCCAAAGTAGAAAGATTTATGAAGTGAAGAACAGCTTGTAGCAGTTTCTGTGATGGCGGTTCTCAAGTTAACTTATAATTTACTAGAACTACAAATTCATTAAAATTTCTAATAGAAGACACGAGTGAAACAATGTGATGCTTTATTTCTTTGCAAACCAAGGTTCCCATGTTGTTAAAGTTTCCTTTCTAATACATTTTCAATGCCATTTACCCCAACCGGCTTCATGTTAAGTCATGCTAGTTATGCTCGATGGATCTTTTCAAAATACTGAGTTTGCCTCATCTTTTTTTGTACCAGTATCTGTTAAGACAAATCTACTCTGTTTGAAGAGAAAATGCTTCAATATGAGCATGATGGAAGTTCAATTAATTCTCTCTCTCTTTCTCCTCTCTCTCTCTCTGTTGTTCTCTTTCTTTTTTGCATGTATTACCAATCCTGAGAACATTTACTCTTCCTAGGATAAATTCTGAGTGGTTATGTTGCCGTTATATTTCCAATGTTAAAACAGTGCTTGACAAGGAGTCAGAATTTAGGAAAAAATTTTTTCTAAATATCTATTTTTACCTATTAAAATATTCATAAACAGAATAAACTCTGCTGAATCTAAATGTTACATAGGTGCAGGATATCGCATTATACACACTTCAACAATAGTCATGTTCAACACATTAGCAGTAAGTTGTCAATACAGTCTTTCAGAAATGAAGAATTTACGGCTTAACATGGACAAGTCCGTGGCTGTGTTCACTCTTGCATCAGAAAATGTATCTAAGAACCTCTCATAATATCGGCTCAATAGCTATACTGCTAGCTTGAATTTTAAAGAAAGAAAAAAAAAAAGAAAATGAAAGCTCTTCTAAGGGAAATCATGCCTAGTGTTTCTCCCTCCAATAATTCTACCCACACATTTAATTAACATGAGCCAAGACCCAAGGATTTTTATGCTGGCCTCTGAGCATTAAGGTGATAAATTTCATCTGCTCCCCTGTGTACTTTCCTCACACCTACCATAATCAGGACAAGAATAATTAAGCAACAAGGAATGTGGAATTTTGCTCAGAGAGTTTGATAATATGTACGTTCAGATTTTATAATTTTTACCTCTTCGTGCTGAGATTTGAGGTATAGAAATTGTATCTTTTGTAGTTGAGATGGTGATGTACGCCTGTGATCTCACCACTTGGGAAGCTGAGGCAAGAGGACTGGCATGAGTTTTAGGCCAGCCTGGACTACACAGTGAGCTCAGTAGCAGCCTGAGCTACAGAACAAGACCTTGTCTCAAAAAAAGTATTCTTTGTGCACTCTCTCTCCAAGGAAGCTGAACCACATCTGAAATGTTCCCCCAAGCTATTCGTTTATGATTAGAGAGGAGTGACAACAAGTCCTGATATGTCATCTTGCTCAGGTTAAGAAGCGCCCAGGAGATAGCAAAGCACCCCCCCCACACACACACACACACACACGCACACACTTACCCAGATGTCTGGGCGAGTCGTGGAGGCGTCGCCTTGGGAGCCTTGTGCGGCTTCTGGCCCTTTTCTCCCGCCTCTCTTTCCCCCACTCTGCCTAGCTGCCGTGAACTAAGCAGCCATGCTTCTGCATGAGAGTCCTGCCGTGGTGCCGGCTGCACATGCGCTGAACTTCTGACACCATAAGCTAAATGAAGCCTCTCCTCTCTAAGTTGTGGGTGTCGGGGAGTATGTTTCAGCAAAGGCAAATGTGACTCATACAATATGACAAATCTTTAAGTGTACATGTGTCTTCTAAGAAAGTAGACACATCCCCGTTTAGGTCCATTGATCGCAGTAAAAAACGTGATGGATGTGGATGATTGGTATATTATTACAAATAGAGCCAGTTTTTACACAGGAATGTTATTTATTTGAGGAGGAAACAACCTGAAATTCCATAATGGCCACTCGGAAAAAGAAAGGACTTCTAATGCATAACCTATTTAGACATGGGGGATTGGAGGAATGGCACAGTAGTTAAAGCACTTGCCTTGCAAGCACAAGGCCCTGAGTATGAAAAAAAAAAAAAAAAAAAACTGAGTATGGTGGCACATGCCTGTAATCCCTGCACTCAGGAGACTGAGGCAGGCAGATTGTCCTGAGCCAGCCTCAGTTCCACGGTGAGTTCCGGACCAACTTGGACTGCAGAGTGATACCCTGCCTCAAAAAAAAGAAAGAAAGAGAAAGAAAGAGAAAAAAGAAAGGAAGAAAGGAAGGAAGGAAGGAAGGAAGGAAGGAAGGAAGGAAGGAAGGAAGAAAATGGGACCATCTTGAGTTTCACCTAAAAAGTTTTAAAAGGCTGCCTTTAACTTTTGCCCTTGAAGTAGCATGCTTTTTTTTATGCAGTATATGGAAATAAAGGGTTTTTTTTTCTTCAATGTTGGCACTATTTCTGTTGGTTTCTAGAAATAGGTCTTCAAACAGATAACTGTTGAGATGTGACTAAGGTTATACTGAGAGTGGAGAAGCCAAGACTTTGCACCAAAAGAAACATCTTTTCCACACAGGAAGTAAGTGGAGCCCTTGGAGGATTGGATTCCGGGGTTGGGATAAGAATAAACCACAGAGGAAGTGGGGAGATAAGTGCAAACCACTTAAATTCATTCAACAATAAGTCTTGGAGACAGCCAAGAAAAAAACGGCATTCCAATTTCTGAAGAACAGTGACTCAGTATTCCATGTTGTGGAGTCAACAAAAAAAAAAAATAATAATTTGCATTTTGACATTTGCCCTCATCAGCTGGACTGCAATTTGTGTGACAGTTAACACTTGAAGAAATCTAGAATGTACCTGTTAAATAAAAGAAACACGTGAACTTTGGTTCTTTCTATCAAACTGTTTGGGACACTCAAGGGAACACCAATAAATTTAAGAAGTTAAATATCAGATCTGTGGTTACTGAAAACTTTTAGAGATTAATTTAAAAAAGGGTTTCCTAAATGATCTTCTAGCTGAAACATTTTGCAATTTTAATGATTTTATTCTTGTAAATAATCCTGCCTCTGCATTCATTAATATTCTTTGAATAAATGTGTGCTTAGCAAAAAGAAACAATGGAATCTACAGGCTCATATTATCCAATTGAAAATTTGCAAATTGATAACTATTGTGAGAGCTTTATGAAAGCTGATCTCAGTGCCTTAGTGACAATTTTTGTCATCTCGAATTAGGACACTTCCCATCTTTGACTGTAGATAACATGCATTCCTATTGTGTCTTCAACAAAACAAGTTACAGAGTTCACAGAGTTTATGGAAAGTAATTCTTTCCATCTTATTGCATTAAAATCATTAAGTAATTTCTAGATTGTGATATACACAACATATAAGGAAGCCGTCATGTACGGATTGGTAAGAAGACATTCTTGCCTCCATATTCTCATATCTTGGTGGGCAACACAGTAACAGAAAAGCACAGGGTGAGAATAAAGGAAGACTTGGATCAGTACACAAGACTGTGCTTCAGTCATTATTTATGAAGCCCAAAGATTCAGGAAAGGCTGAAGAAACTCATATTACTTGAATTACCTCTAAAAGGAAAACACGTAAGAGAATCACAATCAGCATATCTGGCTCTACCCGTCAACTTTATACTACTGTCATACATTACTTGATACAGGCTAAATTTGTAAAGGAAAGTGGTTGGTTTGCTTAGCTCTCAGTTTTAGACATTCATGGGCACTTTGCAGGCAATGGCTAAATTCTGATTATCATCTTTTTGCTGATGCAGTATACAGACAATCAACACATAACATTGCATAGCACCAGACAGGAAAACACCATGTCTCTTTGTCTGTATGGTCTCTCTTTCTCCCCACATAGAAAGCCACCACTGTGTAATCACTGGAGCTACATGCTGATAACCTTATCTCCTCCTAATCTCTTCCTGTAAGTCCCATCTCTAAGCACCCTGGTCAAATTAAATTTCCATCCTCCGGATCCACCAACACATGACTTTCAGGAGTGATCCCTGCAAGTGTGTGAGAGGCACACCTCACTGAAGCCGGGGCACTGGCAAACCCAACAGTGAGGCCGGGAGCTTGGGTTGCATACTCGTATGAAGAATGTATTACGACTGGCAGGAAAGCCCCAGTGGAAACAAGTCAGTAAATTAAGCTTAAAGCATAGTGATTTTCCTCGGTTCTGCTTTGTTTTCCAAACAGATCTTTTCTCCATTAGACTCTGCACATCTGGTCTGTGATATAGTTCAGTTAGTTAAAGCTAAGGTCATCAGACATTCTTTGTTTTAATAAGATCTCAAACTTCAAAAGAATATTCTCCTGAGGTGAACATTCCCAAATTAAAATCTCAGATAATATTAGATAAACAGAGTGTGTTCAGGTGGAAAGAATGTCCCAAAAGGGAAGGAGTGGATTTAAGTCAATTGTCACTCTGTCATCAAGCGGTTTTCTTCAGCTGGGAAAGAGTCTCAAGGCCCATAGAGATGCCTCCATTAGTTTGCAGGACCCCGATGGCTGCCAACACCGACTCCAGTCCTCCACCCCACCACTGGACTCGCAACTTGATCCTCCCTCCATAGAAGAAAAGGAAAGCTGTGGAGCCAGAACCGAAATCTAACTGTTACAGGAAGGAAGCTGATTGCTCTTAATAAAAAGACACAGGCATTTTATTTGCGAGGAGGAAATTGCTGCAACCTGAAAGACATAAACACGATTTGTTTAAACTACAGAAAGAGTTAACTTAATTAGCTTGGAAACAGGAAATTTTGATGATCCTAATAAAATGTACTCTTTCCTGTTCTACTGCTCATAATTCAGTCTCCAATGATCTCCCTTATTACATGTATCAGCTGCAGTCCTCTTAGGCAGCTGACCCTCATTAATTAATAATTGTATGTCATGGGTAAGATGAGTCTCTTTGTCGGGCAGATTGAAGATCCATTAAGGTGTATTTAACCCTGGAGGGAGAAGAGAAATAATTAGGATCGATGAGCTAGAAACCCAGTCCTTGGAGTCCTCAAGGCTGCCGCTGTCTGGGAAAGCTAGCTGAGTTGGAGGTGCCCTGACAGTCTTCCTTGTTGGGGGCGGCAGAGGGGGGTACTACCCTCCGCGTATACTGGGGCATCAACTTTTTATACCGAATTATGTCCAGGATTTTCAGTGCTGTATACATAACTACATCAATCTTTTTAGGAAGATACAGCCTGGTGGATAAAAATACATACTCAATTATGTATGACTCGGTCTCTTGTGTTGGCTTTTGCAAGCCCACTTGTTACTAAATGATATATTTTTAATTAGGTCTGTGTGCCCCGCGCTCAGAAGCTGACTTGGGCTCTCTCTAGAGGCCTTTTAGCCAAATGACCTGTTTCAAGCAAGACACACTTTCCTTCGCTAAACAGGACAAGTGACAGAGATTTTATTCGAACACTGGTTCTTCGTGAATCTGTATCATTTTTATTAACCACAGCCCTTGCTTTTCGCCAAAGTTTCCCCTGTCATTGTTCTACCTGATATTTTTCTTTAAACAAATTTGTTTGCTAATCTACACGTTCTTGAAGCTCACTTGTTCATCAAGTTCTCTCACAAACCCACAGGCATTTGTCATCCCTCACTTCAAAATCTTTTCATATTTAAGGACTTAGGAAGCAGAATCAGGTCTTAGTAGTTGTTTGTACTTTTACCTATATGGCAATAAAACCAGCATATGACCCATTTATATGTAGTATATTTTATTTTAAGATAAGCTTTGAAAACCCTTAGCAATAAAATACAACCTGACATCAGTACTAGATCTCATACATTTTAATTGATTTACAATTTTTATGAGATTCTACCATAAAGCCATGTTGTACGAAAAGGGCTCAATTCTCAAAACTGTTCAAAATGTTCAGAACTGTTCAAGAATACATTTATATTCCCATCAAAATTTCCTGTTTCCAAAAAACTATTAAGTTAACTCTTTCTGTGGTTTAGACAAATGTTAATGACGTTGATCTTTGGCTGAACTAGAATCAACCTTCGCTGAGAACCTGCAAGAACCTAAGTCCCTTTGGATTCTCAACTGAGTAACTGAGCTAAGACTTCTGCTCAGAGCTACTCATTTTAAAATACATCATCAGAGACTTAAGATGATCAAACAGCAACTGAACTGGGACGAAAGGGAACTCTACGTAAATAAGAAAAGAAATCAGGAAGCATGCCGGAAATTCAGAACGTTTCTTCCTAGAGCCAAGAGTGACGCTTTTTTCTTCAGTTTTCTCACATAGTACAGAGAAAGATGAAGCAGATGAGTGAAGATAAGTTATAGATGAGTCAATAAATGAGCAACCTGTCCCTGGTGCTTTTGGCAGTAGGGACTTGTTCTGTGGAAGACAATTTTCCCACACTGGGTGGAAAATGCAAGCATCCATGGCTCAATCCCACCCAGATCTTGAGGCATTAGAATCTCATATGCATCCGGGATCTCTCACCCGCATGGGCCACAGTAAAGTTTACACTCCTTTGATTATCTAACACTCCCACTGTTCTGAAAGGGGCTGGAGCTCAGTCAATAGGGGGAGGTATGGAATGCAGGTGTAAATAAAGAGGATGCTCTCATCCCCTGCTGGCTTGTCTCCCTGTGGCCTAGTCACTAACAAGCTATGGACTAAGAGCTGTCCTAAGCCCCACAAGTTCCTCAATCCCGTGTAGATGATCATTTTAGTAGAAAAACATAACACCTCACGCGCTCGGTACAATACCATTCCCTCTAGGATGAAGGAAAGAACAAACACCTATCTTTCTTTACATCCCAACCGCAGGGGTATTCATCTCCTCACGAATGAGAACCGTTTGCACCGGTCCCGGGGTCCCCCCTCGGAAGCGGAGGCAGGAGAAGTGCAAGTTCAAGGTCAGCCTGAGCAACCGAGGAACCCGGTGACACTCCATGTTCACAAAACAGAACATCGAGAATGGGCTTGGGACGCAGCTCAGGGGGAAGGTGTCGAGCTCAAAAAATAAATAAATAAATAAAGTTCACAACCCAAAAATCACTTTTTAAAATGTGAACTAAGTGTCAGGATGGAAAGATCACAGGACAAGATGATCTTTTGGAAGTATTTCTAGTGGGAGTGACTCTGTCCATCACGTTATTCCTACATAGTAACTGGTTACCTTAAATACCCTCCACTGGGGAAAGGAGAGGGACTTATCCTTTGACAGAAAGGGGCCGCAGCTCTGAGAGAGGACGCTGGTTTACGTTCTCACGTGACCAACTCAAGCCTTTGTTGCCTCTTCTCCTCCTCCAAGTCAGCAAGTTCATCCACTATACGCAGATACGTATCATTAGCAAGCACAAAATGAAAATATGAAAAAGAAAATAAAAACGGAATCCTAACCCTAATCAAAGACATAGTATTAACAAGATAATAATGGATTTTTCCATTTTAAGATAGAGAATTTATGGAAGTACTGAAATGAGTACATTTAAAGTACATTTCCATATGAGATAAATATAATGTACCTATGAAATGTTTATCATTGTCTTTTGTAGCTAATTATTTTCCATCAAAAACTAAAAATAAGATTTTTTTTAAAATTCAACTGTCCCTTAGGAAATTGAACAATGCCAAAAAGTAGGTAGGTGGTTGATGCGCAAAGAAGATAACCCAACAAGACCCCTGTTTCCATGGTGTCAAATTCCCCTGGGGTAAACCACAAGCAGGAAAAAATTAAACACACCCCATAAAGTGCTAATAATTAGTAGGAAAAAATTAAAAAGATAGCATGACAACGTGTGTTTGGGTGTTAACTGGTAAATGAGAATTTGTTCTGTTTTGCTGTTTTGTTTTATAGTGCTGGCCAGCAAACTGGGGTTTCACAAGTGCTGAGCACACTCTCCAGCATAGCTGCCCACCCAGCCTTGGAAAGGACATGTTTTAGAGGTCCGTAGGAGGGAGCCAGCCTTGCAAAGGCGGGCATGATGTGCGCCAGACGGAAATAGGATGACTGGCCTAAAGGAAGGAGCAGCATGTTCACCGAAGCCGAAGAGGACTCTGCGCTGTGCGTGGTGGGAGAAAGACAGGGTAAGAAGTGTGGGGGGCTCAAGAGGGAGAGAGGAAAGATTTGGAATTTTGCCAAGATACACATGTGCACAAAATACTCAATCTCAATGTAAACATTGTGTAATGCATACATACATATCAATAAAATGGAGAAAAAAAGGAAATGTCTTTCACAACTCAGAGGGTTTTGTGGTTTGGTCTATGGAATATGGATTCTAATCTAAGTCTAACAAAAAAAAAACTTTGGGAAACTTTTGCACATTTTCTTTACAATTCTTATTTCATGCAGTTACCTGTTTCTCACCTTCATTTGCAATAATAACAATGACAATAAATAACAAAATAGTAACAATGAACTTGAGATGTAATCATTTGGAGTCCACGTTTTTGAAAGTTTGATGCATTTGGCTTTGTCTTTAAGTTTCCAGTTAATCTGACACAGTTTAGTTTCTGAGTAGAAATCAAGGGAGAGAAGTTTGGAGGGGAAGATTTTTTGGACACAAGAGAGTTGGAATAAAAATTATTGGCTTAGGGATAAAGAATATGATCTGGATTTCTTCCATTTTTTTTCTTTTTGTTTCCAATAGGGAAATATGAGCTCATCTGTAGAAAGGCCAACTTTGATTTCTTTTCCGTATAAATACCACTCAGCTACCCTTGTGACTTATGTCATTCTTGCATCCCCTATTTTTCCCTCATTCTCTCTCTCTCTTTCTCTCTCTCTGCATCGAAACACAGAAAAAAGAGTGAATTTGAGAACAGAAAAATGGCTTTTAGAAAAAAATCAAAAATGTGTAAATGGAAGAAATTAAGAAAAAAGAAAATTATTTAAAAGTATCCAATTTTATTTTTACACGCATATAACATGATAAAATAACTTGTTCTTGGTAAATATTTGAGGAATATGTTTTAAGTTTTAGTGTAGAATGCTGATCTTCCTTCTTCACCTAAAATGCATAACTCAGTAAATATGTGAGAAGGGAGAATGTGCCCAAGGAGTAACAACCTTGCTTTAGTAAATAAAACAGACTTGATGCATGGAAATAACTTATACTTATGACATGGGTGCAGATCATTTCAGAATGTAGTTAAAATATTTAGAAAGCTACAAATATCACATAGTTATAATATAGGAATATTATTATTAATAGGTAACTAGGGGCCCTGTTTTGCTAGGTTGGGGGACATTGGAAAACTAACCCAGGGCCTCAGTCATGCCAAGCACGTATTTTACCACCGGGATATTGTTATTTTTATCTATGAAACATCAGCTTGGCAGGGAGATTAGTCAAGTGTGGTTCTGGATGTTTTCCTTGATGTTTGCATGTGGTCCGTCTCACTGAGGAAAGTGGCACACCCTGGCTGACAGTTGGACCAACAAATATGCTTCTAGCCTACACAGCATTTAAAAAGAGAAAGAAGAAGAAAATGTACTTGTTTTTAACTAGCTCCATTCCTGTTGAGCATGATTAGTGGCCTTGCCTTTGCACAGTGATCTCTTAAGATTCTTCAACCTTCCAATCCAAATTTGCACCCATAGACTCTACAATACGTTCCCATGCCTTCAACTAGGATTGACGATGCCTTTGAAATCCCTCCAGTTCCACTATTTTCATCTTCATGAAAAGTGGCTACTGGATACTCCAGCTCTACAGCAGGCATACAGTCACTGTAGACTCTCCTGTCTCTGATCCTGTCAGCCCACCTTATAAATCCTCTTGCATAATAGTACACACCTTTCCTAGTGACTCTGTTTCTGTGGAGAACCCTTAATAATATGGCTATTTTGTTAACACAGTATTCTACATGACTTGTTAAGTATGTATTTCCCATAATATCTTTTTTTTTCCTCCCCATAGAAAAAGAAATATATGGTGGATACAACTGTCCTAGGAACTACATAGTTGCGATAGTCCTGGTTTGGCTTTTTATACTACTTGACCTTAAAATCACAGAATCAAACTAAAATATTTTTCTACCTCAAAAAAATTCTGACGTACATACTAAAACCATAAGTTGGAATTGACATAAGAACATAGGATATAATAAATAATTTTAAAGACATTGTTTCATGGATACTGTGATTGTCAGATTAATCGTGACTGTAGGTTTTATAGTTTATTAGCTTGTGCAATTCACATATTTTCTTCTGGAAGAGTCTTTTGGCAATATCCATTCTTGTAAAATTATTTAGCATGCTTTGTTTTGTTTCTTAAGTATAGTGGCAGAGAACAGTGTCAAAACCAGAAAGATGAGCAAATTCTCCAGAAAGTGCATTTATCGCATTCAATATTATGAATCCATAAAATCCATTAAATGAAGAAAATTCTGGGAAAAGTTCTTCCAAATGGGTGTGATATAGATTTCTAAAACACAGTACCACTCAACCTCCTAAAAAATTCTGTGAAATAATTTAAGTTAATCTGATACTGAAAAATTCAGAAGCCAAGTTCATTTTTATACAAAGGTGGGATGCTTCTTAGTTCATCACAGTGAAACACCATTCATATTTCTTATCATTTTTACACATAATTATTCAGAGTATTGCTCATTCACAGCCTGTGACCACTATTACTCTGAAACAAGCAACTCTGGTTTCTGAGGAGAGTACAAGACTTTAAAATTCATATTAGAGCATTTGCTTCTGAGGATGTTGCAAGGTGCTCAGAGTTAAAGGGGATCAAATATACCAAGAACCTTGAGGACCAGGTACTGGGTTAAATGCTAGGCTTGCCTCTCCGTTATGTTTGAAAGAAAATATAACACGGACAGCTCCAATTTACAAATGAGAGAATCTCAAAAGAGTTCAACAAATTTTCCTAAATTACACACTTGGAAAGGTTACATTCAAGCATCTGTCCATACAACCTCTTTCACCACTTATAAAGTTTGAATAGGAAGAGGCTTTATGAGTTATGAAGCCCCCCTTACAATCCAGTGCTGGCTGGTCTGTCCTATGGTGCCCGTCACAGAGGATCACACGGCTTTACTGGAAGTATTCGACTTAAAGAGAACAACATAAAATTTTTCTATAACCCAATATATTTAAATATTTTTGTTGTGATGAGTCTTACAAAGGAAGAACCTTTATGGATTGGACACAAAACACCTTATGAGATTCTTATCTATTATTAATTTATAATTCTAGTGGTATTCAAATAAGTCTTACTTTATTGACAGATATTGATTGCCCATTCTTATATACCAAGAGAAAGATCTTACACTACCAAGAACCATTCTTTTAGATAACTTATAAAACCAAAAAAAGAAAAAATAGCCACAGGATCTAAGGTTTAAGTAGTCTACTAAAAATCCCAAAATTGTTTACAAAAGTGTGATTTTAGAACCCAATACATCAAACGAGCCCCGCAATTAGTAAGGTTAACAATATTTAAAGTTAACAATATTTACGTATCAGGAGCAAATATACTAAGAAAAAATTGTGTGTGAAGTAGATAGAACCCACGTCTCATACCCATGAAGATCTTTAGATAAATTATCAACTAAAAACATTACATCTAAATCTGCAAAATTTCTACCAGAGAATATTAACATAATTTTATATCTCTATTGTAAGTAATCACTTAATTGAAAGGACAAAAATTATTAAAATTGTGACAGAAAAGAATAACAAATTTGTGTAAACTTAGAGTAAATTTTGGGAAAAAAATCAAGATGGTATAAAAGGTCAAATAACGTAGGAGAGGAAATCTGCAACTCATGTAAATGTTAAGAATTAACATCCTGGGGCTGAGGACATAGCTCAGGCATTAAAGAGCTTGCCTAGCAAGCACAAGGTCAGGGCCATGTTCCTCAATATCAGATAAGAGGGTGGCTCCTGTCTGTAATCCCAGCACACAGGAGACTGAGGCAGGAAGATTACCATGTGACCCAGGCCAGCCTCAGCTGTGCCGTAATTTCAGGACCAGCCTGGACTACAGACTGAGGCCTTGTCTCAAAAACAAAAGAAATAAAAAATTTAATACCCTGAGACTCTCTGTGTACAGTCATTGATATGGATTCGTAGCTACACGGTTGGCAGAATGAGAGGGACAGACAAAGAGACCCACAGACACTCGGGGGCACATGGGTTCGTTCTTATGCTGCTCTTCAGCCAAAGGCCCAAAACAAAGGAGTTGGAAGCAGCAACAGCAAGAAAAACCCTTCGTTCTGATCACCAGATTGCCCTGTGAACAGCTGCCCATGGGGAGCCTTGCTTCTGCTTCCAGGCATCTGTCTGGATGGAATTCCAAGTCCCTTTTCTCTTAACACCTCTAAATGCGGTGTCAGCATCCATCGCACAACCCACTCAGAGACGGGTCCCAGGAGACTGAGCTAGAAGCTGAGCACCTTGCCTTGACGGCCTCCACGGTCTGCACGACGTCATTATTGGCTTCTGAGAACTACTTCGATGGATGACTGAGTATAGACGAACAGGGAGACATGGATAGCGGGAGAGAGGGACCGCTTTCGGAGCCTTGTGAACACATTCCAAATACAAGTCATTTAACGTAAGGTCTAGACTCTGTAATTTTACAATATACCTAACATGTGTCAAATTGTTAAATGTGTAATGATGTAGTATTAAATGATAAAAATCAATTTGCAAACGTTAGAAAGAATTTTTTGAAACAGCAAAGAATAGGAAGAAATGACTGGAAGGGGAAACTGGACAGTTAGTGGACACTGGCAAAGCCCGCTGGGTCTTTCAATGAAACCAAAGATACCTAAAATTAACTGTCATGCACAATCTAATAAAAATATGAGAAAAAGGATTCTACGCTATTAAAATTTCTTTAAAAAGCAATTCAGCAGTACGTAGAAACTTGAAAGCTTCTACACATTTTGCAAAGTAATTTCAGTTGTGTATATATATATATATATCAGTGAAAAATTTTCCTATATTGTTTCTAAGTAGGAAAAATTGCAGAAATATAATAGATTATGACAATATTCTGCCTAGCAATACCAAAATAACAAAAAAGATGTAAATATATCATCGCTGAGAAGTGAATGTTGTAAAAATAGATTATTGCTAAAACAAACTGGTTTTTAAAAGATTTATAAAATATTAAACCATTCTTTAAAAGTTTGAGCACAAAAAGGGTTATATAGTTTAAGAATCAAATACGTATAATCAAAGTTCAAAAACTCTGAAAATATTACGAATGAAGTTATGTGATGGCTATTATGATTGTTATTTTAAAAGTCAAAGAAAATCACAAAATCCTGGAATATCTGGACTACAGAGTGAGACCTTGTCTCAAGAGAGAGAGGGCGGGGGGAGGGAGAGAGGGAGAGAGAAAAAAGCAGCCGGCTTTCTTCTTTCCCCCATTTTATTGATACGTACAAGTGCAAAATGTAAGGTTTACAATGGAGTTGAGCATTTTGTGCACATACGTTTCTTGTCAAAGTGACAAGGGCTTTCCCGCTCTCCTTTTGTCCCTCCTAAGAGATGCCTCTGCCCCTTGCCGCTGGCTTAGCCGAGAACACTGCCTGCAGGCTTGCTGAGGACCAGCCGCAGTGACTGAGGCTGAGACCCCTTCTTGTGGTGCTGCCTTCACTCCTAGGCTGAGTCATTAGTGGAAAACTCAGTAAGCTCATCAAAAGCTAGAAACGAAACTCCTCTCAGTACACTTCTGTGGAAAAGTAATTTCAATAGCAACACATACTCCCAGATGGCATACATGGACAGGGTTTGGAGTTAGAAACCTTGAGTCAGGAAAGTTTGGGTCTCAAGGGCATTTCAGTCTCAGCACCACCGTCCCGTTTTGGCCTTGGTCCTCAGTGAAATCGTTCTCCATGTACTCGTGGTGAATTCAACTGGCCTAACGGAGGCCAGTACAGCCGTCTGGCATGTCTAGGGAGGCTCCTGTCAGTTTTGCCCAAGGATTATATTTTTTCGTGTGTATCATATGTGCAGTCATCCACCTCCTTCCTGATAACGTGCTGATAACATAACACAACAGCATGTGTCAAGATGCATATTAGGACAATGAGGAGGAGAACCTTGCAGATCCTGCCTCAGGTGAAAACCTCTGTTTTATAAACAAAAAGGACAATTATGAGCCAATATATTTACAAACTTAAGCATGTGCCAAATAAGAAATGGAATACATATTGACCTTAATAATACAATTTTATAAAACCAGTGATTTGCGTGGAAGAGATTAAATAGGACTGGCTTACATAGAAAACTGTTGTCTGATACCACAGGATTGTCATCTGTGAAAGTAAAATTTTTGTGGCAAGAGCAAAACAGCCAATGACACTGAAATCAGAAATGTGAAAGTGTGTTAAAATGAAGCAAAAACATCCAAGTGGAATTGAATAGAACTCATCAATGTGAGCTGAAGAAAAACAAGGAAACATGGTAAAAACCTTGTCAAACAGATTCATTATAGACTCATAATCAAAAAGAAAAATACATATTTTTTAAAAATATAGTGGAAGAGGAAATCAATGCATATGAAGGAGTTAAAAGAGAACTCATGCTGGGCCTAGTGTTGCAGGCCCATAATGCCCCCATTTTAGAAGGCAGAGGCAGGAGGATGGCGAGGTCTAGCCCAGCCTGGACAGCATAGTATTTCAGTCAGACTCTTTCTCAAAGAAAGAAAAAGGAAAGGAAGAAAGAAAGAAAGAAAGTTAGAAAGAAAGAAAGAAAGAAAGAAAGGTAAGAAAAAAGATGGCCCAGGGTTATAGTTCAGTGTGAATGCTCTGCATTCTATCTTCCAAACCACAAAATAGAAATTTATATTCCTATCTGATTTTTTAAAATGAGAATTTTCAAAATAGTTTAAAATAGAAATGAATGAATTATGTTTTATATAAGTGCCATCTTTTACACTATAATAATAGTGATAAGAGACTTGCACTATGTGATTCAAATTAATGAGAAAACCAAGACTTATAAAATGTGCTTTAAAGATTTTTATATTTATTAACTGATAAAATTACTTTTGCTGGATTATTATGTGAGCAGGTTCTGGCACCTGAATTTTACTAAATGTATTTCAAACAGACTCTTTCAATTGAACACCCTCTGCTGAAATGAGATTATTGAGTCTCATCCAGCAAATGTGTGTCTAATTGATTTGCTCACTTCAGGCCTGTTAGCTAAACCTGTCTCTGTTGAGTCTAAGGATGGGTCAGCTGTGTGGGCTGCCACGCTTCCCCCGCGTGCCTTTGTTTTTAGAGATGATAAGCCCTTCGCCAGGCTGCCAGGTCTGGTTGAAATTAGCCTCTGGGATCAGAAGTTATTAGTGGAAAAGAGAGGGCAGAATGAGATCGGGATCTTATAGTTCTATTGTCCTAGGAAAGTAGGCTAATGAGGGTTGACTGGTACAAATAAAAATGACCAGGGAGTGCTCCAGGCAGCACACCTCTATAAATAGAGAAGAGAAACAGCCCTTACACCTTGTCCTGCTGCCAATGATGCTGGGCGGGTAAGTGAACCAGCCCAGAAAGAAAGGAGAAGTGACAATCCTCTCCCCCTGCTGTTCGTCCCCTTTGACACTCACACGATCTTCAGGGCTTTTTTTTTTTTTTTTTTTTTTTTGTAGAGACGCCAATAATACGTAACTAAATCATTTCCTTATTTTTTGTGCCATCTAAGGACTCAGTGTATATAATAATTTTCTTAGATGTGACTATAAAAACGACTCAGAAGTGAACTTGCTGGAGTCACTCCCACCTAGTGGAGACCAGGTTAAACAAGATCTCTTCTCACAAGTCTTTTCAAGTGAAACATCGCATGGTTGATGCTTGTTAAGACCACGCCAGCCTCTCATTTCACACCATGCGGCTCCTCAGACATGGTTTTGATCAAGAAGAACCTACTACTCTTTGAATTTTGTTGTCAAATTCCGTGCGTTTTGTGGAAACATACTTGTAGAGCACTGTGCTGACCCCAAGCGGACAAAGATCTTGAATATAAAGAAAACAAGTGCAGAAAGTAAGAAATCCCTTCCCATTCCCTTATGGGAGCTTCCTATGTACCAAAGAGGACAACAGGCGTCAATAGGGAGTAATGATCACTTAGTGGATGGCGTTGTAGAGTCTGATTCTCTAGTTAAAGACTTGCAGAAGTAAATTTCCATCCAATAAATTCAGCATTGTTTTCTACCTGGACTGCAGATACAATCGGTTTAGACAAACATAAGAAGTTAATAGAAAAAAGGAGGGAAATATATTTTCATATCAGGAAAATGAGAGAACTTTAAAAACACTAAGAAACAATCTGATCAATTTAAGTATATCCCAGAATCAAAATTTTTGAATCACAATATTGCAGTATGAGACCCTCAGTTGGGTCGCTCTCACGTGACTGAGTTTGATAGCTGCAGGCCACAGGACCACCAGTATCCTTCTCAGACTTTCCCTGGCACGCCATGCCATTCAGATGTAAATTGGCCCAATTGCCCTTTCACATACTAACAGATCTATTAGGGGAGTAAAGAGAGTAACATGCTCATACTTAAAGACAATGATATTGCAGGAATAGATATGCCTAATGTTTAAAACAAGGCTCTACTCTAGGAAAGGCATGCTCCATTTGCAAATCAACAAGCCAAATCTTCAACATGCAACTCAAAAAGCAAATAAACATATAAAAGTCTCAATTGTCACCCTACTCACAGAAATACAGAAGAGAACCACCAACATGTTGATTGAAACCTTTCAGCTTGTCCATAGTTAGAAAGACAGGGTATCTTATGCATTGGTGGAGATTCCAGCTTTAGGATCCGCCCCCCTCCATCAATGAACCAATGAACGAGACTATAGATCCAGGCAGCCGAAGCCAAAGGACACGTTGTTTATTAAGCCACAGCAGTTCTCTGGCTTTGGATCCTAAAGAAATCACTGCGCACGTTGGTAAGTGACAAAAATGAGGTCTCCAATGTGCAGTGCGGTCCTTGGTGGTGACACAGAGATGGAAACCAACTGTGCTTCCACCGTGGCAGGACTAGGGGATATGATGTGTTGGAGACGCACCAACCACACCCAAGCTATAATGGCCCAGATGTACACAGACGGAGAGGGACCTCTAAAAGGTACACATTCACGTGAAATAATTATTTATAGTATTAACTGAAATGATATCAGCCACTATACCACCCACAATACTATACCTTTTTCAAGATCCCAAATCAACACATATATTAGTCTCTATATCAGCTTCATTGCCTGTAAGACAGGAACGGATATGTCAAGCTTTTAAGACAGGCTCCCTGTCCAAAGTAACGAAAAAATGTAGCATGCTACGAAAATATGATTATCTAAATCAGGTGACTCTAGCCCTAAGCACCAGAACAAAAACTAGAAGATGTTTTCTACATTCCCTAGACCCATTTCTGGAATCTCTGACTTTCAGAAGTTCGCTTAGAATTGGGGGAAGAAAGTGGTTTCTCTCTTTTTCTCCTTTAACTTGCAGAAAACAAGAGATAGGAAAGTTACTTTCTGTGAGTACAAAATTTCCATAATTAGTGCAGGCAAGTTCTGCTTCTACTAGGGTCTGAGTGCCAGAATGCCCTGATAAGAACGGGTGCAACACCCTCCAAAAGCATGATGGCCAAGTGCTTGGAGTAAGCACTACTGAGTCCTCTTTATAGTTGAAGGATTTGGCATTAACAAATCATTAGACAGGCCTGTCTGAATTCTTCCAAAGAAGCAGGACTCGTTCCTGGAAATCTGCCTCACAATATAACTTTTTCACTTGAATCTTGGTTGAATGTGGGATCAAAAATATTCAAGTTCTATTTGTCATTTAACATTTATAAATGTTATAAAAATTTGAAAGACTTCTTAATATTTGATCTGTTTTGTTTTATTTAAATATAGTTCATGATAATCTGATTGTCTAATGAATGGGATTTGAATATGTGATTCTTTAATCCTTGAACTGATTAGAGTAAAATGATTATATGGTCTGTACTTAATCATTTCTCATGGAAAAGGATTAACATTATACAATTATAAACTCTTAAAGATACATATCTTAACCACTACAAAAGGGAGACTTCAGAAATCACCAGCCCTGGCTTTCTCAGTAGTTTAGAAACGAATACCCCGTGCACACTAATGAGAACCAATACATCTCACAATTTCATGGTGCTGGGGCTGAGACCATCAGCCAAGACTTTTGAATCGTAAATGAATACTTTATTTCTTAGATTGACTCCCTAATTACCTAGTCAGATATTCTGTTTGATCTTAGAAGCTGAAAATATTTTTGCTCTGGAACATTAAATCTCCCAAATGAGAGTAATTAATAATTTGGTGAAAATAGAGTATTATTTATATAAGGAGCTGTTAAACTGCACAATATTGGCATGGGCATATTCTGTTGATGAGCACAAGGAGTGATTAGTTCATCAGTTTTACAAATATCCTGAATAGCTTGAGTCTTGCGGAGAATTGTCCCGTTGGCACCTATCTGTGATGTCACCTTAGGTAGAAATGTTTGGAGCCCTGGTAAGGTCTGAGGTAACTGATGACGGGGCGAGGAGGCCTGGCACAGGGAAGAAAAGAAAGAGCAGATAGTGAAACAAGACAGTGTCAAGAAAGAGGAGGTCCCCAAATTTGCACAGGAATGCATTTGCCCTGCCTTTCTCTATGCTTCCTTGGAAAAAAACATCAGCTCAGTAAATAACTTGAACAGTACTTTAGTGCAATAGGACTGGGTGATTTGTTGTGACTTCTACAGAGCCATTGAAGATGACAAGACATATTCAAGTCAAATGGAAGGAAAGAAAGAAAGAAAGAAAGAAAGAAAGAAAGAAAGAAAAAAGGAAGAAAGCTTTTGCTGTTCAGTGCAGGCTTCAGAAAAGATAATGATAAAATACACCTGAAACTGACCTCTGATTCTGATTTCGACTAAAGACCATCAAGGGCGTGCACTCACGCTTGTTATTTCTGCAATTCTGCAGCGTGTTTTGTGCTTTCACATTGATAAAAGCAATATTCTATTCAGCAATGTGCTTTGCAACTTTCATCGGCACAAACAAAATTCTTTTTAAAGGAGATATTAATTTATCCAGGGAAAGAAATAACTACAAAAACCTGTAATTTCTTGTATGTTTATGACATAGCTCTGAGAACAAGTTTGAATTTCCAGCGTCAGCCCTGTATTTGTGTACTTCTAGAATGATACGGAAAAACATCACCACGTCCCTTTTGGTATCTACCTCTAATGCTGCTCACTGAACGTTTTCTTTTTTAACTTATTTAGGTAAGGGCACACAAAATATATGCTGAAAGAGTTTAAAAGACAAAAGAACATTCAGAGAAATGGATTCTTCCTTATTTATGTTCACGAAAAGCTAAGAGGTCTCTTAAAAGACTCTCTCACTTGGAACACACTTACCCCCATCCTCCCTGCCGCTTTCCAAAGCAGTTCTGCAAGTCCTCTTTCCTGAATATCTTCTCAAGATCTGGCCAGTGAATGCGGCTGCCAAGTGCCCCCCAATGGAAGGGCAGCCTCGTAAAAGCATGATGGTGAGTCCTCACCCACGTGATCTGACACCGTGTGACCTCTGTCCTCCGCCCCAGAGTCAAAGTGATGGAGAAAAAGAAACGCTGTGAGTTGATTCAGCACAGCAAGGCAGCTGTAATAGGCCAGCTGAAGACGCACCGACTGTGACGCTTAGAGCGACTCCAGAAACCGTCGAGAACAGTGGGGCAGCATTGGTAGCAGCGAGGAGAAATATTTTGAGAAAGGTTAATGGCGAAGAGTCACTGTACTTTTTTAAAAATTAAATATTGACTGTATTTTTTAATTACACCTTACGTAAACATCAGAAAAGAGTGATGTGGAAAGCGAGGGCATAAATGCGTGCACTCTGACGGGAACCTGGATGCACCACCCACCGGGCGCGCATAAGGGAGCAGGTAGAGGACAGTAACAGGAAGAGGGTAGTGGAAGGGAAACACTGAGACCGCCCCGCCCTTCCCGGACGTGGCATGGGTGGCGATGTTTCTGAGACAGGAGCCACTGGAGAAAAAGACGCAGGTCCAACCCAGATCCAAATATGATGTGCTGGAGAATAGTCTTTTCTAGATGAAAATTATGACTCTCATACAAACAGAAATTGAACATACGCCAGAGCCCATTCAATACATTATTAACGGGGGTACCGAGAAGTCGCGAGACGTGACAGCCAGATCAAGGGAGCCCCCAGGTGACCAGACAGACGTCCAGACAATCAGGACCACTGAAGTGAGTTCATTTGGTGGACACAAAGCATGTATTTCCACAGGAAAGCAAGGAAAGGAAATCAATTGCACTTGATGAGACAAAATTAATTTGCATGTCTAGGAACCAGGATAATTTGCATCGCTATCATCCATCTCTCGTCTTACAAAGTGCTAAAGCTTGGGGTCAGTGAAAGACAGAGACACCACTGTATCGGAAGGACAGATCAGTTAGCAGCTAACTTTCCAGTTACTGTATCCAATAATCCTTTTGATCTACGTAAAAGTGTTTCTTAATTTTTCCAAACAAATATAAGTTAGAGAAAACTGTGTGGAGATACCAGGAAAGTGTCTATAAACAAGTCCCCATTCTTTCTGACATTAGGTCGGTCTCCATGCAAAGAAAGAAGTTATATATTTCTTTAAAAAGAAAAGCGAAGCATAGGAGGAAATGAGTTCTTTTTCTTCAGTGGTTACTCTGTATTTCCCAAAGACAACCATGTAATAATTCCCTTTTGAAAAATAAAGAAGAAATCGTTTTGATTATTTTGTAAGAATAATGAACAAGGTAAACTTAGAGCTTCTTACACATTCATTTTTGTGACTTCCCAAACCAAACTAAAGCTTGGACCTGATCTAAATGCTTCTCAGATGATACAGCATAACTATTTCAGAATAATTTGCTCTAAAATGGAACAAAGGAAAAACAAATTACTGTTGTTAGAAACATTCATCAGCTAGAAAATTATACAGTTTCTGAAAAGGAAACACTGATTGAAAATGTTGACGGGTGATTTTGGCATTTGATTTGTGTCGGAGATAAATAGTTCCATTCAGGTGATCTCCAGTGCAGACCATAGCATATATTTATTTATTTTTAATGTTGAATATTATAATTTTCTCTATTGTGTCTAAAAGGTGATTTATTGGATGAGGATCCAAGGTATAATCTTCCTAATGCACAGATTTTTCTGTAGTAGAAGTAATGTTGAAAGGAAGAGAGAAGGGCCAATGTCATTTCTGCAACTTGAGCCTCAGTCATCCTCAGCACCCTAAACGCCGACATTCTAAAGAATCTACATTCGGCCCGGTACAGATAGCAGGCAGGAAGAAGCAGCCTCACGTTCTGGAGAGTTTGCCAAAGGCTCAAGTGGCTTCCTCTTTATGTTCTATTCCCAGAATGGTGCTACTATCAATTGTAGCATGCCATTTAACCATAGCAATTAATAACCTCACATATGGATTATAGTTTTAATTACAGGTACACTGCAATTTCATTCAAATCAATTGGTATTGTTTTAGATTAACAAATCCAACATCAAGGTATATTTCTGGGACACCATCTGATGCAGTTTGACTCTCCATTTCCCTCCAAAATCCATGTGACAACGCCGATGCTCATATGAGATGGGACCATCTGACGGTGACCAGTTCCAAACATTCTGCCCTCATGGACAAATATGCGACCTTACTGAGAGGCTTCGGGAGGACTTTGCTTTTTTTTTCCTGTCTATTTCTTCTACCACATGAGAGCACTGCATCCAATTACTAGAGGGGGAAAAAGGTGTCATCTGAAAAGCAAACAGATCTTGAATCTGAAGCTGCCTTGATCTTAGACATCGCAGCATCTAAAGCTGTCAGACATAAATCTCTGAAACTTATAAGTAGCCCAGCCTGTGGTAGTTTGTTACAGCAACAAGAACAGATGGAGACCCCCACCTATGAGGATGTGTTTGTGAAAGAGAGTCATCACTGGTCTCAGAAAAATATATGTCCCCAGCTTGGACATAGACCACAATTGATGGTTGTACTTTAATCTAGCAGCTAACCCTTCAGAGCACCATCTTCACAGTAGCACCGCTAGAAAAGGCGCCCCCCTCCGATTCGAAGACTCCCGGTTTTATTTTGACCCTTCTTGTTGCTGTAGCAACCAGAACAAATAAAAAAGAAAAGAATGTCTGCTTCAATTGCACAGATAGTTATCATGTCAAGTAGACCACGGCAGTAGACCTGCAGTCAGGGAAATGAAATACAGGCTAGTATGCAGGTTGGCACCGATGAGCTATCACGCAGCAATCAAATGTTTGCCAATTTGTAGCAGCTTTGCTACTTATCTCCTTTACTTTTTATTCAATTTTGTATATATATATATATATATATATATATATATATATATATATATATATATACTGCGCTTAACCTCGGTTTACCTTTGGAGTCCGTAGATAAGTTTTGGAATTATTATAATGTTTAGAAAATAATAGAGTTGTCATTTGTTTCCCTGAGGACAAATGTTCATGTTTGATTTGTGTCGACAGTTGTTTCCTGCCCACAACATAATCACAAGATCTCCAACACTCCTTGCTCACAACTTGGGTCACCTCTCAGTGACTGTGGCTGTTCCCTTTCCTAGCCCGTTTAAAAGCTATGTTTTTGGGTGCACACTGCCCCCAGTTTCTGAATAAAGTCTCTACTTGTATGACATCTCCCTGTCTTCCCAAAAGACGTATGTCACTTCTCTCAAGTCGCTCTTTCTAGGATGCACGTGTGCTCTGCAAATCACAGTTTTTCCCTGAGTTCAGAGGGGCAAGTTCCATTTGCCTTGCCTCGCCCTCTCAAAGGACCCTCCCTGCTGCAGCCTACACGTGTGTGTTCGCATGGAGGTAGCTCCTCTAGTTGTAGGCAGCTGGACATACCTGGAAATTCATAGTGGGTGTGATGGATCCGATTCGTTTTCTCTGTGGATTACCTATCTAGCACACTCAAAATCAATTAAAGATATGTTCCCTTAATGGTCTCTTATAAGTTTTTATTGATAGGAACTAGAAAAATCTACTAATGGTTGACTTATTTTATAATCTAAACTGAAAACATTCACATATAAATTAGCTTCAAGTGTGGTTTTGACATTAGAAAAAATTTCTTATATTCATTTCATTTTCTCCTTTAAACAAAGTGTGATTTCTATCCACTATACCAAAATATAGATGTGGCATTTCAAATTTTTGTGTCTGACAGTGAAACGGTTCTGAGAAACTGCCCAAAGAGATGAGACGTATCTTTGACTAAATAAAAGTGCAGTGTAATAATAGTACTGGAATCTATTTTTCATATCAACAGATTATTATAGATATAACAAAAATTGTACAACACGGATAATACCTAGCATAATATACACAGTATTGTTCATGCCATTACTATTTTTCCAAAATGTATCCCTCTTATTAATATGCATTTATGATACGTAATTACATTCAACTTTGGAAATCGGTGCACATGTATATTGCATCTTAATTCCTTTTATCTCTCTTTCCCCTTGGTTTTACATTGTTATGATCACACACAGAGAAAGAAAGAGATTGGGACATTAAAGCTGATAAATTCAGAAGTCCAAGAAAAATTTATAAGGCTATGTGTTACTCACAAGATGAGGCAAGCTCTGGTGCGGACCAGAGAATGCTTTAAAATGTGAGGAGACTGGCTTTGATTTTTATTTTGGTTAAGACGGTTAACAGAGAGGTAAGTACCTACATGTTCTCTGAGGTTTGAATAGTTTGAACCTGCCACGTGTAGCAAAGGACAGACCCCGAGATTTCTCATCAAGTTGCCCCAAATAATACAAGAAGAGAAAAGGGAGAGGTGGTGACAGAAATAGTCAAACTCTCTCTCTCTCTCTCTCTCTCTCTCTCTCTCTCTCTCTCTCACACACACACACACATAATTAGCTAGATTCTATTATCTGTACCACATTCATAAAATATTAAGTCTGATTTCTGCAACCAGTGATGATCTACATTAAAACAAGCAAAACATATTCGTAAAATGAGACCTTCTGAAACTGTGAGCTAAAATAAACTTTTCCTCTCCTAATTTGTGCATGTTGGGTATTGAGTCTTAGAAGCAAAAAAGTAACTAAGGCATAAGGTGACACAGATGTAAATTTTTGATTGTTCTCCAAATCCTAGTGATGCTTTCAAAATATTTTTCTCTCATGAAGTCTTGTTCTTAAAATCCAGATACATTCTTAGAATTAAATAACTATAAAATATTGGTAATATAAATTAAGCCTTGAAAAGAGCTATGCAGGCTACTTTTAAAAGACAGCAACTCTGAGGATACAGCATCTGCTTAGCTCTATGATCCCTCAGACGAAAGTGCCAGTAGGACATAGGTGGGAAACTTTTCTGGGTTTGAAATTACTTGTCGTTAAGACTGTGTTCCATGATTAACGTGTAAGTGAAGGCCGAGCAGCTCTGCTCCTGCCTCTCGACTAGGAAGTAGAACACGGACACCAATTCTGTTGTAACAGAATACATGTGCCCCTAAAATCAAGAAGGAAGAAAAACAAACATAAGCCAATAAAATTGACTTTTTGGGGAAAACTGGGCTTAAGGATGCAACCCTAAAAAGTGTTATCGGCAAGACATGAAGAAAAAAATAGCGACATGAAAATCACGAAAATTGCAGCATAATTTTATACATAAATAGCTGAGGATCACATATTAGTAATAACGAATCTGACACTTCACCTTGAACCACACTTGAAGTTGGCCTGTGGCCGGTGACTTCAGAGGGGCCACAGCACGCTGGCTTTCAAGTTACTGCGAGGTAGTGGAGGATGAAGGCTTCCGTGAGGCTGAAATGAAAGTCGTAACATCCAATTGCCTTTAAAGTTTGGGGAGTGGGACTGCGTGGGGTCATGAGTGTCCCAGTGCCGAGGTAGCTGGGTTCTGTGGGCAGTGCCCCGTGTTCTCCTACTTACAATAGTGTTTAGATAAATTGAAATTTGCATTGTGCTCAAATTATCCCCTAACATGTCAATGAAGCTGAAACAAGTTCATGTTTTAGAAACAACCATTAGAGCAAAACTGATTTTAATATCATCAGGATCTGTCCCCTATTTCCTCTTTTGGTCCAAGAGAAAACAGATGATCATAACCACACCCAGCTGGCTGTAGACCCCTTTCTTAAATCATTTCTGCTTGATATTGGGAACGTTATACAAGATCCATTTGTCATCTCGTTCTTAAGCTGGAACTAAAAATTCTTCCCGGCACACCAGGTAGTAAAAGTCAAATGCTTAATATAGAGAGATCTTGCATTGGTTCAAAATTTACCTATAAGTATTATTTTTAATTAATGGAAACATAACTCGGTGAAAATAGTACGTAATCTAGAAAACAGTATACGCTTGCTTAAACTCCTGTATTATCTTCAACGATACACAAAAATTGCAGTTATTCAAAAATATTTTCTGTAACAAACAGCACCTTCACAGAATTTATTCCAAAATATTTATGTCCTGTTGTATTAATACAATATTTATTATGATTAGGAATTCTCTAATGACCATATGATGCTCACATAAAATAAAGCCATAAGATATGAGTTTAATTCTACATATAGTATAAGCCAGTATCTTTAATTCATTGTTAGTGAGCTAACCCTAATCACATAGCCACTTTCACAATTAACTTTCTGACTCTGACTTTGCACTTTTCTCAGCTCAAGGCCTTGAGATATGGATGAAGATGGAAGTTTCCTCCTTAAAGGAAAGCTTGGGGTATTTTATTAGCAAACACACAAGAAGGTAAATTAAAGATTAATCATAATCTTCCCTTTGGAGAGAATAAATTGGATGGTAGGCAAAGACTCTCAGAGACCTTAGGCACAAAGTGGCCTGGAAAATTTGATAAACATACTGTTAGCTGAAACTTTTGAAATATGAACACAGATGTTCGTTTCATTTTTTATTGCATTTTCTCATCCTCTTCTGTTAATCGGGTTTTTTTTTTTGAAGCTGAGTCAATTAAATTATTCAGGATTTATGAGTATAGGAGGCTCAGTGCTTTTGGCTCTGCTGATCTGTCCTCGATGTGGTATTGCAAAAGTCTGAATACGGCACAAGCGCTTTCCTTTTCAACTAGTAGATTTCCAAGTAAGATCAATTCTGAGTCTTGTATTTTAATTAATGATAGAGAAGCTGTGTTAGGCTGTGGAGTTGTGTGCAGTGTTATTCTGTCTTCTTGTATCTGAGTAATAGGGGAAAAAAGGAATAAAGTGGTGTAATTTACTTTCTGCATGCCAACTTTTGTTATGCTAAATCCCTTAAAGAAAACTTAGTGAGTGGTCAAGTTTTAGCGTGCTACACTGTACGAAGGAAGAGTCTTATCACTCATGTAAGTTTCTGTGTGTGTGTGTGTGTGTGTGTGTGTGTGTGTGGTACTGAGGATATATCCCAGGACCTCACAACTAAACTCACTCATCAGCTCATTTTATTTATTTATTTATTTATTTATTTATTTATTTATTTATATTTTGAGACTAGGTCTCTTAAGGTAGCAAAATTGCCCTGGCTGGCTTGAATTTACAATCTTCCTGTTTCGGCCTCTCAGAGTGTTGAGATGTTAGGCCTGATGTGCTAGACCAGTTTTTTTTTTTAAACAATGAAAGTGTTGTTTGTAAATCTGCTGTTCAATTGTACACTTTTACTTTAAAAATTAAGTTTTTCCATAGAATTAGGCAAGGTTCCAGAGTCACAGGCCTGGGAGACAGAGGCAGAGGGATCCCAACTCAGAGCCCAGGTGGGCCACTTAGGGAGTCAGCATGATCTTGTCTTAAAAATAACAGTGGGCTGGGAAGGTACCTCGGGGTGAAGGCTTTGGGCTGACACTATCCCCAGTAGAAGAAAAATTATAGAGCTAATAATAAAAATCTGATATTAATTTAGCAGTCAGACTAAATAATTGCAAGTCTTTGCCTGGTGAAAGTGTTTTTACAAAATATACCTATTTGGTGAAGCCTGTATATCAATTTGAAATAATAAAATGTCAAATCATTGTGGAGCTGGTAATGTTCAAAATGGCTGTTAGACAAGACTGGATAGATCAAAGCGTGTTGTTCCCTTCAAAGTATCTGATAACAGCCCGTGACTGTGCGGTTAAGTTTACTGTGAGCAATAGGGACTGTTGCTCACCTTTTGAAACACTTGCTTCAGATGCACGAGATCCTGGGTTTGATTCACCAGACCCACATAAAAATTAGCCAGGCATGGTGTGCATGCCTGTAATCCCAACTATTTGGAGGCTGAGGCAGGAGGATTGCTGTGAGTCTGAGGACAGCCTGGTCTAGAGAGAGAGAGATCCCATCCCAAATAAATATATATATATATATATATATATATATATATATATATATATTAGAAAGAAAAGAAGCAGATGCATTATTTTGCAAAGTATTAGTAAAACCTTACCCTCAAAAAATTAAATGCATTAAAGTTTGCACTTTGCAAAAACATAACAGTTTTGATTTGATGTTAAAATAGAAAGTATCCTTAATAGTTTTCTTCGAATGACATCATAATATAAATTCGTGAAATATACTTGTCTTCTTGTTAGAGTAAGTTTTTGTTGTGAGTGAAAGACCGAGTAAACAAAAGAGCCTTCAGCTTTCTGTAGGGGAGGAGGTGGCCTCTACTGTGGGACAGCCACTTACCACACTTTCTGTCTCCTAGGATAAGGGAGGAATGGAGCCGTGCCGTTTCCGTAATTCCCAACTGCTCCCCAGAGGATAGCTTCCAGGCTCATTGGCATCTTCCTCCCTGCAGAAAAGGGGATTCTGCGCTAGTTTCTCCCCCATCAATGGAGACTGAGGACCCTCAGAAGTTTGTTCAGGATGGGATGTGGCTACCTGCCATCGCGGCCTGATGGGTAAGTAGGTAGCTAGATTGATGCAGATAGGGATGTAGACGCTTCCACACTGAGATCTCCCTCTACCATGTAAACGTTGGAAAACATACTTCTAAATGTTTGATATCTTCCTTTACTTTACCTTATTTATGTGTTTCTTAGGCTTTCAAGAAAAAAAGAAAGCTAAAAAGTAGTGTTGTTTAAGTTTTAAAAAGCCATCTCAATTAAAATTTGAAAGTGTTAAAAATTGTCACTCTCATTACACAGATAATAAAATTCCAGGTCAGTTTTATTTATTCTACTGTTACTTAATTTATTTTCTCAGCAACTTTCCTCAAGCTAAATAATTTATTTTCAGGTAAGCAAACACCCCCTTACAACATGGTACAGAAATCTCTCTGCAGCTGCATTTGACCCTTCGCTGAGGGACTGAAGTAGCTAGTAAGTATTTCAAATCATTAATCCTACAAAGTGAAGGTTAAAAAAAGGCAAGATCACTTTAATTAATTTGGTAATTCCCAGCTTCCCATGCATTTTTCTTTATTTGCTTTCCTAATGTCCTTTTTTCTTTTTTTTTTTTTTTGCTGAAACAAAAAGGCAAAGATTTTAAAAATCAAATCTTTATAGAGAACTTTGTGTTTCGACTTTTATTAGAGACCTAAGTAATAATATTGCATGGAATCCGACGAGGATTAGAATGTGCAGGCTCGCACCATTAAGATAAATAAAAGCACAGAGGACAAACCACCAGTCAGTTTCCAAGACCATAAATTTCTGCTTGGCTGTGGCCTGGTGGTGTCTCAGTCATGGTAGCAACTATAGCCAACATAAAGGTAAATTTAATCCCTTCACTGAAACTTTCACTAAGATGACAATCATCTACTTTTGATCTTTAAATATATCCCAGATGACTAACATAAAGGTAATTTATAATCTATTCTAGACATATACTTATCCACACAAGAGTAATTTTCATACCTTCTGAAAGAGTAAGAACTTTGAGAAAACCAAGAATATTCTCTTCACAAAAATTCTGCTCGATTAATTGTTCACTAGAGTAGTATCAATAGAGACCCTAAGAGATCTAAAGTCATACGATACGCATAGTATAATTTGAAAACATGTCTAGATGTGTGTGTGTGTGTGTGTGTGTGTGTGTGTGTGTGTGTGTGCTTGTGGTTTGCCATCTTGAAGCTAATCATGTTAAAATACTTCACCAAATACACAAAGTTAGGAAGAAAAAGGAAAAAAATGTAATTTGAAAAGATGTGGATAATGAATTGGGTTTGGTGATGCAGGGCTGCGATTTCAGTACTTTGGAAGGTGAGGCAGAAGTATCTCAGGCTTGAGCCCAGGCTAGCCAGCTTAATAACTTAGAAAGGCCGTGCCTATAAATAAAAATTTTAAAACATAATAAAATAAAAGAGCACTGAATGTTCTTCACTGGGGAGGCTCTGGGTTCAATCACTAATATTTAAAAAAGTCAGCAAAAAGTTGACAATATTTAAGTTGGCTATCATGAAATAGAAGTATAAAAATACACATTTTCCTTATTGCTAAGTAACTGTTTAATTTACTAATTTTATTGTTATCATACCCATTATTATTGAATAGCTTCGTTATTTAAAAAGAAAATTGCACACTTTGTTGTGCTGAGAGTATGGAACAGGCAACCATTTCTCCTTCTGCAGAGGTCTGCCACGAGCTAGTTGACGCTGGTGTCCCACTGTAGCTGCATGACCTTACCCAAGAGCACGGCCTTATACAAAACGTATTCTCTACGCAAATTTATTTTCCCCTCCAACAGGCGCCTGAGTTAGGAACAGTCTTAGGTGGAGAGCAAACTTTAGTTTGTCCCCAGAGCACTGAAATACTGATGCAGCAGTTGTAAACACACATACCTCTGACCTTTGTCAATAATGTATGAAGAAACGCAAGACACAGTAATCAAAACTTCACTTTGCAAGTCAATGATCCCGTGTTTTCAGCTCTCCCACTTGATTATCCACCAAACACCCGATCTGCTTTGGCTAAGAAATCAGTAGTGGATCTTCGCTTCACTTTTCACTTTATCTTCCCTTCATCTCTACTCAGAGATGTACAAGAGAGTGTGCAGACTAGTTAAGTTCTTCCTGTACAAAATAAAGAAAATTTCACTGAGCCATCCAACCAAATCAGAGAATGTTCAATCAACTCAGCCAGAAAACTTGCAACCTGCTTCCTCTTCTTTGTTTGCCCTCTTTCCATTTAGACTCTACAATTTAAATATATTTTTCTATAAATGAATGAATAACCTTAAAACCCTCCCAGTGTTTGCAAGAGGAGGAAGATGAAATCGAGCTACCTAAAACACATTTATTTCTAGCTGACCGCAGCCCAGTTGCTGCTCATGATCAGCTACTGTGTTTTCTGTGAATAAACATGAATACACCCCATGCACAGTTCTGTTTCATTTTACTAGTTAGTAAAATTTTACTTGTATGCAGCATTGTGTCTTGTAGATAATTGTTGCACTTGAATTCAGAGACTAATCTGAGAATAGAAAAAGATAATATTTTTAATAAAACATATACTTTATAGTCATGTACAAAAGTTTCTGTGGATTTCTAACCATAAGAAACACTGCCTTATGTGATCCTTGTTTTGAAAAGTAGGTGCATGACCTACACACCTGTCCATTCTTAAGTCATTGGAAAGTTTATAAGGTTGTAACATGTCATTTGATGTCAACACAACAGTCAAAGAAAACTGCTCTAAGACTGAAATCTGTGTTGATGGATTAAAACTGAATTACCTGTTAGAATCGTTTCATTTTTTTCTTTCTTTCTCTTTGTTTCTTTTGAAGCGCACTCATTGTATACTCATTAATCAAGATAATAGAGTGGATTTACAATGAAGTGTAATTTAATTGTTAGATCTTTTTTTTTTTCTTCTGTTGTCTGATGTGTCTACCAACATAATCCTCTTTCCTGCATTAACAGTGTTGGAGGGTGCCATGGCTTGGATGTAGAGTTTCCCCCAGAAGCTTCACGTATTTGGATGTTGAGAGGCGGGGCCCGGAAGGAGGTGCAAAACACTGGGGCTTGACCCGGAAGAGGCCAATCACTGGGAAGGACTTGGAAGGGTAGCCCCGCCCTTCTTCCCTCCATGGCTCCCATCTCCCTGTGGCGAAGAGCTCTGTGGCTGCACCTCTACCACACATGTTCACTTTTGCCAGATGCTCATGAGTAGACTGTGGGAGATCTTCTGAAACTGTGAGCTCAAATAAATCTTCCTCTCTCAAATTGTGGGTGTCGAGTATTCTGTCCTAGCAGCTAGAATGCAATAAAAGCAGCATGTTTGATTTTTACAATGATCAGGACTTAAGATATAAAAAAGATATTTCTTAAATGTAAGTTGTTTCAATGTACATGGCTGATTATTCCAGCTGTCATGACATCTTAAAGCATCTAGAATAACAATTTGGTCTTTCGTTTTCAACAGAGGAGGTAGGCTCAAGAAGAAAACCTTGGTAAAATAAATTAAAATATATTCAAATATTATATTAGGGAAACAACCAATAAGATAGGTGAATTGGGAGATACACAGATATATAATTTTACAGTGAGGGTTTGCCTTATACACTGATAGAAGCTGAGAAGTTTTGCAATCTTCTAGGTGGAAATTGAATAGTCAGGAAAGTTGCTGATAATTTAGTCCTAAAGCCTAGAGCTATTAAGTCAACATTCATTGTAAGATCCAGTCAACGGTTGCAGAAGATGAGATATCTTGGCCCGAGCTAGCAGGCAAGAGCCACCAGTGCCAACGGGAACTGTCTCTGCCTTTGGCTCTGCTTCTAAGCCCTCAAAGGCCTTGTTGATGTCCCCTCCCAGGAAACAGCAATTTACTTTACTGTACTGAATCTATCCATTCAAAAGTTAAACTCATTTATGAACATCCCATGCCTCAATGTCCCCCTCCCACCCCTCCCCACACACACACACTTACCCAGATGCAATACTGTAATTTTTATTGTGGTCATCCTTTCCTCCTTTGGCCAACCAGGTTAACAGAAATAATTTACCATTACAGATATTATATAGAATAAAAGGAAAATTTGTATTAATTTTACCATAATGACTCAGTATCTATTACCTTGAATTTATAATGCAAAGTTAATCTCGTGATCAAGTATTTGCAATATATTTGCCATAAGACGCTAAACAACTTATTTGCTGTAAATGGTCATAGAGAGCTCAAGTCCAAGAGAAGGAAAAATATCCACTTGTGTAACTTTGAAATCCTCACTAAAAAGAAGTGGAAGACAGCAAGTCCCAACGCGTCGGTGTTTAGAATGCAACATGTCCCTTCCAGATTTGGTTCAATTATGCATTTATAAATGGGTTGCCTTCTTCCTGTTAATATTTGACCACAATGGTGATAGAACAATATCTAAAGGTTGCTTTTTACATAAAAGGATTTTAATTGATTTTCTCCAACCAAAATAGTCTCTATGTGTCGGAGGAACAACATATTAATTACTTCTTGGAAAGAAGCAGCAGGAAGAAAGCGACATGTGTTTATGGCAGATCAGAGCTCGCTCCACTACCCATGCCCACTCGCACACTAGACAGTGTGAGGGAAAAACAAAATAAAATTGATAATAGTTTCCGAAGAAGATAGTGAAGAAAGTTCGAGGAAACTACGATGAGATAATTGGCAATGGGATTGGGAGATAAAATTAGATTTCTCCTGGAGAGAACACACAAGAAAATTGACCAGAGAAAAGACAATTAGAAACAGATTTTTTCATCGACTTAACAGAGACAGAGAAATGAGCTAAGACTTAAAGAAGGGGACCCGCAGGAATGGCACAGCAGTTAAAGTGCTTGTTTAGCAAATGAAAAGCCCTGGGTTCAATTCCCCAGCACCGCCTAAAACGGGGCATGGTGGCACAAGCCTGTGATACCAGCACCTGGGAAGAGTGAGACCCTGTGTCAGAAAAAGAAAGAAAGAGAAGAAGGAAAGAAGAAAGGAAGGGAGTAAGACAGGCAGACAGGCATGGAGAAATAAATTCACATTGAATATGGTGTAATACGGAAGCAAAGTAATACTCTGAATGCATGACCACAGGTGAGGTAATGAAAAATATTTCTAGAGCTGATGTGCTCCAAATACTTTGTCATTTTCTTTGGTTCCATGATGACTGAGCTATATCATGTAATAACACCTGAGTCATGTGCAGTATCAGGTGGGTTTGGAAGCACTGGAGTCCTCGGCAAATCCTACGACCAAACCCAAATTTGGGGGGACAGGAAGAACCCTCCGCTTTGAGGTGGAGAAGAAAACATGATCATTGGATGGGAAACATTTTTTTTTCATTCTGGAAATAATTATGTCGGCTTTACAGATTATTTAACCATGGTTTGGAAAGAAAGCTAGGTAGCTTTCATTATGTTTCACCATTAGCAAGTAGCAGAGATGGTGTTCTAACACAATACTGTCTAATGCCTATGTATGTCATGTAATGAACACTGTCATTTTCCAGCCTGGTTCCCTTCTAACTTTACAGGACATACAGTACAACAGACACCCACACACAACACACAACACACACAGCATACATGGCCGTATTCTCTAACATCCTATTGCTCCAGGATCATTGATTTTTCACTCACCCTGTCATTTCTAAACTACTGCTTGCATCATAGATGCCAATTATCAACAAGACAAAATTACTATTGTTGTTGTTACTATTTTTAAACTCACTACCTAAGTTTTTGCCTTAATTTTTTATCATAAAACTACAAATAATGTTCTCAATACATACATATTTAAGGCATCTGTTTTTGAATTATGTATTTTGAGACCAAAAGGATGAGATATGATCCAAAAATTTGGTGAATGTTTTAAACACGGACTGTCATTTTCGAGCCTGTCTGGTAGACAAAATTAAAACATCTATTTAAAGTACATAATATGTACATAATAAATATGTCAAAAATAACATGTTTAACAAAGAAAAATTTAAAATATAATGTAGTTAATACAAAAACACATTTAACTCTTACAAATATGAATTCCCATATTGTATATTGTTTTTGTTTTTTGTTTTCAATAGATCAGGCTCGGTTCAACAGGTACATTAAAATACTTATCCAAGTCCTTAAGGATACCTCATTACAAAACCTGTTTTCTTAGTAACAAATTCAAGAAGTGTAACCTAAGATCTTCTTTTGAGTTATGGGATTCTAGTGAGAGTACTCAGATTAATTTAAATTATATTCAAATTCTCTCTCAGAGACAAGTATTTTTGCGCTAACAAAAGTTCATCATCAAGACTCAGAGTTGGAAGGCCGCTATTAAAATAACAATAGCGACCGGAATTGAGATTCGCGCATACACAGCACCAGCCAGGCGTACTTGTCAGTCCAGCCCTGGAACCTAGTGGAGTGCGCGTGTGCATACCGATGTGAGGGAAATACAGAGTTAGCATCTCAACTAGTGCCTCTTAGACGTGTTATTAGATTTCATACTAATCTCTTCAGAGATGCGGAAGTTTGCTAAAGTGAAGAATAGCCCAACACAAAGGAAAAAAAACCAAAAGATGATTTTCAATGGATCCAGGCAGTGATGAAAAAATCTACATTACATTGTTTATGATAGCTTTTGTACCCTTTTTTTTCCTGGTTTCAGAAATCACTTTTTATGTTTTCTCTCCTTCTCTTACTCCTTCTTTTGTTTTTTCTTTAAATAAAGTCTGTTCAAGGCATAACATATTTCCTGAAATTTAAATGAAACCTTGATTCATATAACGAAACAGTTTCAGTCGTTTCTTGATTAGGCGTGCTGTGTAGTGCTTGAACGCTTAACACAGAATGACAAACATAATTTCTGTTAGTTCTCAAATACGAACAGGAGTCATGAAAAGAATGTGACAGGAGAAAAACTCTATTACTTAGATTTTAATGAGCTCCATTTTTTTAGATTTTTTTTAAAGCTTGCCACTTTGTTAAAACTGAACATGCAGTTAAACTCTCGAGCTGCTATTATTTTTGTAGTCAGCCTCCTTCCATGCTTCTCAGAAGATGCAACTCTCATACATACATGCATAAGTTCTTAAAGGACCCCCCATCTTGCCCGTAATTCCTTTCACTTGCCAACTGTACCTGAGGAAGCTCAATTGGGCCTCATGATTTTTAGAGTGATTTAACAAATAATTATGGTAGTAAAATACAGTACTGAATACTGGGATGGACACAGTAGTATATCTTAAATGTAAGTGACTTAATCATAAAAAACATTCCTCCCCTGTTCACATTTATGAATCAGAAGCTGGTAGCCTAAATTGAAACACTCCTAAACTCATGAGGAAGTACACTGTTTTTGTGTATTAATAAAGATTTTTGCTGTTCTAATCAGAAACATTTTATATGAGCTTATTTTTTTCATAAGGCCATGTGCCTACTCTACCCACATGGATACATTCACACTCCGTTCCTTCTACATCACTTTCAACCCAAATTCATCTGTCGGTCCCTGTTGGTCAATATCACAGAAGCTCTATCAAAGCTAAACAGCTCTTAGCATCTGCTATTATGTGCTCCCGGACGTTGCTCTAAGAGGAACTTTCAGAGGTACAAGAGACTTTCACCCCACTTCACGAGATGACATCCAATGATAATGGCCTCCGCATGATGGGAAATTAATTGAGAAAGCATTTCTACTCTGCCATAATTTTATCATCCATCCTATTGCTGCTATTAGCAGGAATCCATAACCCCATGGGTGTTTCAAGTGAATCTCTTTTAGCAGAGCTAACAGTCTGGAGGTCACCCAGTTAGCTACCTCCATCAGCCGGGTGTCAAATCATTGTCAAAAAGAAATTACTGGTGTATTCATTTTTTTTAGCTTCTAGCCTTGTGCTGTGGTCTATGAGAAGATTCGTAGAAAGCCACTGGGAAAAAAGAAAGTGCTAGCGGTCACCGAGGGCTTCTCTCCCCCAGCACTTAGGGGAACCACTGCAGATTAACTTGCACGTGTGAGGCTCTGCCTGCAGTTGAACTCCTTTTTAAGACAGAGTTAAAATGCCTTATACTCTAATTCCTATTGGACCTTTTTTTTAAACCGGAAAACAACACTTAGGAACTGCCGCTTGTGATATTAAACATGACTGTTTTTAGACAGTGCTGTAGCTGGTTCCCCATTGAACTGAGCAGCGCGGAGCGATGCTGCCTACAAACAGCAAGTTTTATATTAATTTCTCTTGCTTCACTTCACCCCTTGACTCTGCATTTAATAAATGATTTTCCATATGCATGCTATAAACATTCTCTAGGTAGCTTAGTTACACACACACACACACTTCTGAATACAATTCCTAGTTCTTTCTATCATTCCTGTGAAATTTCTGATTTGGTGGTCCTTTTGTGCTTGACACGGAGGAACTCAGCCCGTAGCCCAGAATATCTTCTTGTGGTGGCTTTCTCAACAAAGCACTGAAGTTTCCAGTGATTTTTTTCCCTATGAAGAAAGTGGATAAAATGCAATTTAGTTAAATTTTACTTTGCTTGCAGTTTATGTAAGTCGTCTAAAAGCATATTTGATGTTTTTCTAACAGTGTTTGTTCAAAGAGATAGTATAAAAAAGCCACTGTCCATCGTATTATAATATTTAAATAAATGAAAAATATTACTGAAATATGACACTATAACATAATAACACGTAAATGACTCTTATGCACAGCCTAAATCAGTTATGGTTAGAAAATGAAATAATGCTTTGGCATACATAGGATAATGCAATAGGTAGTCACACTGCCCTAAATTCTTTCACAAATATGACTTAAATAGGTGACTTAAATAAGTTTACCACAAAATGGCTAATGCAATCGGGATTTCTGTTTCACTCAAGTAGATTCCTGAATGGAATACTCAAAATATGATATATACATTCAATTTTTCCTTATGAAAACAAGAACAGAGAATAAAAATAATGAAAGTTAATAAAAATGAGTTTTAGTAATATGAATATTACTTGTTCCAGCTAAGAATTTAAGGTACTAATATCCAGTTTTAAAAATATTCTCAAGAATTAAAAAAATCAATATTATATTTTTGTGCACACTGAGATAGTGGATATGCAAAATGCCTTAATTATTAATAAGCCAATGTGTGATGATACCAATATGTTTTCTAAATCATTAACGACAACTCCATTTCTGGCATGATGAAATCATGGAAATTAGAATCATGTGAATTACAAATTCACACCCAGAAAGAGATGCTGATAGGAAAGAGTTGTTGCTCTACACACTTTTCATCGGTGTCCCTTAAAAATACATTGTGTCTCTGCTTTTACATTATATTAATATATCAAAAGGTTTTGCGAATGCATTTCTATTTCTATCAGCATCTCCTTGGAGTTTGTTGAAAATGTAGAGTTTGTGCCAAATACAGAGAATCTAACCACAAAACAAGTGTTGTGCAGTTACTCAAAATGTGTGGCATTTGAACATAAAAATAAAGTTGAAAGTGCATCTAGCCTTTCTAAAAGAAGACTGCATGATCTGAGTTTTCTGTAAAATAACATACTGGTTCATACATAGCCCCAGCTTATCATTATCAATATGTGACAACACAAGAGGAATGGAAGGCTAACTCTGAAGACAACGACGCCTCTTTCAAAGCCAGTGACTAACTTGTTGACTTAGTCATTTTGCGATTTTTTTTTTTTGGTTCTGAAATTTCTGACAGGTACAGTAGTGTAGACACTACTAGCATGGTCAATTAAATATTTATGATTACTGGTAAGAAGCAGACTTAACTTTGCATTTTAATGGCATTGATTTCAGAACTAGGAGTGTAGAAAACACACAAAGAACTTCTCCAGGAAACAGCTCAAGGATGGAAATCTTTTGTTAAGTGATGAAGCACCAAGGTGTTATATAATAGGGCAGTTAAACTTAAATGTAGAAATGTGCCAAAGGTCAGATACAGTATCCTAAATGCCTTCTGAAAAGGGATGTTCTAGAGTTACAGCATTAAAAATAAACTTGAAGTTATATTAATTTTAATTTCCCTGTTAGAAACTCAGAATCTGTCAAACGTAGGCTAAATAAATGCCTCAATTAATTTTTGGCAATTTGAAGTGCTCACGTTCACCAAACATCATCATGAAAATCTGGATTTAGAAAACTAATAAATTCCAACTCATTTATTAATCTTAACTGGAAATGCACCACTTGTTTTCATCTACATTTTTATTATAATTATTCTCTGAGATATTTCCTTTCATGTATACCAAAAAGCCCTGGAAAATATTGACTCTAAATGTATATAAATAAAGTTTACCTTTTGCTTGAGTTTGTCACTGTAATGGGTAGAGTTTCTCTCCTTATTATCTATACCACTTTTATGAGTTTATTTCTAAAAGAAGCATCACTTCTCTTCCTTGAGAATTTCCTTTATGTTCTGACATTTCATGGATGTTCAATGCAGGTTTTTTTTTTTTAACTCTCTTAATTCTCTTTGAGAACATTGAATTGATCTTTCTTCACCTATAAAAAAGACAACTACATAAACTTAAAACCATTTCAGTATCCATCGCATACATTTTATAGATGCAATACTCCTGATTAATAGTGACGTGATGAGCTAAGTATCCTGCTTTGTTTAAGTTAAAAAAAAAAAGTCAATCAGTCAGCAAAATAAAAGTTGAACTCAAAGCAAGAGATCACTTACGGGCACGCCTGGCTAGGAACTGGGGCTCACATCTGGTTTCCTGCAACGATTTCTTTACGCACAGAAGCTGAACTTTTGTTTGTCACACACATTAAAAAATACACTGGTTAAAAACTGTTTTCATCGTACTTATTAGACTTCTCATTTATGCCTTTCTAACCATGTTTTGCTCGGTCAACTGTTTGTTGGAGGATTTCCCTGGAGAGAAAACTGAGCGCCACATCAGCGCTCCTGGATCACACTGTGAATACAACTTACAGCAGTCCCGGCAGGCAGGGACATTGGCCAATAACACCAGAGCATAATTGCCTTGGTTCTCCGTGCTGTCCCCTGAAACGACTTCATCCCTATATCTCCTGACCTAAGCAGCAAGGACATATTTTAAATTCAGACTGCTTAAATTGCTGTGTTACATTTTTTTGATAAACCTCAAGTGTTACTAAGGTGACAAAAACTGCTTGTTTTTCAAAATGTTCTATAGGCTTTGCTGAGATGTATATGTAAAGGTAGTTATTTGAATTACAAAGCACTGACAGGAGGAAGGACATGTAGCTGCTGAGTAATAACCACAGGGTTTGGGGATTTGGGGCCTGTTTATGAAAGCCAAGTTGTGCAAGATGACTGCATTCATTATTAAAAGAAGAAATGTTCTTTCATGCCTATTAATTGAAGCCTTGTTTCTTGCTATTCTGTTAATACACTACACATGTGCTCAGATATGGTGGCTGGCCAGAATTTCATAGCCAGTGGTCTAAGAACACAGAAGACACCTTCCCAAACTGAGGAGCCAGTCCTCTATGAGAGCGGGGAGGGCCGAGAGGGATCTTTCAGCTCATTAGAGGCGGATCCATCCTAATGGGGCAGAAGAGTTTAAAGCTCTAACGCATTCCTCTCACGGAATCCCCTGAGAATAGGCATGGGAACCGCAGGAAGGCAGTAAGGATCTCAACACTTTGAAGCTGTGCAAGCAGGTGTCATCTTTCCCTGTGGGAGGGACGGAGAGGGACGCTGGATGAGTTTCTTCCTGCCTTCGGTCACCCCTTTGGCTGTGCCCCACATCCCCAGCGCATGTGTAGCTGTGCATGGCCTCAGATATAACGCAAATTGAATAGCCTGGGGCTGCGCGTTCAGAGATGGGATCTAGGGAGGCAGGGAAGGAAGCAAGAAACAAATAATATTCTCTCCATGACAAGTGTCTGTGCTCACTTTTTTCACACACTCGTGCATTACACCCATTTTAACCAAAACATTCCTGGGTTCCATGGAATTGAGGTCTAGAGTATTCATTGTAACACTTCTGGAAACTTTAAAGAGGATATAATAGTATTTTGGCATCATTCTTTATAAACCTACTCAAAAACGTTAAACAACTCTTAAACTCTTGAACTTATTCTTTGTAATAAAAGTTAACTGGACATCTGGTGTAATTGTCATTTAAAAATCATTTCTCACATACTGTTTTCATGCTCAGATAATAGTAATCATATGTATTGGGTTTGATTTAGAGACTGGAAGGCTTATTCTGTCTATCTAAATAAACAAATTTATGAGCATTAATTTGAAGTTAGAGTCTGACTCAAATGAATGATTGGAATTCTGTTCACCTTAGTTCGTTAACAAACTAGGGGCTGGAGGAATAGCTGGGCAGTGCTCACCTAGTAAGTGCTAGGTAGGTGCTAAGTACCTGAGTTCAATTCCCCAGCACCACATGAGTTGGGCATGGTGGCACACGCCTATAATCCCAGCACTCAGCAAGCTGAGGCAGGATTCCCTTGAGTCCAAGGCCAGCCTGGGCTCCATAACGAGTTTAGGATTAGAGTGGGCTAGAGAGCAAGACTCTGTCTGAAAGAAAGAAAGAAAGAAAGAAAGAAAGAAAGAAAGAAAGAAAGAAAAAAGAAAGAGAGAAATAAAGAAAGAGCAACTAACAAAATTATACATCGTTTCATTATTAGAGAATAGAAAACTACTAGTGTAAAAGATAATACATTTTGTCATGATATGTTTCCTTTGTAAACTTTGTTCTGTAGTTATTTTTTCATATTATATGTTAATCCAAGGAAGAAATATTTAAATATTTGCAAATATATTGCAAAAATATTTAAATTATCTGGAGTATAACTTTTCATTTAAAAAACTTGTATTTATGCTATATAGCAAGCTCAGTACTTTGCAATAAATAAATGAAATGGCAAACTGAAATTTTATATGAGAGTTATTCCTGAAAGTTGGAAAGGTTAGAAAGACTTTATAAAACCAGCAAAATTCAGTGGATATAACATAATGTTATTGATAAGGTATAATCAATTTTATAAACAAAATTTGAGAATAAGCCATTGTCTCTCAAAGCCTCCATGCTAGTCACTAGTCTGCCAATCAATGGCTCGTGGGTGATATTGGGCCACAGTAGCTTGTCCATCACAGAGTGATGCTTTGGAAACGTGATTGCCTGTTGACAATTGTTAGGAAAATCATTGAGAATAGTTCATATGGATCCAATGCTTTGCTAAACGTATAATGCATATATTTCATTTGATAATGCATATTTCTCCATATTTCACTACTTTTGTATACCCAAGTAAGGAAAGTAGATGCTAAAATTACTTTACACCTTGTTAGGGCCAGGATGGAATACTGATGCACAGAAATGTAGGCATCTTACTTACCAAGTTTGTGCATCTTTTTAATCTGCACATCCAACCAAAGCCTTTAGTCACTAGACTTACATATCATAATCATGATGACTCAGCTGAAACTCAGATTTTAGCCAATGATACAAATAATTTCACTGATTATTTCAGTCCATTCTTGCATGGTGACGGATGCCTGCATCCCACCGTTGAGGGAGGCTGAGGCAGGAGGTCACAAGTTCAAGCCACACATGGGTAATGTGTGAGACAAAGCTCAATTCAAAGGCTCTGATTCAATACCCAGTACCACCAAAAATAAGGAGAATATAAAAAGTTTCCAATTAATAAGGGGTGAAATAATGCAGTTGTGTAAGTGTTTTCTTCAATCCTTAAGACTGTGAATCCTCCTGCTCTGATGGTATTAGGGAAATTATTCATCAACCCTGATTGCTTACTTCCCTTACTGTTTATCTGCAGGAAAGCCTCTTCAAAGTCCTTAAAGTATGAAGCACATAACAGGCTCCTCCAGGCTTCTAATTTGGAACATCCCTAGAATCTGTGCATCCAGAGGCGGGTGGTGGGATACGTGACTCCCCATCTTTCTCTGGGCCTCAGCCTGGGGTTAGGACACACAAAAGAGGAGGGTGGCCTTGAGCAGCTGTGCTCCTGTCCTTCTCAAGAGGCCACGCAGCCATCTTTCCTTTCACTCACAAGGTTGGGATAAGTGAAATTGTACAGATCATCAGCTGAAGTGAGACCAGCGTTGGCGACTCGACATCCGGGTTATGAAACATGCTGAAATGCGCTGAAACTCATTAGCTGCATGTTGGCTTACCAGTGATTAAGCACCCGTTTGCATTACAAATGTATGCAGTGGAAAACAGTGCACTAAGAGTTGTTGAGTTTCTGAAACGGTAGGGCACAGCTTGGGCACGTCTGTGTGTTACAGGAGGTGTTAGAAGCATAGTGTTCTGGGAGATAGAGCGACGTAGAGCTTGTCCTAGAGTTACCACGTTCGTCATAAATTTACTTGTCGTCACTTACCCTCACAGCCTCACTTACCGAAAGGGAGGAAACACAAGACAGTTTTCACACCAAGTGAATATGTGTGTATGAATTGCTGAGTCCAGGACATGAGACATACGTTCATAATGTCTTAATTTATGTTTTAAAAGAAATAAAGTACAATCAGCTAAAGCAAATGCTGTAACAACAAGTTCTAAGTCAAATAAGGCTACATGATCATCTTAAACTGCTTCAGGTTGACGAAATAAATCTGCTCTCTAGGGGCTTTTGGAGGAAAACAGTGAGGTCACTACAGATGCAAAGAAATTATTTGTAATGAGTAACTTTGCATACATTTATTTAGAAATAGTGAGTCCATTAATAATGAAAAGTTGTGTTCTCTCAGAAATCTAGGTCTTTTCCTGGCAATTGACTCAGTGGGGTTCCCTCCCACTCCCGCAGGTATCTCCAAGACAGACATTGGGTCAGCACAGTTTAAGTCACTCATTTCTCCTACACCTTGTGCCCTGGTGAGACCATTCAGCCTGTTGGGAGTCTGGGGCCTACAATTTAGAATTCGTCAATCTGGAACACTGATCAAACTAAATGACTGCAAGCTTCAGTTTCCCAGCCGTCAGCCTGGGGCAGGGTGAGCTCCGGGAGGCGAAGATGCGCTCCCCCTGAAAGCAGGCGTCCGCCCTGGTTGACGTATCCTCTTCCGTTGCGATTCAAAAGCTCCTTGAGCACCTTACCTCCATCTGTTCTTTATAGATCGCCAGCCCAGCCGTGTTTCCTTAAACATCACCTCAGCGCAGGGAAGACATTGCGGATGGGGATCCCGTCCGCTATTTTCAAGGATTTGTTGGAGCTCACAGGTGTTATGGCTACGGAAGATTGAGGCAAAGTCTGAGGATATTTCACTTTTACAGGCATTAAAGAAGCCTGATGTTGCCACCACTTAACAGACTTGTACTTTAATCTTCGGATGGAAGTCTCTTTAAAGGCAGTCCTCCATCTTGGAGAAGGGACCCACTGCTTCCACCTCTGCGTGTTGGGAGGATAGCTTGGAAGCTGGTGCGTCGTTTCTAGAATCAACTTGTCCAAAATGTCTGGGGTTTTTTGTAGGTTGGAAAAATTGATTTTTGGTACTTTTACCGTCTTAGGCAAAGATATGAAAAGAAGTCAAATCTTTACACGTTTGTAATACTGTCTTTGGGGTGTGCACATCTCTTACTCCCAGCATTCGCACAATTAGAAATGAAAGACAATATACAGTTCGAAATGAAAACAAAGCCGGGTGGGTCACGAGAGCTCATCAGCTGTAACATTTTTCTTTTATAGAGAGAAAAGCCACAGCCTCCAGCTGCTGGCTCAGCATCCCATTGTAATACTATTGTCGCAGCTACGATAACGCTCTGCAGTGAAAGCAAGCGCAAGTCTTTCTGTGAAAGGATTCTGAAGCAAGACCATCATGAAGACAGGAGCAAGGCCTTAGAGACCTCCCCCACATCGTGGGTGACAACAACAAGTGCTTATGAAAAGGTTTTTTTTTTCATGTGGGGATTTGACGAAAGACAAGAAAGGTAGCATTCCCAGGAGCTCCTGAGGACATGAGGAAATGTAAAATAAAAATTAAAACACTGTAGAAAGTATGATTTATATCATACAAATACATTGAAATGGAAACACAAACCATATTTAGCCTAGCCTGCTGATTGCCCTGGTTTTCAATTCCCAGTACTGCCGGAGAAGGAATAAAGAAGTCAGCCGTAGTCGTTCTGTCACTGACCCCCTTTAGGGGCAGGGCTCTTTTGACAGTGACACACTAGGGTTTATATTAGTGAAGAAGCAAGTATTAATGGAACCATCACGCAATTTTTTAAACAAATATCAGAGATTTCATGTGGAAAGATAAAGGGTAGAACTCAGGAGCTCCTTACTTACCAGATACAAGTAGGTTTTTGAATTCAAATGAGAACAAGAAGCTTTTCCTGGCAAGATTACTTTTCTCAAAAGAGGGGAAGTCATCCCATTACCATGACACACGTGTGTTCTCAGTTTCGTAGCAGCATTGTCACAATAGCTACATCATGGGAGTGCATTTACATCCATCAACAGGTGACCAGATAAGGAAATGATGGCCTATTACACAATGGAGTAAGAGTCAGTCATAAAGATGAATAGTTGTGAGCCACTCATAGAGAAACGGATAGATCTTGAGACCATAAGGCTAAATGAAATAAATCAGACAATTAAGACTAGATATTGCTTGGGTACTCTTATCTTAGAAACTGAAGCTATAAACAAAACCCAAAACAAAAGAAAAATGGCAGGGAGCACAAGGGTTCTGCGGAATCGGAGGGGCCTCTGGAAGGGGAGGAAGGGGAGGGTCGGAGGTGAGGGAAGGAAAACTGACCGTGATGCGATATGTGTGTGCACTGATGCCCAGAATGAGCAGAACTATTGTGTACTTCAAACCTATCCTAATAAAAAGTAACAGATATAGATATGTAACACACACACACACATATATGAAATATAAATGTTTTATCCAGTATCACCAAATGTCTGGTGATGTCACAAATCAATGGGGTCAAGAAAAGGTTTGTAAAACAAACAATATGTCTCTTAAATATTTTGCCACTGGCCACTCTTTCTTCTCCCCTTCAGAGGTGTCAGCAGGATGTCCAAACGTTCGAGAGTTCATCTTGTGAGCTGATGATGAAGCCCACAGGAAAAGTATACAGATGGAACAGGCCTGGATCCTCTGTGACCCTGTAAGATCCCTGGACTCCTGAGCCAGGCTGATTCATTATCTATTGTCATGTGAAAAAAGATTACTGTGGGAAAGAACAATATCAGCTCCTTTGTCAAGTTGATATTGTAATGTTGATGCTATATATATATATATATATATATATATATATATATATATATATAACACTTAAGTGCAATGTAACCATTGTGTGCTGCATATATACACTGATAAATTGGAGAGAAAGGAAATCTCAGCCATCACAGTGAAACAGAGTCCCGCTACACCCTTTTTTGAAAGTTCCTCTCAGATATACGAGTGGCCATCATGGGCGTGTGTGAACGTACCATTTTAATTGTCATTAACCAGACCAGAGGGTTCTCTTCAGTCTCCAGATTTCAAGCCATCCTTCTTGTATTTAATTTCACAACTTTTAAAATGTGGATATTAACCTATTGTATCATTAGCCTTATTGGATATTAACCTTATTGTAGCAATAAGAACCTATTGTATCATTCCTTGGTGATGTTAGGGGTTGTATGAAGTTTATCAGATCATGCAGATGAGGCAGAATAGCTGGTACCCAGGAAGCAGCCCAGAATTAGGAGCTATTACTTCTGGATCCCTGAAGCTGGCCATCAGGGCAGAGTAGGACCGGATATTTATTACCACGCAGGAACCTTGGAGTCATTTTCCTTGTCACTTATTACTGAATAATCATCTGTGGTGCTCTCTTGTGAAGATATTATTACCTGAAATTTTATATAGAAGCCATTTATTCATGAAAAGAAATCCACTGCAATGCAGAACCAGAGACTAAAATAATAATAAATTATAGGTTAATATCAAGTTAGAAATGCACAAACAGGGGCAAAGGGGACATAGCTCAATAAATTTGTGTCAACAGCAGCTAAGTCTGTGCTCATTTGGTACAGATTAGTAACTGAAAAACAAGGGCAAAGTAATCATGTGAAAGAGCTGTGTTGGAAGTAAAGTCGTTGGCTGAGAATTATGATTGTGTTGAGAGGAAAGAGACTGAAGGTAAAGTGTTTTTCTGAACAATATCTTAAGTCTCCTCAAAGTTAGTAAATGGATAAACTAAATTTGATTTACATAAATGCTCTATTTTGGCCAAGAAAGAGCCAATGTAGGTCAAATCCACGTTGCAAACAAACAATTTAGAGGAAAGTAAGCCACCTGTACTGGTTCAGGGATTTACAACAAAAGAGAAGTGCTCAGTCCCCAGTGGTGTCTGAACTCTTATGGATGAGCCTGAAGCACATAGGTGCCTGGCATGAGTGACCATCCTATAAATCATAGAATATCAAATATGGGTAATAGGGATCTGACTCCAACAAGATGAAGAATAAATGAATCTGTTTGCCAAAAACAACCAACGAGTTGGACAAAGTGTTCAAAGCACCGAATTCAGTACTCTGGAATTGAACCAAACTGTGTTTATTCATGAAAAATAATGAGTAAGAGCTGGGCATCTCAGTGGTATTGCTCCCTAAGGCTACTTCTCTGTACCAAAAAATGCTGTCGAAGTGCTGTTGTTGGGCAAGTGGAGACCATGGATCCAGGGGGAATGAGGATAGACCCAACAGGTGAAACAGCTGCAGAGGAATTCACAGCCTCACCCCACATGTGGGATTTGGAGAGGCTCTGAGCTCAGCTAACGTGAGCTGACTGGACACAGAGTATCCATACACCTCCAGTTCATTGGACTTAGAGCTCCAAGGGAGCACACAGACATGTCACAAAGGACACTACTAGATGTGAAAAGGATCCTCTTCAGCCAATGCACAGATCCATTGATATTGATTGAATCTTCACTGGCTAGCAGTATTTGAGGACAAACTTAGACCCGTCTTGGGATGGTCTCCACGCTGTTGTAAATTCATACGACCACTCTGGAAAGCAGTATGGAGAGCTCTCAAAAGACTAGAAATAAATATCCCCTTTGATCCGGCGACAATCCTCCTGGGAATATATCCAAAAGAGGCCAAAACAACACATAGCAGAGATATATGTGTACCCATGTTCCTAGCAGCACAACTAACAATAGTTAAAATATGGAAGTCACCAAAATACCCATCAACAGACCGGTGGATACACAAACTGTGGTACTTGTACACAACGGAGTACTATGCATCTGTAAGGTCCAACAGTGTGGAGGTTTTCACAGGCAAATGGAAGAAACTGGAGAACATCATGCTTAGTGAAGTGAGTCAGAAGCAGAAGGTGAAACATCGGATGGTCTCTACGATATGAGAGACCCAGATCACAACTATCTCATGGAACTCAAAACGAAAAACAAAGTGAAACAGGGGGGTAGGGCAGGGAGGCAGGGAGGGTGAGTAGGGGAGGGGACAAAAGGAAAGTGAGAAAGTCCTTGTCACCTTGACAAGATACGTATGTGCACAAAATGCTCAACTTCATTATAAACCTTAAATTTTGCACTTATACATATCAATAAAATGGGAGAGAAAACACTGAATACAAAATTGGGCAGAACATAGTGACACACATCATTTCTGCACATACTTCTCAGACAGATTTCACAGTCATAGCCTAGGCGAGTTTGTAATCAGACAAACGACCCTGGCTGAGAAATTTTGATATTTTACCTGCAGATACTTGTTCATCTCTCTCTTGCTAACAAGGAAATATTTAGTCTGCATTGCAGAAATTACAATCTACTTAAAAGAGTTGAAACTTTTTTTAAAATATCATATAGTCCTCTAGTCACATTTAAATTGTTTTAATAGCGTCACGGTTGTTGAGACTTATTTGAATGAAATCCAATGTCTAAATATTATATGTAATTTTTATGTCTCATAGATCTTTTAAAATTTGACAAGATTTTCCCTTTCTCTCTTATTTAATCTTCTTGAATTTGATGTTTTAAAAACTAGGTCATACGTTCTAAAGAATTTTTCTCGCCCTGAGAGTGGCCGAGTGCTTTCTCATAGGCCTGAATTTGTTCCTTATTCCTACACTATTGAAACTCCTGCAAAGCACACAACTTCTGTAGGTGGGGTCAACGTTTTGGGCATGAAAATTTTGGAGCCGGTGGTAGATGCCTCCTATTGTCTCCCTTCATGAAGAACATAAAGGTTGCTTATGGTGATTTGAAGTTTGATCACAGATTTTAAACATAAATGGAAATTATGCTTTATTTGGAAGAGCTGAGATTGTGGAGGTCCTGCTAAACCACAAAAGCATAGCTTGCTACTTACTCTAGACAATACAGGAAAGAAACATGGGCAACAAAGTTCATGGAAAGACTGTTCTGGAACTGGACATTTTCAATCCTTTAAACTCTATTCTCAACCTCTTCAGCTGGATTTGCAGTTGGCCCCCTGTTCCCTGGCTTCTGGTTGTGTTCATCTAAAGACAAGTGGAGTCAGCCAGGAAGAAAGGGAAGATTCAGGTGTGTGGATTGCATTCATCTTCTCATCCCGTTTCTTCTTCCTGAATTGGCTGAGCTTAGGGTCAGAGCCAAGGCAATCTGTTCAGTCTTTTCCACCTAGTTTCCAGTCCAACTCCCTTCTACTTTCTACCCGGGCTAAGTTTGATAATTAGTCCTGAACTTCTGAAGTAGCCCTGGACATTTTTATGAACCCTAGTTACTCATTTGTAAATAATTCAAACTCCGTCTCCAAATGTTTCAATGTGAACACCTGTTTGCCAACAGAAGTTAGAGCAATACGTCCTTCAGTGACAAAGTGTTAAATAAAACGTAAATGTTCATTTGTGCACTCAACTAATTAAGACAATTATTGAATGCCAAGTAAGTGATGTTATTAAAGTGAGGATGAAAATAAAGTGGCAATTCTTACTGAATGATATCCTAAACATAATTATGTAAGTTTATATATCCTCTGGAAATAATGCCTATCAGTAAGAAAAGTCAGATTTGCATACATGTGTAATAAGATTCAATAGAACGAGTAAAACACATGAGTGGATAAGTGGTGGTGGTGCTAGGCACATTGTCACAGGAGGATTGCAAGTACAAAGACAGCCTGAGCAAGTAGTCTACACTTACCTCAAGACAAACAAAAGAACAGTTCAGTGGTCATGTCATTACCTGGCATCCTCTAAGCCCTATGTCCAACCCCCTGTAATGAAAAGAAAATGAGCAAAATATAGGTATATCCAAATCACGAATAGTGAATCTTAAAACAATAAAAATTTCTAATTTACAATTAGAAATACAAAACTCAAAAATTATGCACAATAACAGCAATAAGCAGATTAGTAACAAATAAATGCTATAACTGTAACCTCAGGAAGAAATAGAATAGAATAAGAGCTAGTGAGGCATGCAAAAATTTTCAATTCTGACTACTATAATTTTGTTTACAGAAAAATATAAAACTGTGGGTATAGTTTAGTCATTAGAGCACTTGCCGGGGAAGAATGAAGCCCAAGGCTGGACTCCCAGCCAGCCCTACGTAATAGCTTGGCATGGTGGCACACGCCTGTAATCCCAGCACTTGGGGGGCTTGGGTAGGAGGATTTCCTTGAGATGTATGCCAGCCTGGGCTACGCAGTGAATTCAGGACCAGCCTGGGCTGCAGAGAAAGATTATGACTCAATAAGTAAATAAATGAATAGCATTGATTTTTCTAAAGTCATTTTAGACACATAAATATTTGTTAAATAATCCTCTTTATTTTATGTGGTTTGTGATTAAAGCATTTTATAATTTAAACAACATAATGTAGAAGAAAAGAGAAAAAAATTAAATCACTGCTACAGAGCTGCCTTGAAAAACAATACTAGGAGTAGTAAGTGTTCACTGGTCTGACCTGCCGTCTTTCTTCTGTTTCTCAGATCATGGTTCTTCCTTCCCTATGCTCTCAAACCCCCACTTCATCCACTGGTCACTGGCCTTTGCTCAGGGGCTTAGTGGATAAAAGGTTTTGGGTTACTTACTATTTCAGATAAATGTTTAAACTACAATATATTGGTTCAATTTGGCCCACCTCCCCTGGTGTTGTGGCATTGGCCAAATTACAAACCCTGTGCCTGGTGTCATTTCATAGCATTTGTAAACAGAAATATATTTAAAATAACAACAATGATTTTAAAATCTAAAGACTTAAGTTTAGAAATAAAATTATTGGTCAATTCTAAGATTGTGGCTGGATGAAAAAGATAAGGAATGAAGTATGTAAACCATTCAACGAACTTTTATTCACTCGCTGGCTAAAAGACAACACTTTGCAAGGCAGCCATGGAGCTGAGGCATATGTTGCCTTAATAATTGAAGGGTTTACGTATTCACCCCAATAACAAGCTACAGCTTTATGCCTTTCGTCAGGAGTTCAATTTAAATCATTTTTAAAAGAATCTAATGGTGTCTGATTATGTGAGCCATCAGACCTAAGAAAACCAGGCTATAAGAGAACAGCCTCACCTTGTTGCCTCGATTGGAAGTACACCAGTAGACCAAGCTCTGCACAGATTCAGTAGAAAAGAATCACCCGTAGAGGTTGTTCTAGTGAGTGGTTTTTGGAAAGGTAAATGATACAGATTGGGATCTGCTTTATAAAGACTAGAAAATTACTTACAGAAATGTTGAAAATACTGAGCTCTAAACAAGCTGAACAAAACAGTTGAGCACGTATCTTAACCAGATGCCTACCTTGATTATTTTTATGAACAGTTCTTCTGCTGCCCAGTTTTTATGTGCTGTTTTATTTTACATATGTGCACAAGAGAGAAAGAGAAATGAGAGGAAGTCAGCATTAACCACATTTAACATCACCCTGGGGCGTAGCATATTCACCAGATCAGTCGCAAATTGTTCCAGCGAAAACTGGATGAAATCACTGTAGCTGTTAAGCATGTCATTTTGCATTGAGAACTAATATGAGAGATGATAAAATCCGTAAGGGCATCATCCCCAGTTCCTGAAAAAAAAAATCCTACAAAAAAAGAAGAAACAAAACAAAACAAAGTCAACACCATCTCTGCCAGCACCAGAAATAGGAATCAGTCCAAAGGAGAAATGCACCATGCTTAAAAATAAATATGCAGGCTCTGTGCCTCCAAATGCAAGCCTAATCGGGACACCTTTGCACGGAGGGTTCTCTTGTGGGCTAGTGTGATCAGGCTATGGTACTAACATATCAGATCCTCATGAACCAAAGACTCCACAATACATACCAACACTGGGATCATGACACGAACCACACATGCTGATCATTACCCAAGTTGATGTGAAAATAACTAAGGATCTCGTCAAGTAAGTCTACCAGCAATTTTACCAAGTCCTTGGGATGATTCAACCATCTCTCTGGTGATGACTTAAGGGTTCTAGTAGGTCTACAGCAATTTTTTGTGTATGTGTGAGACACATGCAGGAAGTGGCAGAACTTATTACACCTTAGTAGAAGTATGGTTTTGGTAAGAAGGTGAGCACAGTCAAGTGAAGATTGCTCCCTGTGTGCATGTATGTGTGTGTGTGTGTGTGTGTGTGTGTGTGTGTGTGTGTGTGTGTTTCCCTAATAGTGTCTTATTGAAAAGAAATAGATCCTCACTCATACGTGGATTTGTTAAATTTTTACAAATAAATATAACAAGATTAGCACTCAGACTCAGAAATAGAAAAATATTAGTTCTCCAAGAAGACTCCTTTTGCACCTTTCCAGTGCCCACCTACACAATTTCATACCGAAAGCATGGATTAGTTTTATCTGAATTTACACAGGATGCAAACAAAGCCATGCTAAAGTATGCGTTCTTACCGTTCTAATGTAATGCCTGGGGTCTGTCTCTCACTTGTGGACATTTTAAGAGATGTGTTTTGCTCTCTGTTCTCACTTCAGAGATGTTTCCTAAATTCAGATCACGCTAATACTCAACTTCCAAAGAAATAAATAACAAGAAATAGAACACAAATGTTTTAATTTTGAAAGAATTTGTTGATCAGCAAGCTCATGGGAATGGTTCTATTTTTGAGTTAAAAAGATGTCCTCACAGTAAGAATTCAACTGAGTATGATATTATTAGCAAGGGTTCTAAAAATTTACCCCAAGTCTAATATGTTTCCTTAAAGACCAACTGAACAGTCTACATGAATAGCAATAAAAAACATCAAAGACTTAGTATGCAGATCATTGAGCTCAAGTGAAATAATTTATACCTGGGAAATATTTGTAATAATCAAAGTCCTCTCCATTTATTTTGTCAAATACTAGAGAATATGACATTTTTCAGAAGAATAATTAATAGTAAAATATCAAAAGTTTTTGCTACCTCATACCATCATGGAGTTTAGAATAAAAGTCAAAGTTTGATATATCTGTCCTCCCACATATATTTTGAAAATGAAAGGCACTATTATTTAATTCAGGCAACTTGTAAGGAAAAAAATGAGAAAGAAAACAATAACTTAGAACATTCACTTCCCAATTAAATATATGACATTCACCAAAGATTATACTTAATACCAATCAGTTATTGGCCCATCTTGCAACAGCCTGATCTCCATTTTTCAAAATTTCAATCCTTAAAACTAGGTAGGTACTAGCTTTATACTAAAGATAGTTTTCAATTGCCGTCCTTAGCCCACGTTAGACAATACTAATGCATTAGCGAGGATTACTCATGGTGAGCTCCTTGTTTCATCCTTCATTCGGTCAATGTCAGTGGTTACATAATATAAATTGGCCCACAAGCTGTCCTAAGTCTTGGTGTTAGGCTTCAGCTGCAGTAAAAAGTGAGTCTTGCTACTAAAAATAGGTGGGCCCAGTGGTGTAGTCCTGTAATCCTAGCATTCAGGGAGGTAGACAAGGGGAACCCCAAGCTCAAGTCCAGCTAGGACAGCTTAGTGACCTCAAAGATGGAATGGGGTTGTAGCTCAGCATGAAAGTCCTGGATTTGACCCCCAGTAATACTAAAGCAAAAATTAAAATATGATGAACGTTGGCTGTTTTTTCTTTCTTTCCCACTTTTCCTTTTTTTTTTCCTTCCTTGTTCCTTTTTTCTACTATCATCTGGGAAAATTTCTCCCAATACTCATTAGATGTATCCAATCAAGATGGTGAATAGCCTGGGATCGGAGAACTGTGTAAGTGAAGAGATTGGATTCCAAGAAGAACAGAAAAGGACATTTATTCATGGACAGGAGGTGAATTCCCAGACAACAGGACAGGGGCTGCTTACAGGCAAGTACAGTCAGAGAGGTTTATTGGTGCTAAGAGAGGAGGGCTCCTCTTATAGAAAGACAAAAATAATAAATACCACTGAGGAAGATGATAACTGGAAGTACTCATGTAAACATTGAATTTTGAACATGTTAGTAAAGAACTAGAAATAAAGTACAGGTGTTGATGACACGGCCAAGGTGACCCATGCTTCCCCCAAAAAACTGAGCATCTAAAGCCACACCTAGCTTCCCAAATACATTCTTCATAGGAAAATTGCTAATTAAAAAGTTAGAAAAGAAACAATTGAGAGAATGATAAAATAGTACTGGAGCCTATTCTTGTACAAAAGACTCAAAAGCTAAATATCCTCAAAAGACTCATGAACCAGTTTAAAGGAATCCCCTTAACAGCTGAATACAGGGCAAATTCAACATCACAAGAGAAAATAGTGATCCCAACAGGTCATAAGCCATTTTAAAAAATAGAAATTGGAATGAACAGAAAATGAACAGAAAACTTTTTTGACAGTTGAATGCCATCTCATGCAAGTACAGTGACCTAGGGCTACAAAATCACTATTTGGAAACTGAAATAGTCATAATTACTCCAGCCAGGGAACACTAGATGGATACAAAAATTACTGTAAAAGATTGGCAAGAAATGGGGCACACACAGTCTCAAAGAGCCTTCCCAGCCATTTGTTAAAAACTAAGTTCGCTTTCAGTGATGGCCAACTCCATTTTAATATCATTGCTAATAGGACAAAACAAAAGCAGGTATGTTTTGGCAGAATTCATTTAAAAAAACAAAAACAGTTTCCTTTATTGTTTTCCTGCAAAATTAACCTAACACTGAAGTGAAAAAGAAAACAGAGAAACTCAAGTTTAAGGGATGATTGTTAAATAACTAGTCTATAACGTTTGTGAAAGTCAAGGTCATATATAAAAGGAAAAAAATTAACAAAGAATTGTTTCAAATGGAAGGAAATGAAAGCAACTGCACACCTAAATGGGAAGTGTGACCAGCAACTGCACCTTGTGGCTCCAAGAGGCACATGAGGAGTGGAGAAACAAACAGAGTCTATGGGTCCGATGTTTCCATGTTAATTTCCTGGCTTCCGTGGCTGGGCTGTGCTTATACAGGTAAATATCCTTTTTAAAATAGGAAACACACTGCAGTTTGCTTTCAAATACCTCAAAAGAAATAAAGTTGAAAATGTAGCACTTGTTATGTTCCTGGGAGCTTGAAAATTATTTCCAAATAAAACAGGAATAAAAGAAAAGGGATTAGTATTTAACCAGTATAGAGTTCCAGGTTTGCCTGATGCTCGATTGCACAAGAAATCCAACAAACTTAACACCACTGAACTGCATGCCAGATGATAACGAAGGAATTAAATTGTATGCTTTGTGTCACAATAAAAAAGAGAAAACTGAATCAACACACAGAAGAGGAGAATATGAAATGTCTACAAATGATGTGGTAAATGCTTTACTATTTAAAAATTATGATAAAAAGCATATTTTCGTGAATTCCCCTCAAAATGCTCCTTCTTGCTTTGAGTTCACATATCCACATTTTTGACACTTTGGGGGCAGTTTTGCAAGTCTTATATCCTAAGTGTCTTTAGTTGCACTGCAGTGGCTGCTTTGATGTCCTAAATTGATTCAAAACATTTACCTTTCATGGTCATTTTGACCTTGAGGAAGAGCCAGGAATCACACAGTACCAGATGTGGCGAGGAGGGTGGATGAGGACACACTGTCATGCTTTAACAGAAATCGCCTTGAGTGTTTTAATCAATTCAGAATATTAAGGTTGCCACGAAAAGTTACAAAAGAAGACTTCAAAACTGCTTCAAGAAAGAGCTCACACAGCTGGGAAAAGCTGGGTTACAGGCAAGCCAGGAGGGGCACACCGGGTCAGTGACGGTCTGTCTTGCACTGCACACACTGTTTCAATTTTCATCTGAATAATCACCATAGTTTTTTTTTCTTGGGGGGGGGGGGATCACATGTTGTCTATCCTAGGAGATGGGTTCTAAATCTTGAACACTATTCTTTTCGGAAAATACCATCACCCAAATCTCAAGATTTTGAGTATATGACTCAATATATCTGAATAATAAATAGTTGCCTGGAGGAATGACTTTGAAAAGCACTAAGTACCAGAGTTCAATTCCCTAGCACCATGTAAGCCAGGCATGGTGGCGCATGCCTGTTATTCCAGTTTTCAGGAGGCTGAGAAAGGAAGATTGTTTTGAGTCCAAGGCCAGCCTGGGCTCCACAGTGAGTTCAGGACCAGCATGGCCTACAGAGTGAGACCCGGTCTCAAAGAAGAAAAAATAGTTTAAGATTTTTTTCACAGAGCCAAAGATATAAAAACACTTACCCTTGCAATTGGGAAACAACTATGGGAGAGGGAAAAGAGGAGGGAGTCAAAGCACCAGAGCCATTCAAGAGTCTTCACTTACTAGTTCTATGACTTTGGACAAATTCTATCAATACATTCATTTCTAACGTCCTCATCGCTCAAGTGGGGATAAACATATCTGCCTTATGATTCTCTGGAGCTGCTCACAAGACAGAATGCAGATAAAGCATCACAGAAATAGAAAACAATATTACAACAGAAGAAATTATCAAGTAAAATTTTCTCCTATAAAAAGAATAACAATGCACAGCAACCATCTCATGTCACTAACAGGGTTCTCCCTCAGAGGGGCGGGGGCGGCCACACACCCTGCTGAAACAAGACCGTCTGTAGCATCAGACAATTCGCCTGAGTGGTTCTCATCTATGGAGCACCCACAGGCAGGAGTCAGGAAGCAAGGTACTGAGAGAAGCGCTCATAGTTTCTGTTGAGTGCGAGACCTGAAAATCGGCGATGTTCTTACGTCTCAGTTGGCCATTTTGGGTGGAATCTAACACTACAGGGAAAACTTTGTAAAAAGTAGTTGTACACTAAATGATATACAAAGGTTCTCACCTCTGTCAATTTTTGGCCACAATATCTTCTACTAGACTTTTTGGGCACACAGAGGGATAGAAGTCACTGGAGAGCAGCCTGTAGGTCAATGTGTCCTTGGTCTTGCTGAGAGGACAGGGCTTTTGGCAGGTGCATTCACAAGGCTTTCAATTCTGGAGACTAGAGCCCAAATTCTTGTCAAACTGGGAAAACTTAGATATGTTTCTTGTCTTTGAGCCCCTGGTTCATAATAGGAAAATGGGTGATAATGACAACATTAACTTTGTAAGGTTAAAGGTATAGTATATTAAATTAAGGTTTGATAAATGTTAGCCATTATGTTTTCTTACAAAGATGGTATTCAGCACAGTTTAACTTTGTCTTCTCTTAACAAGCATGAATCCTTAAGACTGGCAGCTGGGAGGAGAGTCATAGAATCTACATTAAACTATCATTGGAGCCTTAGGAAGTCATTAGGTAGATGAATATTTCAAAACTAAATAAATGAATAAAGCCACTTGAGTTCAAAGTACAGTTTAGTTTTCAGATAATATTAGAACTGTATTTTAAGGCATGTTAAATATGTATAAGGAACTTTGCTGAGACTTGGGAAGCAAGAAGATGCTAGTAAGCTATAAAATCACCTTATCAAACGCATGTTTTATATTTTTTTTCTTCAAGTTCACACACAAGGCTGTTGTTCTCGGTTATGCATTCAGCTTCTTTGTCTATGCGTATTGCTTGTATGGGTTTAATCAATTGCTGGTGGAAATACTGAAAATAACTGCAACTGCACTAGATATGTATAGGCTTTTTGTGTCTAGTTCCTCAACAGTGCAACCGTGTTTCTGTGACAACCATGTCCACAGAAATTACATTGCATTAGGCATAACAAATAATGTCAAGAGGACGTAAAAACATGAAAAGGGGGACTGCGCCACTTCATACAGAGGACAAGAGCTTCTACAGTAGAGGAGCCAATGCCTTGAGCATCACAGGGTTGCTCTAGACTCCTTTGGGAAAACTGTGCTAGACCACCTCCAGCACAAACTCAAAAAAGTAAAACCTACAAAACCTTTTAGGAAATGAGTAGTGAGAAAATAGCCCTTAGGCATATGAAAAATCCAGTGGAAAGATTTTGTGTTTTCCTGTATCATGTCAGAGGGTGAAAATTCCAAATGTGTCTAGTGTGGATTAATTCTGAATACCTCCTGGAGCTGAGGGTCTTTAGATGCTTGCTAGCTGCCCTTACGAGTGTCCATTCACGCCCAGGTTAAAAATGAATTTTTTTCATGACCCTCCATTTTCATAATCGTTTGGGAGACATTTATACTATCCATTTTTAACATTAATTTCTTCAAATTTGAAAAAAAGAAACACTGAAAGTGGAGTAACTACTTCTAATATATACTGTTGATTTACTTTAAAATACTTTAAAATTGGCATTTCTGAAATAATGGAAAAGTTTCTATAACTTGTGTTAAATACAATGATCTCCAATATTAGATATCAATTCTACAGACTAACGCACCAGATCTTTCAATGAGCATTCACAATTGAAAGAAACTCTTATTACACCAATTTTAGTTCTACTTTTTTCTTTGACACATTTCACCATGTATTAGATTGTACAAAGATTTTAATAATCAGCATAGTTTGTCTTTTAAGTCCACAGGTGAACAGATGGTTAAAATACCTTCTCACTATTCATATGAAGATGCAAATCGCTTCTACTTTTCATTTTCTCACTATTTAAAAAGACCGAGCGTTTTGTAATCTTCCTCTATTTATGTCTATGACAGAATGACAGGTACAGAAATGTCTTCAGGGTAAGAACATTCTGATTAGGAAGAGTTTCGGGCTATCACTTTACATGAACCAAAACAAAACAGAACAAAACACGTGATTAGCTGTCTGTTGTTCCTTTACAATAGTCTGGTAATTTCTTCAGTATTGGAAAAGAATTTAGAGAAAAGAAAGAAAATCAGCCCTACCAACTGGTTTCTAAGGTATGTACTCAATAAATTTCCTTGGCAAGGACTGTATTTCCATTATGGGAAAAAATATAGCATTGAGAAATGTCAGAGTACTGGAAAAATTAACCATTTGATTTGACTGATCTTGGTTCTCCAGTCATCTTTTACCACGCACCTCTAAGGTTTGCATACACTGTTTTGGCATTTTGGAGTAATTATCACTGTGAAGCGTTACAGGCCTGCCTTGTTTCCACAGGTAATTAAGGTGTCCTAGTTATGTCTGCATGAAGATTAGTTTGTGAATAATAGAGACCCAGGGGAGACTAGCAGGTCACTAACAGCAATCAATCTAATGCATGGAAAAGAGAAACAATCTTACACAGGATCCCAGCCCATATTTGTACGAGGCTCTTTCAATATTTAAGAATTTAGAAATCAGTTTCTTTGAACGTCTTGAGGTATTCTTTGGTGATTCTTTTCAAATTTGAGATGTTGAGTATGTCAACCTGTGACCCTCACAATGAAGACTGAATACGTATTTTTAAAGTATACATTGAATCTTTTTGATGTTCCAATGCAGAGTTAAATAATTGTTCCGAGTTGCACAGAATTAACAAATTCCTAGCTGGGAAAATTCTCCATCATCAAGGCCTTTCAAGTGGGGCTCCACAGCAAATCCTTCCTCGCTCCTAAACTGTTCTCCTTTCCCTGAAAACAAAGCTGAACCCACTAGAAGAGCTGGAGGGACCGGTTGCGGTGACAACTCACCCTACACAGCTTCCAGCTTTGGTTTCATCCTCCTCACCCGCACCCCAACAACCTTGAAGTCTGCTGCAGAAAATCAATGCATCGGATATACCACACCAAGAACATAATCTTGCCTGCTATAAGGTCCCAGTGTGGTTATTTAAAGCATTGCTCGGGTTAATTAAAGGACAAGCATTTCGAAAAAGTAAACTGAAATTCAAAATATCTCAACTAATCAGGGACAGATTTAAGCGCTAAGTTTTCTTCCTCCTCGTTGCTCTATGCTGGGAACACAAGGACAACAGAGTTCACATTTTACTTACAAATGAGGTTTTTTTTTTCTTCCACTTCTGGGAAATGTGAACAAATCAAACTCAATTTCTTAAATGGTGTTGTCTGTGATCATAGACATTAAAATTCTAATAGTTGAAACTGCAGCATATACAAAAGAAAAATGGATGCTATTAAATATGCAAAGCCCATGTGTTCTCTCTTGAATCATTATTTAATTAAAGAATGACTTACTATCATACCAAAATTGGAGTGATACTTGGGTAAGTGTGCTAGTTGCTTGAGGGTAACTGCCGTGTGCATTTTTCCTGGGGTCCCTAATAAGTGACACACTTACGTCATTACATTTGAGGTGTCAGATTCGATCCGCCTGGGCAATTCCCAGTGGCGAGACATCTGATTAACTAGCCAGGCCAGTGTCACTAACAGCTGCATCACTGGAAGCTTGGAAGTATTCAGTCTATTTAGTAACCAAACATATTATCATAATCACTCTTGTTGGCTCAGACCCAAAAGACATTATCTTCTCTCCAGATAAAGTACTATTGGAATACTCAGGCACAAGTGGAATACCGTGGGTGTAATTTCCTTGACTGTGTGGGCTATGTGCTGCATTTGTCTCCAGTAAATCCTATTTTGTTAATACACACATCAAGGGCACTAACTTCCAGATAAGCTTTCGAGGATATCCTCAATTCTAAGTTCTCCAGGATGGTGTAGAAAAATCCTTTGAATTTCTCAAGTAAGACTTACAGATGGATCTTTTACTAGTAGTTCTGTTTTTCTAAGCAACTGAGTCTCACTCTAGTGAGCACAGATATGTTCACTTGAGTGACTTAGGAAGGTACCAGCAGGGGTAAATTTTAATTATTTGGACCTGGTGAAAGAGACGATCTTCTAAGTTTCTCAAGTAGCTATAACCATAATAATAAGAAAGCAACAAAGTATTTAAATTACACAAAAAGACCATTTTTGTTCACTCTTACCAGTTTTATAACTGACAAACACTTAAAACAGTTACACAGAGAGAAAGTGAAAGAAAAAAAAGAAAGAAAGAAAGAAAGAACCAAATGACGGTTACAGGCAAATAACACCTACCAGTCTAAAATGCAAAATTACACTAAGTGCTAATTTATATTTAACTTAGAAAAACAAAAAAAAACTAAAATCCACTTTCTCATTCTGATATAAGTTCAAATATCACTTACTCTGTTTCATTCTGTGTCCTGTCTTACTCCCTCTTTAATCTACCATAACCTTCCATTGTCCTCAGAAACAAAATGTTAGTAGAGAATTTAACAAAAAGATTTGCAATACATTAATTTACTTTATTATAAGTAGCTGTGTTCCGAAGGGGCAATCATAAACGAAAATGTAATCAAATATAAAGACTATCTGCTTCAATGAAACAAAATAATTTAATGAAACTTCAAATGTACCTTTATCTCCTAAGTCTTAGAGAACCAGAAGCACACACACACACACACACACAAACACACACTGCAATAAATATATGTATATTGAGAATCGAGGTCAAGATTTTTGCAGTGAGCTATATTTAAATTATTATCCTTTTTCTTAAGTTTTGAAACAGAATCTCACTAAGTCGCCAAGGTTTCCAGGCTGGGCTCACACTCCTGATCCCCTTCCTCGGGCTTCTGAAGCGCTGGAGTTATAAGCGTCCACAAGTTTCTCCGGCTCCTGGGAGGGGATATGAAATAAAAACTGCCTTAAGATCTTAACCATTCAATCAAAGGAGAATGAAATACTCATGCTTGAAGATGCAGTAGCACTCTGAAATGACAATTCTGGACTTCATACTGCTCACATTCATACCACGCTACCCAAGCACTGAACGAGATTACTTTGATTGGATAAGAAGGTAAAACTTGCTCACTGGTGTACCATTCACATAGGACAGTGGAGGTACATGCTATAATAATAAATAACCAGGTTTTTAAAGTAAAGAAATAATTTTTCTACACTTATATGATTAAAAAGACCAGCTTGTAATAACTTATTCTTTAATTTTTGCATCTAATCCTACATCTCATAACTCCTCCAAACTAGATTTGGAGAAAATAATATAGAAAATATAAAATAATAGGGCTGTTCTTGTGGCACTAAACAATGCGCTTTAAATGTAACAAAATAGAGAGACTGACAGCGGTTACTGAAAAGCATCATAATGGGAAATATTTTATATTTTACAGGCTGCTTTTTTGATTAAATGTACAGGAAGCTCTTCAAAACTGTTCAGTGTCTCTCCAAAGGACACACTAATTACCAACTGTTAATATTAAAAATACACTTGGGGAAGAAAAATAGGACTTCAATTTACAGTAATAATTTTGGGATGGAGTAGTTCCAGCAGAAAATTGTCACAGCTGCTCAAAGTGTGATGACAACCAGGAAAATAAAATAAATACAGTTATAACTCTCCAGTAGATCTTGAGATGTTTCTTTGCCAAAAAGTAAAATATTTAATATACTTTCACAAATTACAATGTGAGATTTATTCCTTATGTTTGTTTAAGAGGCTAGAATTACAGGGTTTTAGATATGAGGTGGATATATTTCTAACCAAATGAGCAACAGAATATCAACATTCAGTATTTTGTACTTTCTCGGCTGATTGTTATTCATAAAATGTTTTATTACAGTTGGCTCCACCAAATGCATCCAAATTATTGAGACATAAATACATTTAATTTTGTGATCGATTGACTTCTTTTAACCACACCACTTCACAGCCATCCATCCCTCCATCCATTCATGCCAAAGATCCCATGCTTCAATTAGATGGAGGATGTCTGGAAGATTCCTGGTTGTCTGGATGTCTGCGTTTACAAAGACAGACTTCTACATAAGGAAAAGACGAGTGCCCAAGCTCTGCACTAGTTGACGTACATGCTTACTGTGCCAATCTGCCAAAGTATCTATGGGAGTGGAAAGTTTGCCGCTAGAACTTCAATTTCCGTGCGTTGGAGCAGAAGGACCGTTATTTGTGTGTGGCTCTGAGAATCCATCTGATTGACCCCGAGGCAGCTGATGCTTCTATGTGTAAAAGACAGAGACCAATTGCATGTCAGAACTCAGACTCAACACGTTTTCATGAACTAGCAGTGAATTCCTCAGGATCGGAAGTCTAATTTATAAAGCATTTCTACTGTTATCCTCAGTTTTTAACCTCATCTGACTCTGTGAAGTCAATATAGTCATTTTTGTGAAGCCTCAGCGTCTGATTAGAATATAACTTCTGTGTTAATAGTAATTTTATTTTTGAATATGTTCCATACTTGGCTCCTAATAACAACAATGTATTAGATTTCTTTCTTTTTCTTAATGTCTCAAAAATATTTATTATTTTACTATTAATATTATTTATTGACCAACAGCTGTAAATATACGTTATCCTCGATCAACACTATAGCTCTCCAAACTTGCCATCCGTACATAAATAACAAAAATAATAATGACTTTGCGTGGTGTTTGCTTTACCAACCGCAACTTACAGATTTCCTTATTTCCTTGATTAGTGAGACCCTTAGAGAACCTTCTAGCAAACAATGTGAGCTTAATCATGGAAGGATTAGAAAGATTCAAAATCAAACAGGTCAACTCCCTTCCACTGATTTAAAAATCGATTATTTTTCAGGAATGTAAATGCGTATTTTGCTTTGAAAATTTTCTAACAGACTGTAGATGATATTGATAGGAGGAAATACCACTATTTAGAAGGAAGGTATATCACAGGCAGGTAGTTAACTTAGGAACACAGAGTTAGGAGAAAATACTGTTGTATGAATCAAAAACAAAATCAAGAAACCCAAGCAGGTGGAGAGACCCAAGAAAGTCCACTGGAAAAATAGCCCTGCCGTCTGTCAGAGGGGCTGGTTCTTTATTGCCCCATGTACATCCACAATCCCCGGATGCAAGTGTTTTATATATATAGTCAGTGTATGGTACATGCTGGGTTCCATCTCTGATATATGATTCCATCCAAGATCCTTTGTTCATTCTTTTTTTTCCTTCGAATGAAGAATTGAGTGACATTTTCTCTGCCTTTGTACGTGACTTTTAATCACAGAAAAGAGGAAAACCCATAAAGCAATAATTTTGTTATTTGCCAGCTAGCCTTCTCTTTGCACACCAATTTTAGTGTCCTGGAAGGTTTTCATAATGTTAATTTTGATTTCGGGTTTTGGATAATTGACTAGATTTTAGCAGATTTTTAAGAATTCTCTGCTATTTAAATAACACACCCTCAGTCATATGTTAGGTCACAAATGATAACAAATACCAGATTCTCATTTTTATTAATAATAGCTGTATAAAAATTTGATTTAGACATCACTATAAATGGAATACACTGCAAAAAGTAAAAAAAAAAAAGATTAGGAAAGAAAAGGACAAGGAAAATATATCAATTTTAAAATAGAGTTTTCTATTTAAAAAATAATGTTTGAGACTTCAATTTCTTGACTAGATTAAATAATAAAAAAAAATTGCCAAAAAGCAGAAACCATTTTTAAATGCAGTAACACAAAAAGATCTGTAACTCAGAATTCATGTCTCATAGTCGATTTATGACATACTGCAAAATATGCATTTTCTTTCAAAGGTCGCACCAGTTTCCTGTATTCGAGTAAAGAAAAGCCTCGAAGACAATAGAGACAGTGGCGCTTCACCCAGGACTTGCTAACACTCCTAAGACAAGGCCCACAGCCGAAAGACCTGATGGTCCCACTATTAGCAAAGGTCCCTCTGCTGCTCAGCTCCAGTGCTTGTTCCGGCTGAGCTGTAGGAGCCGGGAGGACGCTGTGCAGGCATCTGGGCCGAGCTACCTAACTGCGCAGCTGCTAAGCCAGCACCCCCAGCCTCACAATGAGAGCAGCCAGTGATCTTAAGGCAGGAGGAGCAGATGCTCAGCGGGGCAGCACTGCGAGTTGCTAAGAATACCAGGTGGGAAATTGTGGGGCCGGAATGAAAGGCGTCCAGGGGTGAGGGGCGAGCTCCTGTTGCTGTCCAGCTCACAGAGCGGTAATTGAGTGCTGCAGACCAGATTACAGGTTGTCTCTTCTGGAAAAGGCACAGTGTACTCCCTGGTACCTGCTCCCTTCCAATTTAGCTATCAGACAACTAGGAACAGAGACGACAAGGTGATGTTCGAATATATGTCTTCGTAAAGGCCCCATTGTTCAACGCCGGCTTAGAAATAAGAAAAAATGAAAGAATAAAAGATAATTTGATGTGTTCAGTCTAAAACAGGCAAAGTTATTTGATGTGGTGCTAACAGTGTCTCCTGACCTCTGGTGATAGGCCTTTAAAGATCAGTGGCCACCTTGACTGTGACGGCTGAGCCCCACGAAGGACTTTGATGGGGGCAGGGGTATAGTTTGAGCCGGTGTACTTTAAAATCCGGGTATTATACCAATTGGCTTGGAGCCAATTGTATCAAAGTAAACAGTTCGAAAAGAGAAAAGCTTCCTTCTTATTTTTATAAGAACTTTAAAAGTAACAAGAAATAAAGTTAAAGACAAAGAGAGTGTTACCGCAAATGTTTCAGCAGTTGTTTATAGAAACAGGAACCAGAAAAAAACATAGGAGAACAGAGTAAAAACATTGATGGAAGACTTGGGTCCCAGGATCTACACGGACTCTCCAAGGATGTCCACTAACATGAAGTATAGTAAACCTTAAAAGCAAACTACTCAACATCCCAGACAGAAAAACAAACAAAACAAAAAGTTTCTTAAAGAAACTTCACTGGCTGTGACCGTCTGTTGAGATCATTCAAAGCACACACACACCATGGTGAAAAAGAAATGGTAGACCGCAAATCACCGGGCCGGACGCAGAGGACTGAGCACCACAATGTCATGTAGTCTGGAAAGATATGGGTATTTGCCACCACAGCCTGCACGAAGGACACCCACTGTGCAAGCACTTATGAATGTGTCCCGTGACTTTGGTGTGTGTAACTTGTTCCTCTACATCTATTGTGTAAACCTGACGGGCATCTGGCACACTGTTTAATGAAGGCTGCAGCCAACTACTCAAATACTTAATTACGGTGTGCACTACACACGAGAGCTTCCTTTATGCATTTTGGAGCCTTCCTTTGGCCCCACAATGGTGCACGAATACTCAGGAGGCATGTGTACATTTATAAGAATACACATGCCGTCCTTTTAAACCTAGAGACTCATCAGAGTTTTACAAAGTAAGCAATGGCAAGAATAGTTATAAAATATTTATTGAGTGTGTTTTATCAGTCTAGACAATAAAGCTATTCTTAATCACAAGTGAATTCTAAAAAAAAAATCTGATCACAATTTTTAAGAGAGCTATCCCATTGCATCTTTGAAAGCAGATAAAAATTTGATGACAAATGTTTTTCGATAGGATGAAATTGTAAGTGCGTCTGGGTGGACATCCTGAAGACATGATTTAAATATATGATTTTTGTTGGAACAAACATATCAATGACAACAATATTATTATCTGATTTTCTTGACAAGTATCACTCAATGTGAAACAACTGAACATAGACTTTGAAAAATACCATTAGTTTAAAAACAAAATACCTTTCTATGCATTAGTTTATTTCTCTATACCTGACTATATCACAAAGTGTGATTTAGAGTGGTTTACAAAATACTACCACTTGTTTGGTATTCAAATAAGCTAAAAGAAACAAGGGGAAATGTGATTAGAAAAATTTTGACCAAGTAGGGGTAAGATTGAGAAACAACATTTCATAATAAACCATTGAACCATAATTTCTCAGTTTTCTAGTTGCTAACCCAAAGCAAAAGTCCCATGCTTACATGATTCACTGTGTCCATAAACAAACAGGTTTTGGAATAATAAGAATTCATAATTCTAATACTTAAAAGAAAAAGCCTCTGTGATACTTTGTAACAGCATGGCCACTTAGTGAACGCGTCCGTTATCATCATACTGATGAACACAAAGCCAGCCATCTTCCTTAGTGATGCTTCTGGTACTATTCCTGTGTTGTTCTATCAGTATTATGTTAATGATGCCTAATAAAATATATTGTACAATATTTCTGAATTTGCAGAAATAATTCACATTTTCTTTTGAAATTTATCTAATGTTGACATCCATGGTGGATATCTGAAGACTGTAGTCAGTGAGGGGTGCCTAACAGATATCCCACAAATCCAGGAATATGACACTCTGAGCCTCCAGGTGAAACATGTTATTTTCTATTTGGGAAAACAAATGTGCAAGGTCCACTCACGTGGGGTAATCAAGTTCCCGGGAGTACACTGGACTCAAGAGCATTTCTTCTGCTGCTGTATACAATTGCACCTTAAAAAGCTTCAGGTATCATCAACGAGACGTGACCAGGCAGAAAATAATGCACAATTCTTTCCACCAACACCACTCAGTGGAAGTACTTTAGGAGTTTGAAGTCATAATTCCATTGACATTAACCCCACAATCATATTTTTAGCTCATGCAAATTGTTTTGTGCCATTTTCCAAATTTTTGTATAACAGAGAGAATGGTCTTGAGAACTTGCTGTCATAAACTACACATCACCCGCCCTTGACCATCCCAGGACCTTCTGAACCATAGACGCCTCCTACAGGTGAACCTCTGTGATGGTATACACCAACCTTTGAGAAACATTTCTCAAGCATGGGATTTTTCCACTGAAAATGTCTCAAAAAATTCACAAATTTAGCCTTACGTAAGAATTTGGTGGGTCTCCTTTTTCAGAGTACAAGTGTGCTAACTATTTTGGTGGGGGAGGTAATTAAAAATTACAAGGTTATTTTCCAGATAATTTATTAAACAAATGCATAGGCTGAAATCAAGGTATCTTCATCTTTTTATTTTGTTCACAGAAGTATTCTACATGCTGAATTCAAAGTTCCATCAGCATTTAGCATACGGCATCATCCAAAATATTTGGAGGAAGTTGTTGGGCCTGATGGCATGGGCCACTGCTCCCAGCATTTATGGGAGGTTGAGACAAGAGAACCGCAAGTTCAAGCACACCACAAGAACCTTAACAGATAGTGAAATTCAATCTCAAAATAAAAATAAAAATGGGCTGGGGATGTAACTCAGTACAAAAACCCAGAGTACAAGTCCCAGTGTCTCAAAAAAGGTGGAGAGAAGGAGGGAAAATGTTTAAGTATTAAGTTAATAAAGCCACAATTACACTTGTCCCTAAGATTTTCTATGTGTTAATGATAGCTGATCATTCTCTGTGAGAGCTGATTACGTGTTGATAAATATCAAGTTTTAAATTTTTAAAAAATGACTCTTCTTGGAAGTGTGACTTAACATTGTCCATGACTAAGTTTAATCCTGTATTTATTCATCATCGTAGCTTTTCTCAACCTTCACATCATTTTATTAAATTTGAAAAAAAAATGCCTAACAATGAAGGATATATCAGAGTTGAGAAAATTTCTCAAATCCTGGGGCAAAGATGTTGTGTTTCAAAGCATGGCTGTACCACTAACTAGCCTTGGGATCTTGGGAAATTTTAACCTCCCAGCTAACATGCCATAATTAAAATGTCAGAATTCAATGATAGCTTTCACACCCTTCATCTCTGCTCTCATTCTAATGGTGGTATTTAAAGATATATTTCAAAAAAATCTGCTGTGTCACCTGAGTTCCTGCGTCTGCATTTTTCAGTGTCTTTTGAGATAGAATGTCAACAGTCATGTGATTCTCATAGTCCAGAAGGTCTATGGCACAGAGGAAACAGCGGGATCTGTGGCAGAGTCGAGTGCAGCGCTTTCTCCTCAGCTCTCCTATTTTACCTGCTCACTGGTGGACCTACCTCCGCTTTGGTTTCTAATTTGTAAAACTCCTGCACTTCCTTGGATTTTTATAGAAAATAAGTATGAATAAAATGATTTAAAAATATCTAGGAAAATTGTATAGGGAATAACACTTTGGTTTATAGTAGGAACGCCCCATAAAAGTCAATATTATGGATCTTTGGTGGAGATATTCCTGTCACCACATTTAGGCAAAATATTAGTATCTTCTATCAGAGAACTCAGTTAAAACTGTTGTGAAAATCATCATACTTTAAAAAGTTCATTTGACATAGTGTTAAAGGAACACCCACTGATAAAACTCTGTTGTCCATTAAAACACCTTATGAACAAGTATTGTTCGGTCTTTTAAGGATGATGGACATGCCCAAAGTGATAAACAATGACTATTTTATGAGAAAATGCACTAGAGCATTTTTCTGGGGTTCAGCAGGTCTGAATTTTATTCCTATTTTTGCTATTCTCTAGCTTAATGATATTTGAAAGTCACTTCACAGATTTATGTCACCAGAACAGTTCTAATTCTCTTTCACTAATGAATAAGCCTTCCTCTGCAGCAGCTGGGTGACTAGATGCTCCAATCCTCATCAGAATGCAAAATATTAAATATTTCTTACCAAATATTTTCTGTAAAGTATGTTTAAAATTTTTCAGGCCTTTAACTTCATCAATTGGAAACTGCCTATTTACATTTGACTGTGATGATACCTAATTCTTTCATGTACAGTCAAGCACCACAACTAAAATCAGCTTTTTCTACAAAAGAAGTACATACAGAAATATCTTTCCTATGGAAAAAAAGGTAGTACAGCCCTATAGGAAAACGAATAAAATAATTGAGAAGTCAGTACAAAAAAATTAACATAAAAATTCCTCATCACAAGCTAAAATTTAACATTAAAGAAAAACTGAGTCTCAAAATTTTGTCTACTAGATCTTTAAATAGTTCAAATCATAATCACAATATGTCTTTGACAAATTTGATAATATATATCAACATTCTTTTATTTATTTTGTGATACTAGGAATGAAGACCAAGAGCTTCATACACACTCAACCTTTTTTTAAAGATCGAATCCTATTAATTTTCTCAGTTTCCCAGGCTGCACTCAAACTTGCGATTTTCCTGCCTCAATTTCCAGAGTGCTGGGCTAACAAATTGGTGCCACTGGACCTGGTGTACCCAAATTCTTAAAGGTACTGTACTCTTACCGTATTTTCATTATTAGACTGTTAAGTTAAATTCAGATATATCCATACAGTTACTAAGTACTTCCATTTTTATAATTTCAAATTAAGTATAAGTTTAGATGCACTCAGGTGTCTCCATGTAAGAATATTAATGGCGCCATTTATAATACAAAGCTGAAAAGGCTAAACAATTAAATGCCCAACAAAAGGCTATTAAACCAAAGCAGTTTCTCAGTGCAAGAAAGAGATTCTGTGCCTTCTACAACTGAGATTTTCAAAGACTAACTTCAACAATTTATAAATAAAGTCATTCATAAAGATAACAACTGTTAGGGGTTGAATTGTGTGTATCAGAAAAACAAATGCTGGAGTCCTAACGGCGGTCACGTTACAGTGAGTCCTTTGGAGCAGACCCTAATCCCGTATCACTGATCTGCTAGTAAAAAGGGGAAATTGCATAGTCATGCTACAGGGAGTTCACCCACCGGGTGATGACCTACTCCAGTGTCGTGTGTCCTTGTAAGAAGGGGGAATTTGAACGCAAGCACTCACATAATGAGAATGTCATGGGCCTGAGAGGCAAAGATCAGGATGATTCTCCTGCAGCCTGAGGAAGGGAAACCCCAGTTCTGGAAAACAACGAAGGAGACAATTTATTTCTCAAGGATCTTTCTGTCTTTAGGGCTCAACCTGCCAACACCTTGATGTCAGATTTCTAGTATCAGGAACGCGAATAAAAACCATGACCCGTTATCTACTTCTGACCAACAAATAGTGTATTAAAACAACAAAATTAAAATGAAAGACCCAACAACGCAAGTCCCAATTTGTATTTATAGCTTCAGTAGGCATAGCATTGCCACACAAGTTTCAAATGCTTCTCCTTCTTATACTTACTATGTTTGACAATTTGTAGGCCAGGGCCTTTGCACTAGCTCTTGCTTCCAGCTTCTGCGATACACAGGTTCTTCTTTGAACTTTTTCCAAGCTGAAGAGGTAGAAAAGGTCTTTAGTCAGAAACAAAGGACAGGAGGATACAAGCTCCCATTATCCACAAAGGTGCCATGAATAGGTTGCTCCCCATTACTTTTGATTTCTACCCTTTGTCATAAAACCAAGTTTTGAAAACTAAACCATCATCGGTTTTGAATACCCTTTTTGCAAATCTATTGATTATTTTTTAATTTTATTTATTATGAACATAGACAACTTTATGTTAGCTTTTATTCTAAAATGTCACATAGAATTGGAAGCTATTGCTCTTTAAAATTAAATTCTCAATTAAGTGGATATTGAAAATATCCACTATTGAAAATAATTATAAAAATCTGGGTTATATGTACCATAAGGATTTTGCTCTCAAAGGCTGACCACAAATTTATGTTCTTAGTATTTATTTTCGGGTTGTACCTGAGCAATATACTTGACATTACAGATTCTCAACTTCCTGACTTATAGAGAAAAATGACACCAACATCACAACATTCAGGAAAGTAGACAACATATTAGTGTAAGTGTGATAGAGATAACAGATTTAGAGGCTGGTGAATACTAGGTGCTATAGCAGAGGGTGAGCCTGTAGGACCTATACTCCTCACCCCACCTAAAAGACTCTCATTTAAGGTAGGAAATATCTTCTTGACGTTCATTTAGACACGATCTGAAAGCCATACACTTTCGTCACCAACCTTCCTGACAGTTTTCAACCTCCAGAGTCTAAGTGCCTGCTCACCGTCTTCCTAATATTACCAATTGATCTACCATTGCTGGTGTTAAATTCTTCAATGTAGCATTTAACCTTTTATAAAATTTACATGATACTATTAAATTTGTTCCCTTAATTCCTAGGCTTTCTGACATTCTGGAACATAATCTCTAGATATCCTAGTAGTCTTCCATATGCAATAAAGTCTATGCTAGACAAGAAATTTGACTTTTCAATGAATACACTTTTTCTGAAATTATAAATTTCTTATAGTTAATAAGGATTTTCTCCTATATCTTCTTTAACATTACAAGTTTATGTTCTTTCTTTTTAATACTTCATTCCTTATATTTAATTGTTGTCTTACTCAATTGGGTAAAGATTTGTACAGTAAAAAGCCATGTCATGAAGTCTCACTTTACTTAATGAAAAGAACATAATTATTACACATACTTATTTGAAATCTAAATAACATCACAGGATAGAAAAACTAAAAAATTGCTGTCATGTATAAGACAAATAATAAAATTAAAAAGTTCCCTAATACTACTGATCATTATCTTTGCAAACTTTTCTGCTAACTGTAAATTTTCCCATATTATTTGCTAATAATTGAGGCACATTGAAATTTAGGCTCATTCTGTTAATCTCAGTCTATAAATTATTTAGATTTATAATTACCAATGACATTTAATTTTAGTCTGAAGACTTCTTTTATAAGTTAATTTATGCTTGTTTAGCTTCTAAAAATTGTAATACTTTCTAGACTATGTGACTTATAGGATAAACTAGCCATTAGCAAAGTTATGCTACATGTGCATGTGCAAGTGTGAGTGTATGTGTGTGCATGCGTGTGCATGTCTATACATTGTATGCAAACCTTTTTCACCATTTCCAGTGTCCTCACATCATTTCACAATGGACTAATTAATAAAACCTACAAAGCTCAGCACCTCAACTTCCTACATCTACCAGAAAGCCCTCTTGTATTGTTTTTGGGGGGTCTTGGGTTCATTTCTGTGCTAAGTGATGATTAAAGACACCTTAAGAGTTAATGAAATTACTGGCAATCTCACCAGCTAAACATCATACAGCCTTTCACACAGAACACTGTAGGTAATAATATGCACGACACAAGTGGAACTTTAAAGGGGCATCTGTAATCAATCATGTACAAGGTAGGGTTAAAACGTATTTTGCTGCATAATTCCACCTATGACAAAACACATGAACATTGAAATATTTATGCGTAAGGGGTTCTTTTTAAATGGATGAAGGCTTCAGGGCATCACACACTTGTGAGATGAGCATGCTTCGTTAGCCAATCTCATGCGGGCTTGTATGCCTGTGAGAGGGCACAGGTTAGGAACAACGAGTGGTGGGCTCAACCCAAACTCAGCCTCCCACAAAGATACTCTTGTACCACTAAGGACTCTAAAGTCTGTTCAAAATACAAAGTGCTGGGCAAATGATAAGAATTCATCTCAGGTCACTGGCATGGGCAGAAGCAGAGCCACGTGTCTGATGGATGATAGATTTAATGTGAGCTGGCCAAGCCTTGATTCCTACTCACATCTGTCTTCCACATGAGAACAATAAGAAATTAAAGCCTGAGCCTGAGCATTTCATTGCGAAGATTCTCCTTGTCTCTAATCTGCCACCTCGAATTCCGTGGTCATCATCCACAGATCACTGGCACTTGGGCATTGCTTTGAATTCCAGATTCATTAGAACAATGTTGTTCTCTTTATTTCTAAAGAATGTGTAACAACATTAGATTATGTACAGTGTTCTTAGCCAAGGCATGTTGGAAAATGTTGACGTGGAAGAGGAAAATAAACCCTCTGTCTGACTTCATTCCATTGACGACCAGATAACACATAAGAAATAGCTGCTTTAAAAAATGATATGATTGTCTTCTCCATCTTCATTTGAGAAACACTTATTACTGTTATAATTTAATAACATTCTTTAAATGTAAGAGAAACCAGCTATCTTAGTTACTTTTTCGTTGCCATCACTCAATACCCAACATGCACAAATTTAGGGGAGGAAAGGTTTATTTCCGCTCACAGTTTCGGAAGGTCACAGTCCACTCAGGGGCAGCCGGCAGCAGTGGAAGTACATGGCAGAGCAGAGGTGGAGGCAGCTCCTCACGACATAGATTACAGATCACAAACAGAAAGCCAGGTCAAGGCAAGTTGAGTCTCGTCCTCCAAGGAAGGAGGGAAGCAGCTTCCAGGTCTCCTCTCCATGATCAGCCCCTCCTGGATCCAGGTGTGGAAGGTGTGGTGAGCCCCCACTACATGCCTGTAATCCAATTCACATGCCTGTAATCCATTGTACACATCTATAATCCACCTCTCCAGACCAGGCCCTAATTTCCCTACAGCACATGGTTCCACAGACAATCTATAACATTCCAATACATGAGACTTTGGGGGGACATTCCAGCTCCGAATCACAGTGCTATCATACTCCCTGTCACGTGTAAAAATGTCCATCACTTTTGAATCTGGGAGCTGGGGTTAATCTTGGGCAGGCACTGAGGAGAAAACGGAGAACTTGTATGTATGAAAATGATTTTTAAATGCTCATGATACTCACCTATGTTCTCTAAGCTACTCTCCTAAAAAATGGAATGTGCGTACTGTCTTTCGGTACATTTCTCAGACCTACAGAAATGAGAAGATATGTAAGAAATTGCTTGGTATCAACGTTGCTTATCCTCCAGAGTTTGAAACAGGTAATAGGATTATTCTCTCAAATAATCCTATAGGTTAGGCATTTTTATTTTCATTTGAAAAAGTGAGGATTCTACTCAAGGATGCAGACTCGCATGGGAGTGTCTAAGTAGTACCCTAAGAAGTAGATTAGGAAAGAAAGTAGATTTCTTGATAATGTGAGTATCTAATAGAGGTAGCTGAATTGAGATATCAATTATACTCAGTGAAAATTCAATTTCACTCATTTCAACGTCATATGTGAAAATTCACCTTATTTTCTGAATGGAGTGTGTTTTAGGGACCTTACTATTAAATTCAGATCCATGAATACTGAAAGGTTTAATGAAGTTCAGAAATTCCTTGAAGTCCAAGACAAGATTTTGTACACACACAAACTTTTCTTTTAACAAAGCATTCTCTTTCTTTTTATTATCTTTTGGGGTTCTTCTATTTGACACACAACTATACTACACTAACTCTCTAATAACACAAAAATTCATTTTTCATATGTCCCTTTCCACTTCTTTTTCTAATTTTTAAGCCTTTCTCTTCCTGGCTCAACACCAGGAGTTACTATTTTTTTTCCTTTGATTTTTAAAATGTTATCACAAAAATTTAAAAAGGGAATTGTTGGTATTTATGCATATACATTAACTGTCCACATGTTATATATTTTGTATGTGGCCCAAAACAGTTCCAAACCCCTACCCCACAAAAAAAAGGTGAGCTTCAGGTTAAGCACACTGGTTAGTAGATCCTATTTATTTATTTACATAGGATTTATACACCAGCTGTATGACAATAGTTCTCAGCTCTACTAGAGCTTAGGCATTTCTCTTGATTTCCAGACCTGCGGACTGCCTCCTTCCAATAGATTTAGCTGTCAGTCCGATGAAAATAGTCTTCATCTTTCTGACATTTGAGATCTGCATGGAACATTCTTTAAATGGCTTTCTGTCCACTGCATCCAGATGTGAAACTAGACATCATATCCTCATGGATCTGTTCTTATAGTCCAACCTAAAGTAGACCACATTCCATTTCCTTTGCTCATAACAACCAGCTCTTCAATTTCATTTTTCATTTTTTCACATATGATTTAACATGTGTAATGATTAAATTGTGCTCCCATCCTGCAATTTTCCAGGGTGGTAGGGATCATATCACCTACACTTCTTATTTCTTTACAACATATTTACTAAAATACAATACAGACTCATGATGGATTAGTTATATGAACCAGCGAATAGCAAATGCTTGATAAAAATCTACTGTATGTCAGCATTACTTTTAGCCCCTCAGAGCAATGTGACCACCCATCCTGATGTGTCCACTTGGTTGTATGGAGAGACACTCTGAAGATTAGTAAAGCACAAAGTGGCTATTTCTGGTGTTTCTGATTGGATGATGACCTTGCTCCTCTGCTCTTCTTCCTGAACAATGTGGCTAAGAGTTTTGCTCTGCTACTTCTGCGCACCATGATGTGTCTGCCTTGTAGGCTAATTACCATGGACTAAATTCCCTGAAACCTCAAGGCAAGTGCACATTCTCCTCCAAAAAGTTGTAGGTGTCAGGTATTGTGTATCAGTGACTGCTATATTTAGAAAAAATTGAGAAAAAAAATGAGATCCTTATTCTCAAGGATTCCAACATATATAATGAAAAAAAGCAAATATGCAACATCCTGTGTAGCTGTAAGAGCTACAAAGAAAAATAAGGCAAGACAAACAGAATAAAAGCTGAACAGTATTGACAAATATTGTCTTTATAGGCTACCACAGACACCTGTCTGACTGAATGATGTTGTGAACACCGCTGATTGCATGATATGTAGGAGAGATGCTAAAAGAATGGTGGTGGGAGACACGTGTGTATTTGGAGAAGCACTGTAGATAGAGCTGGCAAGATATTCAGACAAGAAAAGATAGGGTCACATGTTTGCTGAACTAAAAGAGCCAATGTTGGGGGAGCTGAGTAAAAGCAGCTCAGGGGACAGAGTTCATAGGAGTCGTGAGCGGCAGCCAAGCAGTGCTGAGAGCTCCCTCTTCCAAAAATGGATTTTTCTGAGCGGTAATAAGAAGCCACAACGTGATGAACCAGTGAGTCAATGAGTGAACAAGAGAATGAAAATGCTGAATCTAGAAAGTGATTTCTGTACACCGTCACCAGAGAAAAAATGCAGAATATCAGGCCTTCTGTCTGGTGGCATGATTCTTCTACTATCTCTCAACGTTAAACTGAGCAAATCATACACTTCTATTTGGAGTATTTTTCTATACCTACTAGTTCACTGAAAGGGGGCCATTCTATATCTTCATATGGTACTTCTGATAAAAAATAGCTAAAAACTGAAGCAATAGGAAAACTATGTAGATGTTTAGACTTGCATATTGGATCTGATTGAAACATGAATTTAAATCCAGAGATTTCTTTTTAAAATTACTTTTTACTCACTTCGCTAAGAAACATCGAATGGTCTCTCTGATATGAGAGACCCAGATCACAACTCTTATGGAACTTAAAACGAAAAACAAAGTGAACCAGCAGGGTAGGGTGGGAAGGGAGGAAGGGTGAGGTGGGCCGGGGAGGGACAAAAGGAGAGTCGGAAAGTCCTTGTCACCTTGACAACATACATAGGTGCACAAAATGCTAAACTTCACTGTAAAGCTCAGATTTTGCGCTTATACATGTCAATAAAATGGAGGGAAATTACTTTTTCGGAAGTTTGTAAGAATTCTATATTCAAGCACACGAGGTCTTTGAACAATCTCTGTAGTGAGTTTTCCTCATTATGTTTGCAACAGAAAAGAAAACAAAGGCAGGGAGTGTGTGGGGGGCGGCATGAGTGTGTGTGTTGTGTACACGGTGTTAGTGTATGGCTGTAGCTTTGCTTTCTAATAAAGCAGTGGTTGGTTGGTTTACAATATCTCAGGCAGTTGGAAGCCTAGACACCTACAGGAAGTGAGAAGCCTGCCAGGAAAGCTGACCAAGGAATTCCTCGTATTTATTTTTTGCTTTTTGTTTTCTCTTCGCGATCTTCTTTTCAGAATTGCCTTTTTCACTAGGCCAACTTATCAGGTCATTAATTCTAACTCAGACTCAGCAAATTAGCAAGAGAAAAAGAATTTTTTGTAAAAGGAAAACCGTTAGTATTGATCTTGGGAGACATTTTTCAAGTTAGTTTCTTCTGCATATTTCCTAAATGTCCTCAGCTTGTTTAGACAGTGTGAATTTGAAGTTTTATCTTTAAATTATTGAAATAAAAATAATATTTGTTATTAATTCATTGAATATATATAATACATTCTATAATTTAATCCACTTAAATATATTTTCAAAAAAGTAGTTTTCCATAAAATGTACAAAATTAAAGAAATGGATAATAGACATAAAGTTTAATTTTTATTTATTAAGAGTTTATAGATTACTATAAAAGTATTCTTAATGCTATTTAGCCTTATGTTGAATATGGTTTTCTCTATAGAAGACTCTTCCTTGAATGCCTGTGCAGTTTCTCTAATACTTTCCTTAACAAATTTGTTTTTCATTTTGAAAAAAGATACATTTTTCTTTTGCTTATTGTTTTTCTAGTATCCATCCAAGTGTTTAGAACATAAAATTTATCTTATAATTTGATAATTTGCATACTTTTATTTCTTTCTCTTACCTAAGTGCTCTGACTAAAACTCCTAGTAGAATACTAAACAAGAATGATAGGCACATATATCTTGTTCCTAATCTTAGAGAAAAGGCTTTCTATTATTCTTCAGCCACTATTGTTGGCTGTGAGTTTGTCATATGAAATATTATATCAAAATATGGGTATTTGGTATGAATTAGTTCAGAGATTTTATCATGAATGGCTGTTGAATTTAATTAAATCTTTATTGTGCATCTACTGAATTGATCAATTGATTTCTTTACTTCATTCTGTTAATGTGATGTATTTATTGGTTTGTGTATGTTGAACCTTCCTTGCATCTAGAAAACAAAATCACAAAATTCAAATGGATGGAAACATGACAACTTTTGAATAGCCCCAGGAGCCTTGAAATAGAAAAAGAAAAAAATCTGAAGGATCATAATACATGACTTCAAGACCTATTCTGAAATAGTTACCAAAATAGAAAGATTTTGATGCAAAAATAAATATATAAACTAATTAAATATAATGCATAAACCTACAAATAAATTCATGCACCAATACCTAACTTACTCTCAAGAAAATATATACTACACAGAAGACAGACTTTTCAATAAATGTAACTGTAAAACCTGGGTATCTACATACAGAAAGGGCTGAAACTTAGGCATTATTTTAAAACCTATATAAAAATAGACTCAAAATTTACTGAGACCAAAGTGCAAAACCTTCAACTCTGAAAGTACTATAAATAAAATAAATACTTCAAAACTTTGTTACAGGAAATATTTGTGGATAAGACATTAAAAGTACAGAAAACAAAAGGTAACAGGAACAAATGTGATTATGTCAAAATTAGACCCCTTCTGCACAGTAAAGGAAACCATCAACAGAACTTGAGATATCTGAAGAATGGGCAATATATTTGCCAACTACTCATCTGGCAGAGAGTTAATATCAGGAACATATATAGAACTAAAAAACAAAAAAATCCAATTGTCCCATGGGTAATTAACCTGAAGATGTACTTATGAAAAGGAGAAATGTCCCAAAAGTATATGAAAAAAAATGGTAGACATCATTATTCATCAGGGAAAGGCAAGTCAAAACTGCAAGGAAACATTGTCTCACTCCAGACAGATTTGGTGTCATCAAGGGTATGATAACCGCAACAGAAATCAATTGATGAAAATGTAGAGAAAAAGAAGTCACATTGTGGGTGAAAATGTAAATTAGTACCTTAGCACGACCACGATGGGGAACAGCATGAAGTTTCTCCAAAAATAAAAAAAAATCTGCTGTGTAATCTAGTAATCCCACTCTGAGGTATGCGTCCAAAGGGAGTGGACTCAGTCTCTCCACACAAGCGTGTTTCATGCAATACTCTTCATAGTAACTGAGAATTGAAGCAGATATTCGTTAGCCAGTAAGCGCTGTAGAAAATGGGGCGTATTTACACAACAGAGTATTATTCGTCTATAAAGAAAAATAAAAGTCCGCGTGTGCAGCCTAATGGAGGGAATTGGGGTACATTGTGCTAGGAGGAAAAGGCCAGGTGAAGAAAGACAAGAGTCACGTGTTCTCTGTCATACGTGTAAGTCAGAGAGACAGAAAGAGCTGAGCAGTGATGGCGGGAAGCGGGGAGGAACCAGGGCGGGACAAGGGCGGCAGCATTTAGAGGCAGCCAGTACGTTCTGTGAGGAAGGGCGGGAAGATCACACTGATTCTCACCAGGATTTACAATTAATACGTGTTAATGAAATGTATTTTTGAAAAAGACATGGAATTTTTTTTTTCTTTTTGAGACAGGGTCTCCCTCTGTGGTCCAGGCTCATCCTGAATTCACTTCAGAGCCCAGGCTGGTCTTGGACTCACAGCAATCCTCCTGTCTCAGCCTCCCGAGTGCTGGGATTACAGGCGTGCGCCACCACGCCCAGCTTATGTGGTGCTGGGGAATCGAACTCCGGTACTTAGCGCTTGGCTTAGAGCTTGCTCAAGCACTTTAACCGCTGAACCATTCCTCCAGCCCAAGACATGGAAATTTGACTTTTTTTCCCCTCTCCTTGAAGTTTCCCTAAAGCTTTTTTGTTGTTGTTTCTCCATCAGTTTTGTTTCTTTCCAAGTCCTTCAACACCCAGTTAGAAAAAAAAAAGTTTCACTTTGCACGCTTAGGAAATGTGAAATTTTTTCTTCTGAAATCCTCAATGAACGTTTTAGAATGACAAGGGTGGTAGACAGAGAGACGAAGAGTTTAGAGGGCATCGTTGAGGAAACCTGCGCTCCGAGTCAGACTCACACTTCCGTTCCACACACTTGGTCCTCACACCGCAGGACTTTAAAGGAAAGTTTGTGACGGGAACTTAGGGGTCTCCACGTAAACCCTGCCTGCCTTTGTTCCTGGACTACTAGGTGTACATTGCCAGCGCAGCAACCACTGTTCCTAAAAGAGATAAAACCCAAGAACTAAGAAGACACTTGAGGAAGCTTGTCGCGATCACCAACTCTATTGGTGTTAATATTGCACTGTGTGCCGTTTGGAGCGCCAGTGTGACCCGACTCTTTCTCCTCTAAAACTGCCGCTAAATTGTAAACTTCAAACTCTCCAGGAGATGCATGGAGAAAGATAAGCTACGACCAATAGGAACCAGAGGTATTTTTTTTTCTTTTACTTCAGACAGAATTCTCAATCATACACTATAGGTTGTTGGTTTGGTTTTTTTTTTTTTTTCTTTGTCTTCTTTACAACACAGATGGCGGCAGCTAACGCTATGAAAGCTACGCCTAGACTTGTTCTCCCCCGAACTCACTTTGAAAAAAAAAACGGTAGTGTTTTATATCACTGCACATAATCAAAGGGCCCAGTAGGCGCTCAGTGACACGAGACTCCATAGATCATGCTAGCAGTGACTACCAAAATGAACAGCTACTTTTATTACCTTAGCCCCGTCTTGAAATGTCTGTAGCACACAGCCTTTTGCACAAAGCCAATGCAGTAGAAAATCCACAACAAAGGAACACTTTGCTTTCAAATGATGTATGTGTGTATTCTAGACACACATTAACATGCTCTGTATTTATAGTAAACATACATTTTCATTTGATTTTTTTGATTTTTCAGAAAGGGAGGTTAATGTGTGTTTTTAGTCTATTTTTTTTCTATGACTCCAATAAATACCATTTCTGGATCTTAATCCCATAGACAATCCCAAAATCGTGGTGAGCTTGACTTTTAGCTCTCTTGGGGGTTGGCTCCTAAGCCTGGTGTCAGGGCTTCTCCACCCCACCGCCTGCCTCTGTTCGTGCTCACCAAGATCACTGCACAAACCCCAGCCTTGATTCATTTTTAACTCTTATCATAATCTTGATGTTGGAACTCCTGTTTGTAGGCTTAAAGTTTCCCTGAGGAGGATGTCTACATCAAGCCCTTTGTTGACCTTTCACTAAGAGAGCCTCTCTTTTCTTTAAGAATCTTGAGCATCTGTCTGATTAGTTACTTTTTCATTGCTGTGACTCAGTACCCAACATACACAAAATTAGGGGAGAAAGATTTATTTTAGCTGACAGTTTCAGAAGGTCACAGTTCATTCAGATGCTGCCGGTAGCAATGGAAGTACATGGCAGAGGCAGAGGTGAAGGCAGCTCCTCACAACATCACACACAGGAAGCCCAACTCATCTAGTATGCATGGAAGATAGCAGCATATATATATATATATATATATATATATATATATATATATATATACTTCCATGCGTGATTGGCCCCTGCCTGGATCCAGGTGTGGAAGGTGCGCTAAGCCCTTACCACATGCCTGCAATCCAGTCGAAGTACCTGTAATCCACCTTACCAGAACAAACCCCAATATCCCATGGTTCCATAGACAATTCATAACATCCAAACACACGAGACCTTCAGGGAACATTCCAGATCCAAACCACAATGCTGTCCAATGCACAAGAAGGAAAGGTGTCTTTCTACCCCTTGGACCTGTGAGTTGTTATGACCCCCAAGCCACAAATTCAAGTTCAAGAAAAACACTACTTCCATTTCTGCCTGATAAATCATTAGACTTTTAGTTTTGACCCTTATTCTTCCAGACTACTTAAAATATAAGTTCCAATCATGCCAGAATTTCCCCCCTGTTTTTTAGGCCATGCCCTATTTCAGGCTTGCACACCATGCGAATGAGGCAGTTGTACATCACTGAGATGGCGTTGATCTCTGTCTCAGTGACTTCTCCAGGTTTGATGACACTCTTTTGTGTGAGCAAAATCAATAGAGTCGAGTGAACTAAAGCCCTTTCCACCCACAATGCACCAAAATTAACTCCTGTCTCATAGTCCCTCAGTCCCCCATTCTTTATGGTGTCACCAGACAGTGGACCTCAGGGTGGCCCATTTGGTGGAGACTCAGCTCTCTTTAGACTTTTCCTCCTGGACAAAAGAGTGGACTTCAGCCTGGAGAAGAAGCTTCACTAATTTACCTGCTCCACCATGAGAAAACAAGTCTACCCAGAAACCTTCCCCATTTCCTCTTCTGCTTACTCAAATCTAAGTTCTTCTGAGAATTTATATTTCAAAACATCAAAGTCATTAACTGAAAGTATACATTTGCGACTAGACCTAGAAATTATGGAATATCCCTGCATATCACCCAACGCTGAGGGACAAGAGTGAAGAGGAGGAATCAAATATTAAATAACGTTTCAAAAGAGATTGACAGAGAAAATCACATAAGACTGATCTTTATCTGTTCGACTGTCTGTCTGACTATTTTTACTTTTTCTTGTTTTTCCCAAATAAAATTCTGAGACTCTGCTATAACAAATTTTTATATTATTATAAATGCACTGAAGTAATCTACTACTATTGATAGTTTTTATTTCAGCCCTGTGGACATAACCATAAAACACTCTTTGAAAGTAAACATAATATTATTTAATCATTAAATTATAAGCATTAAATTTTTATCTGCCAAATGATAGTCAAATAGTGCAATCAGTGATATGTTAATAGATGAATCATGTTTCAGGATTGTTATTACTGATTGTCGTACTTTAATTGTAGGTATGTTATCGCTAGTGTTACCTGATGTCCAGGCTCAAGAACTCTCACTATGATTAAGAATAATCAGAAGATTCAAAGAAGAGGCTTATTGAGAAAGTACAGTTCTCAAGGAGAAGTTAGAGGGGGTCTTGAATGATGAGAATGAAGGGCTGGAATCCTCTGTTAAGCTTTGCTCCACGGCTTTAGGTGGTCTCCTGCCATGGAGGTTGTAGCACAATGCAAGCTACTAATTATTTTAGGGTATCTACAAGAAACCAGGAGAAGGATAGACTTCCTGTCTTAGTTACTTCTTCACTGTTTCCTGGAGGGGCCAGAGCCTGAACTGAGACCTTAACTCCACCTTAATTCCATCTCTGCCCTTGTGGCCACTGGAACACCCAGTCTTGGTCCTGCCTTTCTGTCGTAACCTATTCTCCTGCCTATGAGGTGCAACTTGAAGTGAAAATATCCTTCTGTTACATATGTTGCGATAATCAGAGAATTGGCATAAAAATTAAATTAAAACTTGTGAGATGAGAATATAGTGTATACAAATGTTCATGGCAGCTTTACCCGTGCCTGCCAAGCTCAGGAGAAGGCACGTGTGTCCTCCAGCAGGTGGCTGGCGAGGCATGCTGAGGAGCACCCAGTGCGTGAAACACCCTGCAGAAATGGAAGAAGCCAGCTAGAGATCCCTGCAAGGACCTGGATGGGCCTTCAGAAACACACACGGGGTGAAAACAGCCGATCCTAAACGTTGACACACTCTAGGATTCCGTTTACATAGCACCTTGAAGAAATCAAATTTTGGAAATGGAGAAAAAAATCTCATAGCTTCTAGCAGTTAGGACTAATAGGTTGAGAACAGCCAGATCCACTTGCTGTGGGAACTCAGCACGCAGTGGACAGTCATGTGGTACCCTAGCCTCTGCGTGTGACCAAACCCAGATGCACATGTGCATGCATGGGCGTGACAGAGCAGAGCTAGACGAGGATGAATGTGTTGGGAGGGTTATATTATCATTAATATGGTAGCTATGCTACTATCAGAAAAACTGGTGCAATGTTATGGCTAAAGAAAGTGTGTTAAAGAGTATATAGAATCCCTCATGTCATTTCTCAGAACTGCATGTGATTCTGTACTTACACATATTTTATTGAAATACTATAATTCTTAAAAATTAATCACTCCTTCTGCAGGAGTAGAAAGTAGTAAAAGACAAGGACCTATAACTTGAAAAATACTCAGGTGCTCAGGAGGATGAGGCAGGAGCATCATGAATTCAAGGTCTCCCTAGGCAATTTAGCAAAACCTTGTCTCAAAAAAAAGTGGTGGAATGTATTTGAGTTCTATCCCAAATACAGAAAATACATAAAATAAGAAGATAAGATAAAACAAAACAAGTATACAAAACAATTAATAATGACTAAAATAATTATAGCAAATGCACTAGACAGCAGAACTATTAAAAGCTGGTATTCTAAAAATTTAAGATTATCATTTTCAGAATTGATTTTTTAAATACACAAATAACAGAACAAAAGAGAAAAAGGTGTGATGATGCAAATATTTACTGAAATATTTGTTCTCCTATTATGCCATAACATAATATAAAATAATATATGTGAATTACAAATTAGATTTAGTTTTAAAATTAAACTGAGACCATAAATTAATTGAAGAAAGAAGAAAATTTATTTCTAAAATTATGCATGTATTGCAATGACATTTATGCTCAATTTTTTTCAATTTAGACAAAATAGGAAACAGGAAAGCCTAGGAATGAGAGAATATTGAAGGAAAGTAGTGTATCCCAAAAGACCGTGCTTGGTAACAAGTGCCACCTCACTGTGAGTCTGCAGTTAATGCCAAAGTATCAGTTAGCATGACCACGAACACGAAGGTGGTCCAGCTGCATGGTCGGGCATTTTGTGAGTATGGATGCGGTCTCTTCCTGATCCTAGAATCTCAATACCAAATGTTCGTGAAATCATAGATCTATTCAAAATGCTGAGAAACTAATATTGCAACTCTAGGCCATCACACTTTACATGTAAAAATGCACTTGCAAATATACTTATAATAAATATGTTTTCATTACAATTGCAAATTTAATTTTACAACTCATTGTTTATTAAATGGAAATATTGAACAATTTGGGAGGTAAATATTACAGTTGTCTTTGAGTGGCAGATTTGATTACTACTGTTTTCTCTCATTGACTAAAAACTGAAAATGGTTTTGTCAGTACTACACTCGATGAAAATTGTTATATGGCAGTGTTTTTCAATCAATACATACAAGCAAATGGCATAGGAATTTTGTTCCAATGCAAAAATTCAGTGGATCTTAGATGAAACTTTGAATTTTGTACTTGTAACCACCTTCCTGGGGTTGCTGGATGTGAAAATTCGAGTACAAACATTGAGTCATTTTCCCTGAAGGAGTATGTATGTTTACTAGGGTGATAGGACATAATAATGAGAAATAATATTCCATTATTGCTAAACGTTTCATTAATTTATTTTTCTTATGACACAATTACAGATTAATGGATTTTATGATTATAAGCAAAAGAGAAACAGAGATATTAAGAGAGTGAATTTCAATTATGCCAGTCATTAGGAAGCTCCGGAAAGCCTGGGAACAATTTGCAAGAAAGAAGAATCGAAGAGATGAAGCATTAGAGGAGCAAGATGTCGTGAGGGACACGGGGACAATAAAAAGCTAACATAACAGAAATCAACTTGGTTACGTTGAAAGCTAACTGTATTAAAGCCTGAAGTGTCAATAGGAATTGAAACAAGAACAAGAAACAAGGAATTCTTACCATTGACGAAAACATAACAGACCAAAAGCAATTTTAAATGCAACTGGCATCATAAAAGAGCAAGAATACAACAAGACTCACAAAACAGGAGACTAAGAACACAAGAAAAAGAGGAGATGAAAAATCGCAACCCTAGAAAATAAAATAAAATAAAATAAAATAAGTAAGTAAAAACCTTACGCAAGTAGTTATACTGAGGGGAAAAATATTAGAAAACTCAAGTCTATCCTTACTTTCACTCTCTTAAGCCACAACATACGCTGTTCAACACAAGGCACATCCATTCCCCTTTTTTTGAAAGATTAAATTGATTAAGATAAAGCAAAAAAATTATAGTTGAGAATAATGAGGCCAAAATTTATATAAAAGATTACCACACTGAATCATAACTTTGGATTACACTCAACAAGGAATATAAAAAGAACTTAAAATGTTATCAAAAGTAACAGAAACACAGGAGGATTGCAGTGACTTTGAAGCCAGCCTGAACTATATATGAAGTTTGAGATCAGCCTGTATTGCAGAGTAAGACAGGGTCTCAGAAACATCTTTTCAAAAATGCAGCAGGAACAGAATTCCCAAATCCATAATATAGAAGTTACTAAAATATTAACAGATGTGTTTATAAGTTATATATGTTGATAGACTTAGGTTAGAAAGTAAATAAGTTAATTCTGCAGGACCCCAAGTGAAATGACATCGACTTCTGGAAGTAGATAGTGTGGCATCACGATGATCAGCTGACTACCAAGTACATGTATGAGAGCAAAACAGGAAGTTGCTGTAAAAACTTTGGGGATAGCTTAATAGATATAACCACGGAGAAATTTCATTTGTTTGCATTATGGGATAGCAAATAAAGAAAGGATATATTAAGGTATCTTGAAATGAATATATATATATATGAGAAGCTTTGTAGGATTGGCTTACAGAGTTTGAAGAGAATTCAAAATGGCCAAATACACTTGGGAACTCTTGGATCGGTAGCAACGCTACTCAGACGTGAAGACCAATGACCACCAGGCAGAGATTGAAGCTCTGGATGTTCGCTGTAGGAAAGCTAGTACAAGTCTACACTACCGGTCAGTGTCCAAACACAATGCCAAAGAGCAAATCTGCACCAAACTTTGTGAAGACGGAAGTAAGTCTGCCCGGGGGTAGAGGTCTAGAGACAATGGCGAAGGCTTGAGTTGCCCTTCGTGTTGAACTGCTGTACAGGCCTGAATGTTCACAAAAAAGTAATATTTTTTTTTAATTTCAGAAACATTTTGTACCAAGAAAGGCTCTGGAATTGACCTTCCCAATATGCAGAGATTTCCTTACAACTGATATTTTTTTTTTTTTTCACTTACATCAAAATGTTTTAGGCTATTTTGGAAGTTGCATGAGTTTCCATTTGTTTAGATTTCTTTCATGAGCCTCCACACTTCCTCCTCTGACACATCTAGTTCCCTTTCCCAGTTGACCTTCAACCTTTCTAAGTCGATCCTGGCAGGTCCACAGGATGGTCCTCGAGGTAGAGACATCCCTCACCCATTTACTTTACAAGGGTTTCTTTATTTTGGCACAGTATTTTGCATGTCCATTCCGCATGCATGTCGATGCAAATCAGCTTTAATGTGATTTAGTGTCTCTGTCCCCCTATTTATTTTCACGACTGCAAGGCCTCATTCATGCCACTGTGCTGCCGTCATTTACCAAGCCCTGCTTCATGTGTCCAGAGTTGCACACGTATCCTTGTAAGTGCATATCATTGAGAGTAGCGTTTATCTGTGAGGAGCTGTGTAGAGTGAGTCTTCTCAGGTGCTCCATCTTCACTGTGAGATGGTGCCTTTGATATAAATTGCTCTCAATTTTGCATTCTTGTGTATTTTCTTGATTTGCTTTTCATCAAAGATGGCAAGTACTGTGCTGCACTGGCCTCTTTTCAAGTAAATTGTCTGAGCGAATATCCTTGAGTATCCTTTAAAATATTCCCTTGTTCCTTTGTTAAGAAATTTGATTCCTGCTTACTTATTGTTCCATGTGCAGATTTCTCAGCAGAAAAACCAATATAAAACAAAGCTCTCGGGCCCTCTCTCTAGCTTTTTAATCAACTCGCTTTTTTTGTACTAGAAATGGAACCTGGAGCTTTACACTAAGCTAATTCACATTCTATTTTCCAGTTTTGATTTTGAGACAATGTCTTGCTAAATCCTTAAATTGTCCAGACTAGGCTTGAACTTGCAATTCCGTTTCCTCAGCCTCCCACAGTGCTGAAATGATAGGCCTGCACTCCTGGACCCCCATGTTCAACTCAGTCTTGATAAACAACAGAAAGAACATCCGTCTTCATCATGCTACCAGAAAGTTACCACACATGTGACTCCGTGTCTAGAACCTATTTCTCTGCCCATGACAAGGGACCATGCTCTGTGCTTTCCCCCTTACGATTCCTTCTCTAATGGCTACTCTATGTCCTCGTCTTTCAGGCTACTTCACCTGCAACACAGTGAATAAAATCTGTTTGCCTGCGCAATTACTGTTGACCCAGAAACATTACTTTTGCCTTAGAGAGAAAAGAAATGGTTTATTCTGAAGTCAAACATGAGTGACCTAGGCCCACGAACATGAATTCAGGCTTCCTAATCACATTTTCCAATGGGTAGCTATTACATACAGTATTTATAGTTACAGAAGAGGAGAAAATTGCAAATCAAAGCACAACTTGAAAGCATTAGTGGAAGCATCAGGTGGGTGGGTTGTCCTGAAGTGGGAAAATCTCTGCTGTAGGCCTCAGATAATATCTATGAGTAGGTTGGTGGGAAGCTAGGGATTTTGCTTTACAACTTAAAAGGGCTACTTAGTAATTACAGGCAGGTTACATGTCAAAGGATTTATCACAGGATGTTAAGTCAGATGGGAGGAGGGGGAGGACCACAGATGTGGCCATGGAAAGGGCCAAGATAGCCCAGTAATCCGGCTGTGCAAACATCCCAACCTCTCCATAAGTCCTTGGGAATCCAATTAGCGAATCCCTAGGAGGCTCATTGTGAGGCGGGCTATTTTCAGGAAACTTCGGTTATCAGCAATAAGGGGACATTCAATTTCTGGTCCCAATTGAGCATCCAGTCCGGGAGGAAAAATATTACACTACCTAAATTCTCTTCTAGATTTGTGATTTATTGTTTGGTTCAGAATCCAGAAGGTCACAGAATAGATTTCCTTCAGACCTTGAGTTTTCTGATATTATAGACACCGTCCTGTGCTAAAAGAGATGGAAAGGGAAGCCAGGACACAACAGGTTGAATTATAGACGTTAATGAGAGCCACAGTGCTTCTTGTAAACTCCTGAATTTAGGACATTTATTTTGAGGTGTGGATATATCTTTATCCACATGTACTCATGTATGAGCATGAAGTACCTCTCTGAAGCTATTCATTGTCTATCTTTTGGCTCAGTCCTCACTCTTATTATTAAACTACAAGGCTATAAAACAAGCAAAGAAATACACTATATTTTGCCTCGGTCAAGACAGCTGAGCCTTTGTCCCCCCCACTTCGTATCTTCAGGGAGCTGTAATACAGTACTCATCACTAACAAACACATATAGGACACTCCTTTCAGATCACTGGATATAGAGACTGAAGCATTGATCATTATTTGTTCTTATTCAGATAAAGTTATAGACTCAAATTAAATAAATTGTATTGTTAAGGATAATAAGTGTAGACTAGCCAAGTGTACAAATGAAGTTGATAAAATTCAGCTGGAATATCAGACAGAAAGAATTTTAGAAAATTGGAAAGACGGGTTAGCAATCCTAACTTAAATAAAAATAAAGATCTGAGAATAGCAGAACATGTCTAATCTGTGTTAGTGGAATAACGGAGGTTAAAATCCAAAGAGCTTATATTAAGCTTCTACAAATGTTTGTTGAATTGAACAGCAGTCTTAATCTTGTCTATCTGCAGAGACTGCAGAATGAATTGTTTACATTGACCAAAATAAATTTAGAATCAAAATAATTAAAATGACTCATATTGAATCCTGCAGATATAATGCTCTGTTGAGTGTTCAAGAGGTCTAAAGTCCAATGTTAATGAGAAGATGCTTGACGTTTGAAGATTTCTCAAGGAGAATATCTGAGCAAACAAGTAGGAAGCAGAGTCCAGAGACAGATTAAAGGTGAGACTTTTGAGTCAGAGAGAGGTAGGATGGTATGCACCAACTCTCCACTTCCCTAGGAACTATAAGCCACTGTTGTCATAACCAAGAGCCTTGGCAGTTGAGAGCATCTTCAGAGCAGCTCTGCTTTTCTGCCCACCAGCTCGTGACTTGAAGTTCCATCCATCCCACTGGGACCTTCCTACAGTCAGAGAAATGGCTTCGGAGCATTTGTACACAATTCGCTGACTCTTTGGACAAGCTAGTAATATTTTAGGATCCAAAAAACTGGCCCACGCCATTCTCATTGGTCCTTGACACCAATCATCACTCTGAGAATTATGTGATGACTTGTCTTGGAGGACCTCAGCTTTTGGGATAAGTTTCATGAACACCTATTTTTCCTTTTTTAAATAATGATAGTCCTTCAATCAGAAACTAAAGTTTCAAAATTGAACTAGACCATATGTCTAAAAGAAAAAAGTTATTTGTTCTCATTTTCTTTGGACCAGTTGCTAAGACTGACATGTCATGAAATCGTTGTGATTTTTTTTTTTTTTTTGCTTAACTTTTGAGCATTTAATTTTCTTCTTTCCTTAAATCTGAATAAATGCTTCATGATTAGGAGGGACAGCTGGATATTTGAACAGGTGGTTGTGGAAGATTATGGAGTAGCTTCTGAGGAAAACATTCCTAACTAGACACACAGCCATCTGTCGGATATTGTTTAAAAATTCTTGCATGTAGAAAAATACATAAAATGAGATATTAATGATCAACATAATAATACTTAATAATAAAAATAGGTCAGATAAAAGGAGTGGAGTGATAAGAACAATGCACTTTTTAACAAGGGGATCATTCTAAAGCAGAATTTTTTAAAGTGAGCTCCACAAATTTTAAAATTAGGGCTTTGTTGGGTATAGTTAATAAAAAGAGAGCATTTGAGAATGTAACTGAGAAATTCTGGGTTAAAATATGAAGGCAGTTTTATTTTGCTTATATGTTTTTTCTGCTATTCAAGATGGTAATTCCTCCAAAAGAAAAAAAAAACTAAAAATAAAAATTCCATTTAACCGGCTATACCCCTTTTCCAAAAGAATTAAAAATTTGATATAATAGTAATATTTTATATGAATACAGTTATTTACAGCCATGAAACTCATAATAGCTAAATATTGGAAGCAGCTGATATGTCCATTAACAGATGAATGGGCAACAGAAATACAGTTTACATGTAAAATGGAGTATTACTCTGCCACGAAGAAATATAAATTTTAATGACTTTTAGGAAAACGAGTGCAGCTTGAGATCATTATGCCTAACAAAATTAATCAGACCCAGAAGATTAAATATTGCAAGGTTTCTTAAGTATGAGCAAACCAAAGTATAAAATGTTAAACGAGCAAAATAAATATTGATGCTAAAAAACAGGAAAATGGGTTTTGTAGTGATGGAAGAAAGATGTGGGAAGGGCACGTGAGAAGATGTCGGCGGGAGGGGAAGTAAAACACTTTCAAGATGCAGTGTGTCCCTGCACCTGTTCCTCGAGTGGGTGTAATTACGAGGCATGATAGGTGCATACTAATGAAGAAACAAGGGGAAAGGAGCAATCTAGGGTCTGTGAGAAGTTAATGTGTAATGTAAATTTTCAAGAAGGAAGAATATTCTGGGAAAATGTATAAAGATAAACTATAGATGGAATAGAAAAATTCTAATCAAAACTAAGGGCAAGAAACATCTTTCTCACACCATTCCCAATCTTGTGATTCCGAGATTGAGGAAAATGGGACATAGACCAGCAAGAGAGCAAACCCAGGCGACTGTCCTCCTCTAAGGGACAGTGCTGTCTCTGAGTCCCCGTCCTCCATGTCGCATTCTGCCCCACCTCAAGAGAAAAAAAAAATCTGAAGTCAGTTTGTCAAAAAAAGAAAGCCAATGAAACTGTCTTAGTTACTTATTCGGTGCCCTGTCAAAATACGGGACTTGCACAATTTAATAGAGGAAAGACTAATTTAGCTCACAGTTTCAGAAGGGTGCATGCAGTCCGACCGTGGGACAGCAGGCAATGGAGGAAGTACATGCCAGTGACAGAGGCCGGAGAGCAGTTCAAGTTGCAGACAGAGGCCAAGCCAGGCAGAAGTGAAGTCTGCAGACTCAGGCCAGGCCAGAGCCTTCCCAGGAAGAAGCTGCAGCGTTTCATCTTCCTTAAGCTACCTCAAGCTGCCAGCTGCAGCCCCCCTTCCCCACCTCAGAGTGGGTGCCCCTCCGTCATTTCCTGGCCCACAAGTCAACAACACACGCCTGAAAGCTCTGCCCTGGGCAACCCTCAATCCCAACAAGTTGATACGATTCCTCCACATCAAATCCCAAACACATACCCATCCCAACCAAGCTGTGCCTCCCAATAGCACACAGTTCCAAACGAGGCTTTTTGGGGGGACACGCAAGATCTAAACCATAGCAGGACCGAGGACAGAAACACGAAGAACAATGTGCGTATGCATGATAGCATGAATTAGCGGGAATTCGTATCCTTGCAAAAACAGACTGGCCAGAGGACGCTGGCATCTCAGGAGCACAGGAAGCTCCCTGGGAACTGGCACAGTAGAACAGGTGACAGAGGCAGAGACTCATCTAGACAGGCTGAAAAATGAAACAATGATGGAAACAAAATCATACAGGAGACAGTTAAAAGCAGAACTGATGTTGAAAATGGATCACTGACATGAAAGGCACATTTATTTCGTTGCTGTACAATGTTCATTACAGGTACTTTCCAGTTAGAAAATGAGTATTAGCATTTTCCAGAGTCAGAGGGACCATTCTGCTTGTCATGGGGGTCCACATCTGTAATCCCAGGGGCTCTGACATGCAGAGGCAGGAAGACCACAAATGAAAAAGCCCTAGTCAGGAAACACACACACACACACACACACACACACACACACACACACACTCACAGCCACACATGCACACACATGCACACAGCCTTGTTACTGTTCACATTCATACCTTCAGCAGTCTTTCTTTTTCATTTTTTTCAATTACTTGGCTTGTTCTATTGTTTTCAAGTTGGTGTCATGGGTTAAGTGTATCTATTAAACAAAAAATAAATCCAATGTTCATATTTTAGGAAAGTTGTAAAAGTAAAAAAAAAAAAAATCTTGCTTTTTTTGAGACAGTCACACTCTGTAGTTCAGGCTGGTCCTGAACTCACTCTATAGCCCAGGCTGGCCTCAAGCTTATGGCAATCCTCCTGCCTCAGCCTCCCAAGTGTGGAATTGTAGGTGTGAGCCACCACGCCAAGCTTTCATGGTGCTGGGGAATCAAATCCAGGGCCTTGAGCTTACAAGGCAAGTGTTTTAACCACTGAGCTATTCCTCCAGCCTCCAAATCTTGTATTTTAGTAGTAGTTTAAACACATTTAGCCTTCTAAAATAATTAAAAATCATAAGTTTTTCTTCTTCTGGGCATCTCGTTTCCTTTCTATTCGTACTGTCTCCCTCTCTTACCCTCTTTCCCTTCTCTCTCCCACCCTGTCTTTTTCTCACTCTTCTTGACTCTAGGTTAGATCCTTAACTGCTCTGCTATTTTATTAATACAAACTTTCTCATATATCTCTATTTTTTAAAATTTTATTTAAGAAAAGGTAAATTATATTAAAGAGGATAATGGTTTTAAGATAAATCATGTCCAATATGTTTTCCTATGCATTTAAAAACGAGCTTCTCACTAATGTAAGAATATGAGATCTTTAAAATGAAAAGTATATGGGACCAGTATATATGATTCACAGTCCTTCTAATTTATTAAATAGTTCTCCCAAAGACTGATGACGAATGCACGGGTATAAGCCTGAGGGGATATAGGCCCTGGTTGGTTACATACGTCATTCTGATAACTGACTTGGACGCACACCAACAGAGTCCTTATCAGTAAATCAAACAGTACAATATTTGAAGTAGTAAATATATCAATGTTTCATATTTTGAAAAAGTTTCAAGAACAGGCAGGAATGTTGGACAGAATTTGGCAAGATGAGATTTTATTACTATGTTGAAGTAGCCTTCTTGGATTTCAGTAGCCGTATATTTTATCTCTGTTGCTGGAAATGTAGCTCAAGAGCATACAGAAGAGATTTGAGAATAACTATTGAGACTGAGCTAGATTTAAGTCAACGGTGAATGTCAGAGTTAATATATCCAATGGACCCTAAGGCTGCTGTCAAGTAGAAAATTAATTTTCTCAATGCTCTTAGGCCAGGGTGGGAGGTCTCCCTTTCATTTATCCCATTTCAGGAGAGCTTTTCACAAACTGAAATCATAATAATGGGAAGGATATTAAGTCATGAAGGGTGGTGGACATTTGTCTAAAACTATGAGTTTGAAGAGGAACTAGAAGACAATCACTTGGCAGTGCTATGATGCAGGGAATAATCTTTCGATCAACAAACTTTTATTGTAGCCTACCTTCCAGGACTACACAGAACCGATCAGCTGGCTCCTTACCAATCAGACACAGATATAGTTGTGACACAGGTCCACAGTAGCACATGTCATCAGGCATACTCATATCTGTGTTCACTAAGGAAAATTAGGTACTCTGGTTCTTTTTCAGATAGTGCAAATTCTTCACCTTTTAGTATTGGGGGGAAAAAAATACTTAAGTGGATGCTTTTCCTGGAATTTATTGCTGCTAGATTTATAACAAGAAGAACAACTTTTCCATGAATGTTTTTCAAGTTTTTATGTCATCTACTCAGTGTTTCTCAACCTATTGTACAGTACTGTGCTCCTCATAAGAAAATCTCTTTTAATTTAATTAGTCAAAATGCATTACCTACCTAATAAAATAAATTAACCAATGAAACTTTGTCAAGTGTGCTTTTGTTTTGCAGGACCGCATGCAATTGGAACATCAAAGATATTCTGCCTACTTACTCCTTCCTCCACTGCAAGTCAGCCTCATCTCTCAGGGTCGTATTGGCCGAGACAATGTCGTCTTGACACGATCCAACCTTCATGTTGTCATTCAACACCATCTTCAAAGCTTTATTCACACGGTCCTCTCACCTGCCAATACTTTTCCTCTCCATACCTGGGATGCGGCTTTAATTTCCCTTTCCCTGAAAACACACACAAAATAACAACGTTGATTTCCCATCATTTAATTTTGTAAAGCTTTAAAATGTATCTTAAGTATGCGTTTCATTAAATGCATTTAACTTTGGATGCATCAAATGAGGAGCAAATGGTTCCTTAACAGTAGAGTAAAAAATAATTGTTTTCTATTGTCCTGATAGTCTATACTATGATGGTATATATTTCAGCTCTTAAAATATATTCTATTTAACATAGTAATTTTATGTTCCATTAAAATCATTCCTCATTATAACTATTTGTCTTCCGATTACATCACAATTCATATTAACAATCTTGTATTCTCCAACCTGTTCATTTCCTCCTGAATTCTTCCCTCCTACCAACAATGCCTTAGAAACTTTCCCGACAGACACTAAATCCTTGCTGTAGTAGGACCGTACCCGAAAGGTACAGGTCGTATCAACTCAAGGTAATAATGACAGTTTTAAATCATAGCCTCAAAAACGCAAGCACAGAGCCTAGCAAACCACTGATTCTACAAAGAAAGACATATACAATGGGAAGAGGAGGGATGAAATAAGGCATTTTTCGAAGTGAGAAAATAGTAACCTTCACCGATCCAGTGTTGAATGGGCTCCAGCGCTGTGACGCCTGTGGTTGTGAATCTGTGGCTTCTCCTTCTGCTATTATCTGGTAACTGATCTGGTGTCCCTTGAGCTTTTCAAGGTCCAGTTTGAGTAGGCTTTTCTGAGTCCTTCCTTGCCTCTCGCCTATGGGTACCCTATCCTATTAGTACCCATCACAACTGGAAATGAAATAGATCCAAAATTTCAAGAAAAAAATTTTGCTATAGGTATTGTTTTCATGATGAATGCATTGTATTCTAATCACAGTTTTGCTTCCATAAATTCTCTCAGTGAAATATTAGCTTTAAAGATTAAGTTAATGATAAAAATCATATATTTTTGAAGTTCTGTAAAGTCCATGCTGTATTTTTTGGCTGTCTTCTACAAAGAATTTTTACTTAAATGAACTCACTACAATTTAAAACCTCTTTTCTATCAATACCATTCTTTTATATTTTAGCCAGACCTATAACTCTGAACATCTCTAAAGTCATGATCAAGAGTAAGTTTCTAATTCAACTGCAAATTTGAATTCACGAATATTTATATTTTATTTCACTTATATGTTCAAAATTTCAATGTCATTTAAAACAGGTATCTCTCAACCCTTTGGGGTCACAGGCCAGTGCTGATTGATGGTCTTGGAAGGACCAGCTGCTGCTGGGAGGAATGATCAGTGAGCAGGAAGTGAGAAGTAAACAAAGCCTCACTTCCTGTCAGCCCTGCTCCTATCAGGTCCTAATGCCATTGCTTACTGACAGGTGAGAGAACTTCCCTCCTCACTCCCCTCCCACTGCCACTATGGCCATTTCAAAACAATCCTCTAACAACCTGTAAACCTATAGTATGACACGTTCCTCTATTCCTGGTCCTTAGGAAAAGGGTCTTCAACTAAACTGGCCCCCGGTTCAAAAAAGTTAGATACCATTGCTAAAGAACACAGTAAGCAGGGCTTCTGATCGAAACAGTGTTGACTGCCCCGCCTTATGCTGAGTTAGACGAGCGTAGGGAAGGGACACATTGGGTAATCCTTTTGGTGACACGAGGGATGTCTGTTGTTACTCTCTTTCCTGGACAAAACATATTTTGGTGATTTTCTGATCTTGAACTAGTTATTTCTGAAATTATGAAAATGCAGACAAAGTGAAAACTATTCAATAGCTGTTTTTAAGCAGAGACGTAGCACGCTATGAAGTCATGTCCTCTCTGTGTGTCTCTTTTATATATGCTTCCTCATTTTTGTCGTCTTTTATCAACAATATTTACAATTTTTTTTATCCACAGTGTCTCACTCCTTTCAGTCCTAATTATAAACTCATCCCATTCACTGGGACAGGACATACGTCTGTAAATTAAGCTCATTAGAGAACAGAGAGAGTAGCAGTTTTATTTAAATTAGTCAGCAGAGAGCTGTAGTTTAAAGCTGATATTTATGAGAACATAATTAGCCAGGACTAGGCAGAGACTACAAATCTCTATTCCCACAGTAACAAACGAGTTCTCATACACCAGGTACATCTCTGTAACCACTATATCATGCCTTACTCTGCTGTGGGCACTCAGGGCACACATACACTCACACAAATAAAATAAAATAAAATAAAATAAAATGCATGACTGACTCCATTCCCAAATTAATCATATTCCATACTAAGATGAAGAATATAAAGGACTTGTAATGAATAACATGGAGAAAAAGTAGGTTGTGCATGACCAGATTTACGATTATTTTTACAAAATACATGGATTGATAAGTAGCTGGAGAGAAATTGTGATTGACCTAATCAGATAAAATTTATTTAGAAAGGTGCAATTTGTCTGAAAACTTAAAAAAGGCATCAATTAAAAAAGAAGTCCTTCATTTAGGGAACTACAGAGACAGAGAGAGAGGAAAAAAAAGGATAAAAGGAAGAAAGAAATGAAAATAAATTAAAAAGGGAGAAAGGAAAGAAAATGGGATCAGAATGTCAAAGTTTTAGAGCTAATTTTTTGTCCTCTGCCAATGAAAAATTCATTAGTATCTCCTGGCTGTTTCTCTTCAGTTCTGCTACATTCTAGATTTGTAGGCTTTAGCCTATTGTGTCTTGGGACTTATTATAAAGCAGGGATAAAATCAATGAGAGAGTGGACAGACTTATATTTGAAGGCAGAATACATAATAGATTGGAGAAAAATAGTCAAGAAAACAAAGGGGAGAGAAGAATGGAGAAATTCAATGTGCAGTCTTTGGAGAGAGGTCTGAGGAATTTTAGCATTCAAGAATACTAAAGGTAGCTTCATCTCAAAAAAAATAATCAAGAAAAATAAACAGAAAAAGTAGTGTAAAGACATTTTGTTTAGTTTCAAGGCATACATCTTTTTTCTGTGTGTTAAGATAATTTGGTATTATAAAACTCCTTCCTGGAGTTGCGCTTTCCAGCTGTGTAGGAGGCTGCATGTGCAGATGTGCAGGATGTCATGTGCCGTGAATGTTATTTCAACCTTGGTTCTCCTGGGCATCTAATAGCTACTCTCCCACCATAACACAGTGGCTTCAGAGATGGGACAGTAGATGAATTAATTTGTATTCAGGTATGATGTTACATTTAACTTCTACCATTAATCATAAACCTGTCTTGTTCCCACTTTTTGGAAATACCATCTTCACTATTACATAACAACGATTTATAAAACTAAGAAAACACATTCTTTCCTGTTATTCCTTAGTTGATTTGCTGCTGGGCTCTTGAAACCAATTCTTAGAAAAAAAAATGGTTTAATATCAGAGAACCAGAACTCATGAGAACCAGAACACTGAAATAAAAGTGACAAGATTTGTGAAATTATTATAAACTAGTATTTCATCTAGAGTTTTCTTTTTTGAAAGTGTATTCAATTTTATTACTGCATATTAATTACAGAGAGTGATGGGCCTCATCATGGCATTATGATTTTATTTCTTTTACAATTCTATCTTTCTCAGTATCTTTGCTTCATGGAACTAAAGATATCACCCCAGTTCATCGATCACGTCTCCACTCAGATTTGAAATAATTTCACCATTTTTCAACTCTGACTCCTCCAGTAAGAGAAGGAGAAGACCAAGACACAGAAATATGAAAATGGTGGGCAAGGTTGATAAAATAATTTAGGGTAACAGTGTCCTTCTATTACCTTGCTTGTGAGGAAAATAGAGCACCTCCTTTTATGAAGTTCTTGTGTTTACTCAGAATAGACTTCAACCTCCGGCAAACTGTTGTGGTTTCAAGCCTGCAAAGTATAAGAAAAGAGAACAGAAGACAATTAAATACAGTGTTTTTAAAATATGTGCATGTAAGGAATTTTCTAAAGTTACAAATGATCAAAAATGGAAACACTGCCATCCCGTTAATAGGATGAATAGAATTTATTACCAGAAAACATAAAGAGATTTATGACGCATTGACCTTTAGACCCCTTGGACGCCATCACAGATGCACCCAGGCCGTTAACAATGACATCATGTGTCTCATATCACGTCATTCTGCCTGAATTGTGCCGCTCTCCTATCCCTCGGTCTTTCATCATGGCAACCGGATTTCTTCAATGCTGCTCACCACCTCCAGCACTCTGAAGGGCGCTCAGCACACAACTGAGGACACACGAGACAGATTTGAGCTTCCACGTTGCAACGGTGGAGAAGGACTGCCAACTTCCATCCTAAGAGTTTTCAAACTTTCGCTGAGCTTTATTGGAGAATTTCCTATTATTTTTCAAGACGTTCATTACTTTGAAAAGTCAGTCTTTGAATTTTCCAGGGAATAAACATGGCCCATTTTCTTCGTGCATTTCCATCATTCAAGGTAAAAGTGAAAATAGAAAGGCAACTAGAGGAAAAGCAGCTGCAGGTGTCAAAATCAACTTCTCCTTCATCTTACCCAGGTCTGGGCTTTCTGCAGGGGAAGGTTGCACAATGGAAAACATCTGGCCAAGTGTGTCCCGACTCATCTCAGCGTCCCTCGGGTGTGATGCGGAAAAGCCAGAGGAAGAGCCATAATGAGAGATTCCTGTTGTGTCGCTGAGAGCTCTTTGAAGTCCCTCGTTAATCTTTTACACCACTCCGGCGTGCTAATGTCCAACTCTGGAATGCTAATATCACATAGCTAAGAAAAAAACGAGGCTGCTTCCTTTAAATTGCTCTCTGCAACCCAACTTTCTGATAACGTTTTCTATTTAAGTCATGTTTTAATTGACAGTGACCTGATTGAGCTTGACTCCTCTGGGAACTCACTGCTGTTGTATTTCAAGCCTGGATTTTTCAAGAACAAAGGTGGGAGAAGTATGTAGACTAAAAAGTGCTTAGGTCCTAAAGTGGCAGGACAGTTTTTCACACACACACACACAAAAAAAAAAAATCAGAGGGATTTGAATATATAAAATTCAAACATCATTTGTCACTGGTCACGAGAGAAGTGTGTATAAAATAACAATCACATGCCCACTTGAAACATGGGTATATATATTTTAAAACATAGCATTGCCTTCAGTGATTTATCTAGTCAAACAGACATTTCTGGGTAGTTGCAGAAATAATTTTTTAAAGTGTCTGACTTTTACATGAAATATATTTCCACAGTTACAGTTAAAGAACCTGTAACTTGAATATTCTCTACTTTTCTGCATATTTTTCTAGTGGTTTTCTGCCCCTGTTTTTCTAAATTGCTCCAAACATACAGTTTAACACATAAAAAAATGTGTGTTTTAAGCTGCGGAGGTCACATGTTCACTAAGCTATGCCCCTTTCAGAAGATTTAGAAGACCCTTGCTGTTCTTGGCATCTACATGCCACCAGGATTAACACGCAAGTGCCCAGCTCCACCTTCAGGGTTGTGATCGCCTCCCAAAAGAACCCAGGATAATCTCCCATCTAACAATTCGTAAGGTAATCATCTTAACACACTCTGGGAGTTACAGGAGACTTCTGTCTGAACACTTGGAACAACATGCACATCGACCTTTGAGGCACCTCTGCTCTCTCTTTCAAATGTCTCAAGTGAAAACGAGCTGTTTGGAGATGTAAAAGTGCTTGTCAATACACGGATGGGAATTACGGTAGTACAAGGACTCAAAGATATAAATTCCGGAAGGTCTTCTCTTCTTGCTCTGTGTTTAAAGACATTTTTTAATTAATGGTTTTTTTTTTTGAGACAGGGTCTTGCTCTGTAGCCCAGGCTGGTCCTAAACTCACCATGGAGCCCAGGCTGGCCTTAGACTCTTGGCACTCCTCCTGCCTCAGCTTTCCAAGGGCTGGAATCATAGGCATGGGCCACCACACCCAGCTTTATGTGGTGCTGGGAAATCGAAGTAAGTCCTGACATTTGCTAGACAAGAGCTTTAACTGCTGTGCCACCCTCCATCCCCTAGTTAATGTGATTTCTGATAAAGGCTGAGAATTCTACATAGTTAGTATGAAACTTCTAAACTAAATAAAAAACTTCTTTTTAGTCATCATTATGGCTATGGCATAGAAAAGGATTATCAGCTGACACAGAAATAGATAGGATAAAAAGTAAAGAGGGGAAAAATGTTCTGAACTGGTAAAGCTAACAGTGGTATTTCCCAGTAAATTGATCGGTTGGTTAGTATTAAATTTCATTAAGATCATTTTTAAACTTCCTATATTTCAGTCAAAATGCAGGTTCATTCTTTTACATTAAGCTATGTGAGTTCTTTCTTGCACTCTTAAGGAGAACATTCTTCTCAATAGATAATGTGTACAGTATATTGTTACTTTTAAATACTGTAGGATGTAGGGGAGGTGAGCCAAGTCAGGAGCAGCCATTACAGAGGAAGGCCGTGGCAAGACACAGTCTTTTTTTACATTTTTACATAAATTTATTTCTACTTATACAAGCATTTGCCTGTAAGGAAACTCTGATGGACTTCTAAAAGCAATCACTACTTTATACAACATCAGACTTTAAAAAAATCTTAAAATTTCTTCTCAAATCCTGTTTTATGTTTAATAGAGCATTATTATGTCATTATGATAATATAACAGGCCACTACTGTTAATCTTTTCCCACATTTTATTGATGTGTATACGTGCAAAATCAAGGTTTACAATGAAGTTGAGCATTTTGTGCACATGCGTATCTTGTCAAGATGACAAGGGCTTTCCCACTCTCCTTCTGTCTCTTCCCCTACCCACCCCTCCCTCCTTCCTCCCCCACCCTACTCCCCTCTTTCACTTAGTCTTTCATCTTAAGTTTCGTGGGAGTTGTGACCTGGGTCTACTGTTAATAGTATGTCTTTCAAAATCTGCCTGTAGGGGGAAGATATAGCTCAGTGTTTTAGTTACTTTTTCTCTACTGGAACAGAATACCCAACATGAACAATTTAAGGGAAGTAAAGTTATTTCAGCTCACAGTTTCAGAAGGCCACAGTCCATTCATGGTAGCCAGCACCGATGGAAGCACGGGTAGTGGTGGAGGTAGAGGTAGCTCTTCATAGCATTGCAAACAAGACGCCAAGTCCCAGTGATCAGAACCTTCTAGCTCCAGCCTCAGTGTTCGGCCTCTTCAGGCTTCAATCCCTAATCTGTCACACGCCTATAATCTATACCATACTCTTGTCTTCAACCACACACCTCTGATCCACCACATGGCCATAATTCACCCGCCCAGCCCAGGCTACCAGCTCCTAACAGCACATGGTCCCATAGATAATCCATAATATTCAAAGGTATAAGGCTTTGTGGGGGGACATTCTAGACCCAAACCACAATACTCAGGGACAGTACTCTAGTCTCACTTGTGCAAGGCATTTGGCTCATTTCCAACACCCTTAAAAAAAGGCCCAATTAAGCATTAGTCAAAAATATATATTTAGCCACATTGTAAGTGCTATAGCTTTAATGTAGGCTATTTATTTTCTGTGAAAATGTTTATTCATTTTATAATTGAATCATTTTTAAATGTCCAATTTCCTAAAAAAAAAAAAATCACCTGGAAATACCAACATTAAAAACATTCCAGGAAATAGAGATAGTTTCTCAGGCGGTAGGCCTTGTCATGATGGTATCCTTCGTATCCTCAGTAATACCCACCACATTAGAAATGCTCAAAGATATTTGTCGACTTGAACTTAGTATTTATAGAAAACGAAAATGCACACCTTCAGACTTTATCAATAAAAACGAATTGGAAACTTTCTCTTACGCTCCTAATAGCAGCATTTTTACAAGAATATTTTTAGAAATTCTGTCATTGTACTTTCTCTGACCCTGTGAGGTGTCTGTCTGTCTTTCCCCAGTTTCCATCCAGTTTCATAATCTGAGGAACGCTTTTTTCCTTGACCTTCTGGAATCCATCCTGCTAAATATGGTCACTGGGGAAGCAAGCACTTTAATTCTCCGGTGGACACTCGAGGAACCCAGTGGCCCTCTCCCTTCACCTTACAAGACAGCTTCCGGTTAGGAGGATAAGGGAAAGTTTACTTTTCCCTTGTTAAGACCAAGGCCTGTTAGCAAAGGCAGAGGGCGCCAATTTGAGAAACAGGTGGTAAAACTAGTTCTATTTATTTATGTATTTGCCTATTTATTTATTTATTTGAAGAAAGAGGTCAAGGAGCCTAGCAGCAGAAAGAAATCATTTTAATGTTTACTCAAACTGAGGAGAACTTTAAGACCATCCTAGTTCGGCTCTTATAATTGAAAAATGATATTAATAAAAGAAGTTTTAGTTCAAATATGTTGACAGCCAATACTTATTTAATTCCCACTTTGCAGTTTCCAACTCATCAGCAAGTAGCTTTGACTTGGTGGGGTGCAGTTGCCATCGTAGGCCTGGTCCTGGGGTATAACCCTGTTGGGCACCCATGGCTCACCTCTTTGGCGTCTATGCACCACCTGACTCCTCAGCCTCAGTCTCCCCAGTCCCCATCCTTAACTACTGCTATGGTTTAAATCCAAAATGCCCCCAAAAGGTGTCATGTGTGTGCAAGACAGTCGGATCGTGGGAATACTGTGCTCATGAGTGAATTCCTCCATTGAACGTTTCGTGCGCTCACAGGAGGTGGGACTGGCCCCGGAGAGAGACCTGGAATGTCGGACTCTTGTCCTCAGCTACTCGCTTCTCTCACTGCTTCCTGGTCCCAGGGCTATGAGCAGTTTTCTCTGCCATACTGTTGTATCTGAAGAAAATGGGAAAATGACTAAAAGAACTGCGTATCTAGAGAATAATGATTCTCCAAGAATAATAACATAATCTTTTGTGTTTCTCCCCAATGAAACAGTTGTCATGCACAGCAGAATTAAATCTCATGCTTTCTGCCCAACAGGACCGAGTCAAGTCCCCCTAGACACACCTAACCCCTCCCAGGCGACTCAGCAGGGTCGAATCTTGACTCTTTCCTCACTGTCTTGGTTATTTTGTCTTGTTAGCAAGAAACAGGTTTTTGTTTTTATTGTGCCTCTTCCTCCCACTATTTCCTAATGTCACACAACCTTCTGCTGTTACTTAATTTATTGTGCATAACACTCACCCCGCAGACAGCACCACAAATCCCTCCCTTGTTCACCTTCCAGTCCTCCAGGGGAGCTTGTCTTCATTGCCCCTCCCCCAACAAATGCCTCACCCTCTTTTTTTTGTCTTCATCAACTAGGTTACAATATAGCAAGCTCCCTAAGCCAGGCAGAGCAATGGATGCTTGATCAGCAATCCAGGAGGCTGAGACAGGAAAATCACAAACTCAGGCCATACCTGTGCAACTTACCGTGATTCTGACTCAAAAAAAAAAGAACCAGGAGTGGGGATGTAGCTCAATAACCCTAAGTTCAATGCCCAGTAGTATGTATATATCCTTACATACATGCAGTACATTTAATATATTTACACACACACACACACACACACACACACACATTCTGTCAGCTTTTCTGGGTTAGCCACTTCATTGTAGCCTCCCAGAGGTAAGGAATTCATTCCTTGTAGTCTGTATTCCTGGAAGATCATTGAAGAAAAATAAAGTGTGTGTATTGGAGACAACGAAGAACTCGATGTGAGTAACAAACATTGAGATCTTGAAAAAATTAATTCTTCAGCTTACATTTCCTTAAACTGGAAATCATAAAAAGCCTGTCACGCAGTATTTTTATGATGATAAGAACAAAGCAATGCATGTGAAGCACATGCAAAAATCCAGCACACAGTGGTAGCAATGTACCTCCAATCACAATAACGATGAAGGTTCTCTTGACTACTCCAACTGTTTAAGTGAGAACCACTTAAGGAACACGTACGTGCATTTGATCACTAGCGTTACAAGTGAATACTTCTACAGTATATTAATCTTATTTTTAAAATACAAAAGGAAAAATCTCTGCATATTGTCCTTTTCAGAAATATTCGCCACAGATTATATTTAAAAGGCTATGTTAAAGCTAACATAAAATTACTATAAAACACTAAAAGGATGGCTAGTTCTAGTAAAAAATATTTATTATATCAGTTGCTTACTTCTGAAAACGTAAAAAGAATATTTGGAGTGTTCGCATATTTAGTTAAAATGTTCAACCTCATAAAATCTCACAATCCAACATGGTAGTAATATATGAGCATTCATAATCTGACTTCTCTATCATTTGTAAGAGAAAATATTATTGATCTCAAAGATCAATTTAACACTAACTTTTCTACATCATTTATTTTCAGCAATTTATACTGGGTTTCTTGAATGTCTTTTTTAAAAGCACTGTGCCAGAATAGTGGTTATTTGTAAAAGTTTTGCCCAAAATTCACTGAAAGACCTCTCTATCTGGTATTTTTCAGAAGAAAACATGAAAGCATTTCTTGCTAATTCAATTTAAGGCTTAGAAGCAGGGAAATGAGAAAAATAGATTTTCAAATGATCAGAATCACTTTGAATTAAGAGCTGGCGATAAAAATCGAAATTTTAACAATAAAAGGTCATCATGTTATTAAAAGAGTCATTCTTCATGAACAATAAAACCTTTAATATTATTAAATTGAACTGCTATTGAAACAGAAATATAAATCAAAGGCTTCATATGCTCATTCAAATAAACTTTTGCTTCTTATAGTTTTGGAAATCAGGTGGGCATCTATTCATTTCTGGAGCACTATTCGGTGTACCTAATGATGTTTGGGTGTGAGAACACCATTTTGCATCAGTATTCAAAATCCTCTTGTGTACTTCTGTAAAGATTAACCACCAGGACCACGAGTGTACACCTGTCAGCTCAGCTCCTCCACAGCCTGAAGCAGGAGGATTTGTAGCTAGAGGCTGGACTGGGCAATTCGGCAAGATCCTGCCTCAAAATAAATTCAAAAATAGATCACAACACCTATGGAACTTAAGACGAAAGACAAAGTGAAAGAGGAAAGTAGGGTGGATGGGGGGAGGGAGTGGTGGGTAGGAGGAGGGACAAAAGGAGAGTGGGAAAGCCCTTGTCACCTTGACAAGATACGTATGTGCACAAAATGCTCAACTCCATAGTAAACCTTGAATTTTGCACGTATACATATCAATAAAATGTGGGAAAAATAGATGACATTGTTCCATAGTAAGGTGTGAGCTCCTGAGTTCAAGTCCTTGTACCCAATGATCACGTAAACATGCACACAAGACAAGCACAACATCCCATAACTAATCATTAATTTAGGAAAAATACATTTGCAGTGGAGATAAAATGTTACCTCTTGCAATATATACTGAGAACAGCCAACATTTCAGAATCATAACAAAGGATGTTCTGTAGAGAATAATAAGAAGTACTTTAAGGGTGAAATTTTCATCAACTTAATTATAACTATCATTTGAAATAAGTCAATAAAATGCTTCAGAAGTACTTGCTGTAAAATAAAAGCCTATGAGGAACACCCAGTGAAGCTACAACATAGAATGTTTTTAAATACAGGCTTTTCCTGACTAGTCACTTCACATTTATTCACTAATGTACGTTTATGAATTTCAGCTAATTACATTCTTACTGCTTCTGAAATTTTTTAAAAATGCGTCTCTATATCTGCCAATAATCTCAGAAAAATTGGCACTACTGGTGGTGCTATTATAGTAATTAGAGAATAGAAATCACTAGAGATACCATACAAATCTGTCCTGGTTTTACTTTTAAAAGTCTGAAATGTAAATGGCTAATATCATTCATTATAGATAACTTTAGGATGTGTATGTTTAAATTAACATAATGTGTAATTGTTCTTACATATTTTAGAATTCTTTTCCCTGTCAACATTTTTCTTACATAGTGCAATGACTAACGCCTTTGCTCTTTCCCAAACAAAAAGAAAGGAATAAATAAATCACATTTCTAGTTTCCACAATGATATTAACATTTCAATGTCAGGGAAAACTGATTAGAAAGAAGAAATGTGATTGTCTCCTAATACTAAAACTTTACAATATCTTGAATTTTACAAGATATATTGTTATTAGCTCAATATATTAGTTACTAGAAGTTATTTCTTTGCTTATGATGTTCATTAAATTTTTACATTTTCACAACCCTGGTAAGTTTCAGACATTTTTTTCAGTTTAACAGAGTGTTATTGTTATTGTTGTAAGGTTGACATAAAATAAGTCTCTCATATTTGATTTGTATAATTTGACAAAATTTTTCATATGTATGTCATCAATCTCATCAAAACACTGAAGTTATTCATTATTCTGAAACCCCTGCTATGTGTTCCTCTTGTGTACTTTCATAATCTCTACCACCTATCTCTTTCCAATCATATCCTTGGATTACTACTAAATTGCTTATGGCATTATAAATTACTTTGCATTGTCTACAGTATAATAAAATAGAATCAAACAATAGGTTCTTTGACGGATCTGGCCTTTTTGTGTAACATATTTACTTTTATCATTTTTCTAGGTATTTTGTATGAAATGGCTACAGCAAGGAAGAGATTACCGCCCGAATGTTTTTTTACTTGTAGTCACATTAATAAAATGGCAGGATAAATTGCAAAATTATGGTATGATGGTCCACTAAGAAAGGTTATTGAACTACAAAGGATTCTTCTCAGAGAAGAATTCATTATAGAAAAATTATTCATAATATTATTATTGTGTTACAATGATCGTTATTGGCTTTAAATTGCAAGGTGTCAACAGCAAATGTTTTCTTTCTATTACTTGGTAATATTTAAATCATCATTTTCATCTTTCTTGAGGGGTGGCATGATTCTGCTCCTGAGACCTATGGGGGAAAAGAAAATCTTTCCTTAGCCAGCACAAAGAATGAACAGATAAGACCTGACCCTCTGGTGATGCTACTCAGATGCCTCCTTCCTGGGACTTATCTGGTCACATACATTATTCAAATACTTTGGACTCTTGATAAGCAAGTTCTATGTAAATGCAAATACTGCTGTGGTTGTCATTTCTCTCAGCACTGTAGGCACAGGCTTCTTAGAAACATAATTAAAATTTGCATACTCTTGTTAAGCGATCCTATTTGAGGGCACTCATTTGGTGGCTCTCAAAATAGAATTTTGTTTTCGGAAATAGTTTATGAATATTATTTAATGCATCCCCAAGGCTTCAAAGGTAAATGTCGAGGGGCCTCCTGTGGGAGCGCTGTCTGAAATCCTCATGTGTCAGCTTGGTTTTGCAAAACATATTTTAAAATGGAAATTGGAAGCAGCCATAATTGGAAACCAGCGACCTTAGAGGGCAACACCAGAGGACCTGAATTGGATGACTTGGGTGCGGGAGGGGGGAATGCATGTGCACGAAATCCGTATTGGCCAGGTGGGCTACCTACAGGATACAGACAACTAAAAGCAAGATCAATGACCTTACATCACCATATTTCCACGTACGAAGGGCCAACTCCAATATTGTACGGTACAACACCTGTTCAAAATTGACACTTGACTTGAGAGTCAAAAGGAACAAAGAGGAGAGTGTGGTGATAACTACACACGCTTTCAAGGTGGTTTCAAATTGGGATCTTTATCTGGGAAAAATTGCTCACTATGAGAGAATAGAGGGACCGGGTGGGCAGGCTGGCCAGCCAAAAAGCTCCCGGACCAAAAAAGACAGGAAGTATGGTGTCCTTTATGATCTGAAAAAGAACGAAAAGAAAGCATTTTGTCTGTAGCTATGGAAAAAAAAATACAACCCGGTAAAACTGGCTCTCCCCAGTGCATTTCCTTTCTGCACAGGAGAACAGTAGCATTTCCCATACAAAGAGAGGAGAATTTTATTACTGTTTCAGAAATATTCAGCAAAAACGCAAAGGAAAAAAGGAGAGCGGAAGCCGCTTCTGGAACGCATCCTCTGAGATTCCCCGTGAGTCTCACAAAGCGAACAGGTGTGCGCACTTAGCCCACCTGATGATTTCTGCAAGCACGCAGCCATTAGCACGTTTACAAAGCACTTCCTTGCTGTACTTTCTAATCACAATTTAACTGTGCTCTAAAAACAAAATATATAGAAGAATTTTAATCAGGTAAAGAGGCAGCAGAGTGGAAGGGGCAACATCCACGATTTAGAAAACAGACATCAAGGGATTAAATAATAAACTTTACAAAGATGTACAGTGCAAGAACTCATCCACAGAGGTTCAATTCAGTGACTTAATGAAGATGATTTAAGGTCATGAGGATAACTTTTACAGATAAACAGGGGTTTTTCAACGCGATCCTGTGTCATACTATTCAGTTTGTGTTTTTTATGTGCAGTACCCTGGAGAATTCCAAGCTCAAGAATGACTCTTAGAAAGAAAGCAGGCTTTATGCAATGACACTTTTTAGTTTGTTTTGTGAACATTTTAAAGGAGATGGAAAAAATAATCACATAATTTTGTCTGATTTTCCAGTCAAACGTTATTGCAGAGGTGAAAAATATCCATTCATTATTAATATCAAAAAATACTCAGAGTTCTTTTAGCTGGTGTACAGCAGTACCATTCAAAGTAAATCTAATGTAAGTGACAAAGGACCTCGAAGTATCTTGATACCAGCACATGTTCTTAAAACTGTCTGTGGTTTTTTAGTGAACCTCTATCGGGCTATTGACCAACTTTTAACTCTGCATACAGACTCATGTGGGGAGAAGGGGCAAAATATTATTATTTACTTGTATTGGAAAAACTTTAAATGTCAACATAAATCATCGTGGGTTTCCAGTGAGAGGGTTAGTAGCCATTTTGTTTTCTCAGAACTTTTCGTTTAAAGGACAGTGCGTGCTAAGAGAAAGAGCACGCTGTCACTTGCCTTCTGTCTTTGGTATCTGAATCGTGATTGTCACTTCTCTTGTTAAAAAAACTTGAAATCGTAAAAACACTGCAATAGTTTGTTACAAGAATTTTTATAGTATGGTCAATAAACATTGGCAAAAAGCACAAATCATTAAATTAATGTCTTTTCCTTTCTTCAGTACAACAAGCTGGTGAGGAGCTGAGAGACAGAGACACCGAAACACATATGGTTACAACCGTAACCATACTAGTTCTCTGGGATCTGCCTCAGAAATCCAGTGCTGCTGTTGGAATTAACACCTTAGAGAGAGTTAATGAAGTAGACTCCGACCAAGAGACAAATTCATGATACAGTCCCAGTGACCTGAACTACTAGCAAAGAAAGCGCTGAACTTGTCAAGGAGGGGCTTCCGTGGGAACCCCAGCTGGGTGGGGAGGGAACCAGGACTTCAAGTCCTGTGTCTGCTGCATTGGGAGAGCAGCTCTGTTAGATCTAGAAGATTCATTAGGATGAATCCTGTGCAGCTGGGGAAGAAATGGCTCTATCCTGAAGCACAGGTTCAGGCAGAGATACAAAATGCCCAGGTCAACAGACGAGGGCGTTCAGACCTTGGGTCAGATCCCGTAACACAGTGCCTCTCTGGGCGTAAGAAGCAAGAATTTCAGGTCTGTGTTGTTTTTGTGAGAGCCCTTTCGTGAAGCAGATTCCCTGCCAGAAAGCTTCCACATTGCAAAGGAACAACTCCACCAAGCGAAATTTAGGGTGCCTGACATTTGGCAGCCTGATATCCTTAACGTAACTCTTTTTTTAAAAAAATCAAATATTATGTGGACAGGTGGATTCTGAAAGTCACTCAAGTAGAGTACCTTTTAAACAGAACCAAGGGAAAGAAGGTTAAAGAAAATCTTCTGACTCAGAGCTGTTTTCTATTTCCCTTTTTTTGTTTTGCCACGGAAGCTGTTTTCCCAGACCGAGGTGAAGACTCATGAAGATTCTCATGATTGTAAATGTTCGGCCTCATCAGGGATGCAGGCCTGGCATTGGAACAGTGCTGACCCGACGTGATGCCCCGGGCGTCCCATCATGGCTACGCTGAAAAAGGACGAAAAAGAACAAAAAGAGAAGGGAGAAGGGAGATCAACAAGGGAGCATCTACCTATCAGATGTTCTTGTGACGAGTGATACCTCTTCTTGTGGGTTCTTATCTCTTGGAACGAATTTGCATAATATTAAATATGTTATAAAGCATTTAATCACTTTTATGAAGTATAGAACATTGAAAAGTGTGATTTCCATTTCTCCTGTTTGAGCATATTAGAGCCACCTTCTTTTTTCATTGTTTTCTATCAGAACAGGGCTGTGATGGCAGGATCTATGCACACCATGTCAGTGTCCTATATAATACCTGGGAGTTTCAGCAACGTGGTGGCAGTAGTGGGGAGGCGGAGCCAGCTGATACCGAGGAGCACTTGGTTATCCTTTTTTCTTCCTAACATAAGCCCCAAGCTGCAGAATCATTTACATATGTGTCCTCCAGGCCTCTGTCTCAGCTACAGGGCTGATTTCATATGTGTGCCACACATCTGTGCAACAGTATAAGGCCTATGTTTAGAAAGCCATCTTGGTTGAATGCTGTCCTGCTATTGTCTTGAAGCTCCTATTTAAGTAAGGAGTCTTGCATTTATATTGGATTATATGGATTATATTTATCCTAGATTGTTCTGTGCCTTGTCCTACCCATGATACAATCTATCACTATCTGACAGGATCAAAGAATTAAGAGACAAAACTCAGAATTTTTGTCATCCACAAGAAAAAGTGCGGTTTCTTTCAGAAGTCAAAATACTGTCTCTATAGAAAAGGGTAAAAGGGAACTACAAAAAGGTAAAAGTGGATCTGCTCTGGCAGAAGATAAACAGAACCTTATCCGTTGGGTATTTGCAACTGTCATCCCCAAAATTAGGCCCATAGAATCTGCAGAACCTGTGACACACATTTTAGAGATTGTTGTCATAGGGTTTACCCTAATGAATTCACGGAAATAAATATCAAGAAGTGATGACTTCACTAATCTAGCAACCCAATTCATGAGTATTTCATTAAATAATTTGCTATTCCATATTCTACAATGTGTTTGGGACACTTTCCCTTCAAATATGGCAAACAAAAAGTCGACTGGCTCAGAGGAATTCTGATCTTAGCCAGGTAGTAGATGCTCCTCTCTGTTACGTGTTGCGTTGAGCTCTAATTGTGTCATTTAATCCCTAAATGTTGAGCCCATGGGAGTGTCCAGGGCTATGAAATAACAGATTACATACCTATCAAAGGTGACAGACATGACATTTTAACTTATAATATTCTGCCAGCAGCCTTGATAAACTTTTTTTAGAATTCTTAAGGCCTGTTTGTTAACAAATATCTGCAGTATCACTAAGCACAATCAAGTAGAGTTCACCACAAGGTAGAAAGTGGAGTACGAGAGGAATCACTAGGAGAGTAAAGTTCGTGTCACGATGATAATGTTAAAATTCCACTCCTTTGCTTGAGCCTTTGAAAGCAATTCTTATTCATTTGCTAGAGAAAACTACATTAACCAAGTATCTTCAGAAATTTGGTCTGGGCCCAGTGCTTATTGGATTGCACGAGCTGAGGAGAACAGAAAAGGAGGTTGGAAGGAAATAAAAGAATATTGAAATGTCACTGATGAAAAAATATGAGGCAATTCCGCAACTGGACTCTATATCACACTGAAGAGTAAATTTGTATGGGAAAGCTGGCTTTTCAGAATTACATAAATATTTTGTTTGGAAAATAATCCATCACCCAAAATAACCTTCTTACTGAAATCATTATGCATCTGGGAGTTGGACAAGTCACATCACTTAGAATTCATTTCTCTGGGTTCTTCCACAGGAAAGTAATCAATTCAGTTGAGGAAAGCAAGCCATGTCATGGTCTGCACCATCTGCACGGTCAAGTGAGTCATGGAAGAGTGAAGCATCATGCTTCCTTTAAAAAAATGTAGTAGGGTTAAATTAGCAAATTATATACACAGATGTAAAATAAAGAAGTATGGACTACTCTTCCTTTTACTAATGCAGATGAAAGTAACAAAAAATATTTTTGCCTACCAAACTAGCCAAGCTTGTGTTTGCCTTGTACTTGGTTGTTTCTCTAAATATTTAGTAATGAAAAATTCAGACAGAAGCTTATTTACATATATAGAATTGGTAAAGGTAAAACTTAGTTTTATCTTTTATAAGATATTTTTCAGTGGGCAATAAAATGCCTGAAACTACTTATCCCCTTTTATCAATAATTTTGTGTCTAGAAATCTGTGCTTGAAAAATGATTTTAAAATGGAGCGTTAGAGAAAATTTGGAGGAAGATATTCATGACGTTGCCTACATTAGAGGAAAGTTTTAGGAAAATCAAATTTCACCAATAGAGAAGGGCTGAAGGGAAGAATGATGAATACGCCAAAGTATTGTAGTCACTGAAATTGTGACCAAATGAAGTTTTTAGTTAGTTTAGAAAATTATCTTAGAAGCGGTTAAAAGTTCCAATACCAATTATACTTTGATCTCATCATATATGAGTATTTATATATAGCTAAATGTACAGTCAATCTACAAGATGAAATATAAAGCTAATATATATATATATATATATATATATATATATATATATATATAATACTACAGAGCTGTGAAAATGAAAAGCACAGAATCACAAAAATCACCAGCTTAAATCTTATGAACCCAAAGTTGAGAGAACAAGACTGGAAAAGCATAATGTTTTAATTTCTAACCTTACAATTATAAGCAATGTAGTAATATACACTATTATACATATATAATATATATATATATATATATAATATATATATATGCTCACATGTCTATTGTATGTATGCATATATTACAGAAAATATGAAATCCATGCATAAATGTAGAGAGAGACCAAGAGAGGCAAGGTAAGGCAGCCTACAGTCAGGCAGCACAAGAAAACTGACTAGTAGAGAAAAACTCGGGGGTTGTTCAACAAATACAAAATTAAAAGATTTTTAAAATTTTAAATCCAAGGTAATTGGTACATCTTGTAGTTCAACCCTCTCATTCTAATTGCAAAAACTGAAGCAGCACATGTAACTCACCAAGATAATGAAGAGTTATGGGATCACGTATCCCTAAATTATTCTATGGAAAGGAGACATCCAGGATAACACATTTGGGCCAACTCACCTTAAATACTATCAGCCAAAATTAAGGTTTTAATCTCATGTTTTGAAAATAATTCTTTCTTCTTTTTGTTTCATTGCTTTGAAACTTCTATCTCAGGAAAATGTTTCTCCATTGCACAATTAGCAATTTTATGTGTGACGTGAAGAGTAGACTGGTTTTTTAAAATTTGCTATGTGGAAAATTGACGAGCCTTGTTGTGGCAAGCACTCTGTCCTACACAGCTAGACCCCCCTCTTCCCTAACTTAATTCAGTTTATTCTATGAGTGCAGAACGCATATTATAGACAAAGTGTCAGGGTGGAGTCTGAAAAATAGAAAATTATAATTTCTCGCTTGCTGCCAGAGACACCGCTACAAGGTGAGTTCTCTGTCAGTAGAACTGAAAAGAACACAGACGTCCCAGTTGTCCATACCCAAAAGACACCTTTTGGGTATGTTTGTAACTTGAGGTAAAATCATCATCGCTCTCCTACAAAGTCGATCTATTGTTCTATTTCTTTTCTTCTTTTTATTAGAATAAGATGCAGAGACTTGTGGTAGCCAGAAAGAAGCTTTATAAAAATCTCTGATTATGATATAGCAAGAACAGTGGCTCAATACAAATTTATTTGTTGTTAACCCATGAAATTCTCCATTCAACTCCATGATCACCTGTACCACGATCATTCTTTTGCAAAAAAAAAAAAAAAAAAAAAAAAAAAAAAACCTCAAGAGGCACTTTGGCAGAAATATAATTTCTCACCTTCTAACTATAAGCATCCAGTAAAAGTCTAGGAATAGATAAGAAAAAAACATACAAAATACGGTTCTTCGCCTGTCGATAGCACATGAGTGCCAAGTGTAAACAGACGCTAAAGAAAGAGGAAATGCCCCTTGACCTCACGCGTGCGCTGTAATCTCTCCACGGACAACATCTTTTTTCCTTTCTCTTTCCCAAGGAAGAGTGAATATCCTTCCATACTCCACTAGTTTTTTTTTTTTTTCTAGGTCCCATCTACCCTCGTAAACACTTTTCTTAGTGCGAGGTAACATTTCACGTATTAAACACGGAGACCTCGGTGTCTTTCTCTTACAACTGTCCTATTCAGTCACCTCACTGTGGTCTCTAAAACAGCCTCTACTTTTCTGCCAGTCTAATACCTGACACACTAGCAATTTAAATGAAGAAGATGAAACGCATTTTGTGACACTATGCAGAACTGTATACCCTTCAAATAAAAGATAATTCTCATTAAGTTTAGCCCCTTTTAAGTAAGTGAGTTACCTGGTGAAAAACAAGCCTTAGTTGTATTGTATTCATGCTAAAGCAATGAAGACTGAAATATCCTCTAACTTTCCTATACTAGGTTGAGAAGAAACCACACAAAGATAACAAGAAAAAACTTAAAACGTTTTAGTGTTGGATTAATAGTGAAGGGTTCTGTGTTAAGATAAAAACACCAACAACTGATAGTTCTACACTTTACCAACAGCTGCATGTCCATGGGAAACAGGTGTTAAGAATTTATGAATCTATTGATAGAGAAAAATATTAATTTGAGAATCTAGTCAGCCTTTTAAATATTTAGTTAGCAAATCTTTTTTTTTTTTTTTGAGACAGAGTCTCACTGGGTAGTTCCGGCTGGTCCTGAAGGGCTGGCCTCCAACTCACAGCTCCATACCCCCGCCTCAGCCTCCCGAGTGCACGGATGACAGGCATACACCACCACACCTGGCATTTTACTCTTTCTCTGTGTGATTTTCTCATTTGGAATTTGTGAATTCTCAAGCTTCATCCAAAGATTGAGGGAACAGATCACTTGATTCGAGCTGCTGTCTGTGCACAACGTCATGGCTGCTGTGCAATCTTGTCAGCCTGTGAGACATGGCAGGAACAGAACGACGGTAGATGCTAAAGACTTCATCTGTAGAACTTACGCGCTCGTCACGGAGCTCTGGCTCATGTGACATCTCTCATTAGAGTAAAGAACTTTCTCTGACATTTTAATTTTCACCCACATAATAGTCTTCATCAAACATAAAAACAAATTTAATTAATTTGAAAACAATGATCGTGTGCTTACAGGATGAAGATTATGCAAACTCTTCACCCGACGAGTCAACAAATATAATGGTTTTGGTGATGCCTGGAGGTTGAAGTCATAATCTAATTCTGGGAGAACGAATGTTTAGTGATTTTTAAAAGACTTTTGAAGACTAGTGTTATGATTAGTCACATGTTGAAGAGAAACAGGGGAGCATAGCTGGATCACAGTCATTATTTTCCTGTCATTTCCTTATACAAATGCAATGTGATAATTTATTCCGATGTAGAAAAATTGGCTACAAGTGACACTAATTATTTTTCCTCCTTCAATTTATTTTGATTCCCATTTTGAGGAATTCTGTTTTCCCATATGATCTAAATTCAAAAACCATACTTTATGGCGAAACTGAAATTTTGCAGGAGTTCATATCAAACGCCACGGTCAGTGTAGGAGAGTAGCTCAGTGATTAGAATGCTTGCCTAGGATACACAAAATTCCAGATTTGATCTCCTAGTCCAACACAGTAGATGGGCATGGAGGCACACACTTAAAATTCCTGGACTTGGGAGGTGAGGCAATGAGTGTCGCCATGACTGTTAGGTCAGCTTCAACTACATACTGAGCTAAGTACCAACCTGGACTACAGAACAAGACCCTGTCTCAAACAAACAAGCATGGTAAACTTCTTTCTTTCAATATGATCCAAATGATATTGTGTGAATATCTGTGACCTCTTTCAAATTATGCTGAAATAGCATATGATAATGCGATGGCACTAAGTACTTTGAAAATGATAGCACTAGGATGTAAGCCTTTGGGAGGGAAGCAGTTCTTGAAGTGAATTAGTGCCTGCCTTAGTCACCTTTCCTGTTACTGAGACATGACACTCAACACACACAATTTACAGTAGGGCAGGCTCGCTCTACACATGGTTCCAGCTGTGGGTGGTTGGCTCCAAGGAAAAGGAGTCATGACAGACGGCATGGGGAGCACAGCTGATTAGTTGGTGGGACCAGGAAGCAGCAGGAGAACAGCGGCTAAGAGGAAGGGACTAGGGAAGACACGAACTCCAAGGCCAAGCCTTCACGCCTCACCCAGGCCCGCCCAGAAATCCTCCAGGTGGACCCCAAACACAACCAAGCTGAAAATCCACCCTGGCACCACTACTGTACCCTTCATGAATGAGGCTGGTATCCCTGGAAGACAGGAAAAGCTCATTTAACCCTTTCATCATGCCAGGACACAGCTAAACCAGAAAACAGGCCTCTACAGACAATCAACCTGTCAGTGCCCTGATTTTAGAATTTTGTGCTTACAAAATTGTGAAAAATATATCTCTATTGTTTATAAACTTCTCTACTTATTGTGTTTTATTCTATAGACTGCAAGAACTAAAAGCTAAAACATTTCTGGATGTGTAGCCTTCTGACTAGATCAAGAAAGAAATCTTGCATTAGGGATGCCCACCTCAGGGCTCCGTCTGAGAGCCTGCGCTGTCTGTAGGCTGTGGACGGGTGAATTTGAGAACACAAAATTCTGCACAACTGACCACAGCTATGAGGTGTATTGAAGCCAGATTCGACATTTACCATTTTAGCAGTGGGACTCAGATTTTTTATTTCAAGGTTCAAAACAAAAGTTACTATGTTTATTTAGTCCTTGCTTATAATCTAAGATGTGAAACAAAATTGGACCTGAGGCTGCCACACATGCACTCCTAGAATATACATCAACCTAGAGAAATAGTGATGAATGAATTTCCAGGAGAGATATTAATATCAAAGGCCCACCTCCAAACTTAGAGGAGGCCCAAAATCCTATGAGCAACTCAAACAGCATAGAAAGTGTCACAGCATTGCCAGTGTCACTGTGCTGGGCTCTTGGATTGACAGAGGACTGATTAAGACAGCAAAGATGGGATGTTAAGAAACGAGGTGCTTGGGGAAAGTGGTGTGTGCCGCGTCTGCATTGCACCCTGGTGCAAACACTCCCCGCCTCTCACTGAGCAGTGTTCAACTACTCTAGCAAATGACCCTGATGCAGATAGACCACAGCCATGACCCCTGCCACCAGCCCACTGGACAGTAAAACAGGGGCCCATTCTCAGGCGGAGTTACGTTGGAGCATCGGGAAGGAAGCCTGGACGCAGTACATTTCAGGTCAGAGTCCAGGCCCCTCCCATAAATGCCTGAGCTTGTTTCCATGTCCTTCTATACAGACACAGTGGAGCGATTCTACAGCTGTTCTCCGCACAGGGGTTTTCTACGTATCGCTTGTTCCTTTTGGAGTCATGTCCTCCAAAGGATCCAAATGAAGCGTGGATCCTGAGACACAATGCAGAACACTGAACAGGATTTCCTAAAAGTGGAGCTGCGTTTCTGAAGACCACGATCACTACAGTGCTTCCACCTTATTGAATGTGATGTGATTTTGTACCAGGAGAAACTCTCTGATCAAGCTGGTGGTCCAGGCAGCATTAGTTCACTTCTGCTTCCTGGTTTCTCCGTCAGTGAAAGTGGGAGGAGTCAGTTCCAACATTGTTGGGCCGTTGCAAGGGTCAAAGGGGAGGTCAGACAAACAGCACTGAATATCTGCACACATGCTGGGAAGATCTCTTACTAGATGAACTACAGTTCGTGCAACATACGCAGAATGAAGTGTTTGTCTATTTTTAATACCTTTAGTTATTTCCGTAAGATACAATTAAATTTCTTAATAGTAAAACATCATAGTTTTCATTAGTCACAGAATTGTATCATCACATTAAGTTTTTGAACATTTTTATTACCTCTGGAAGCCCAATATCACCACTACCATCCTCCAGTTCCTTTTATCTCTTCACCAACTACAACAACACTCTGCTTCTTCACATCCACCTGTTCTGGAAATGTGTACAGAGCTGGACAAACATTCTGTGTTCAGCTCAAGATAACATTTTCATTGAAGATCCTAGAAATAGTGAATCTTGACAAATTTCTTGGAATTTTTAAACTACAGCATTTAAAGGCTGGTGTTTTCTGCCTAGAATTCCTTCTTCCAACACAGAGAGCAGCGTCAGGGACTTGGACAACTGCCCAGCCGCTCTCCGCAGAGCATTTGATTGACCTTAGACCCACGTCCCATATAAAGCTGATAATGTGACAATTAGGTCCTTACTTTGCTTAAGGGCAAGTTGACTCCACTGCGCACAGTGTAATAAAGAAAAAAACAGAAGGATCTTCCCTAAAACAACAACAGAGAAAATGTTCAAGAACCTCAGTAATGAGATCAAGTGCAAAAATGCATTTTATGAATGGTTTCCTGGAAAACTCATGAAACATCAATTGCAGCGGCAGTTCGCATTGGATGTTTTTAATTAGCTGTATCCCAAGCATGTGCAGGTGGGCAATGTGGTACATAAGCAATTTTCATGACTGAGATGACAAGCCATGGTTTCCTTAGACTATCTTCTGCTATAGCAATCTTCACCAGCCATGTTTAGTAAAATTGCAAAGATTTCCAGGGAAAAGCACGAAAAATCTGGAATCAGTGCTCTGATTCACCTTAACAAGACTTTGGGATACCTTACATCTCTCATATTGATGGTCAAGACAGTGAATTTCCCCAACACCCTAAACTGCATGTAGGTGATTTTCTTAACACAAGTGTGACTTTACCATAAGAATTTCCAACTGTTTATTTCTTGAGAAATCTTCTTTTCTGTTAATGAGAACCTAAGTGTAGTACCTATCTCAGGCTTCAGAAAAAGAACCATATATGTCACAAAAATCAGGATATTTTTGTAATGTGTTATTTGTTAACGGACATAATCTGAATTTTTATGTGATGTAATTTTGTGTTTCCGTGTGACTACATATTTTTCCAGAGTTATTCCCATTAAAGTTTGTTAGCTCCTTGATCAGCAATTCGAAACAACAAATTTTAGTCCTTTTGTCAAATTTCAGCAAAGTACATCAGAAGGTAGAGATCAATCAGCGCCAATGGTGGTTTGTACAGGAAGGTAGAGCAGAATATTTTCCAATACCTTGTACAATTTATACTTGAAGACGAAGTATGAAGCAATTGTGATACACAGAAATAGAAGGGTTTACAGATTGCTTGAAAATCTTCCCACATTTCATGACACATCGTCTATGGAGTCATAGGAAAGTATACCTCCACAGAAATGGTCAAGTATTACAATATTATATTATAATAAATATACATTAAGCCAACTGACAAATTACTTTGATTTCCTGTTTCTACTAAATTATGTGAAAATTTGTAAAGAAAACTTTTTAACAATCAGCCCTCATCATAAGACTTACAGTATGCTTAATGGACAAAAAAGAAGACACCGCCTTTTCAAATTATGACACTTAAGCATAGAGGTATATCAGAATGAAAATTCCACAGAAAACTGAAAATAAAAATCTCATTTGACCCGACAACACCAATTCCAGATGTTATTCAAAAAAAAAAGCTGCTGAAGATACCATGTTATAGTGACACATGCATGCCCATGTTTATACCAGCACAGCTCTTAACAGCCAAGTCATGGAAGCACACATCCATTCAACAGGTGAATGGATAAGGGCAGAAAAGAAGAGCAGAATGGGGGGTGAAGCTGATTCAATGTATAAGCATCAAATTCTCAAGCTCAATTTAAACATTCTGGTAACATATGCATACTAATAAAAATGGAGGGGGAGAAAGTGTGAAATATATACACAATGGAGTACTGTTCTGTCATGAAGAAAGACAAGTTTGAATCATTTGTAGAGGGGCTGTATCTTGAAACCATAATGCTCAGCAAAGTAAGTGGGATACGAAAGGTTAGGTGCCACACAGTTTTACTTCTTTGAGAAACCCAAAATATAAAGGTCACAGAGAGCCAAAGTGAAAAGACAGGAGGTAGGAAGGTAGATCGCAGACATGGGAAGAGGACCTGTGGACGGCGGAGAAGGGAACAGCAGGAGGACAGTGAAGAGAAACAAAAGAAGATCAAAACACCATATAACAGGCACCAGTTCCCCAAGCTGGATGCAATTAATATGCAAACAAATGTGAGTCTCAAAGACATACCAGTACTAACCAAAACTATGAAGTGTGATAAAAACTCTAATAGATGTTTCAGTTATAAAATTATAACAGTAAAAAACAAACTGCCCTGAATTTCCCTCAAAATGTCTTTCCTGCCTCTTCAAACAGACTTATGCCAACATCCCGGCCAGTTGGTGAAGAAGTCCTAGGAGTCCTCTTTGGAGGGTGGCTTTAGAAAATACGGTGATGCTGCTACCACGTGCCGCCCAGCAGAAAGGAAAGTTCACCCACCTTACTCATGAGATCTGGCGCATGTATAGTTTATCATTTTTACTCAGAGTCAACAAAGTGAAGAGAGAAAGAGGACAGATAGATCTAATACATAAAACTAACCATATTGTACATGATTTGACAATTTTGTGCATGCCATACCAAACACCATCTTCAGTTATTACATGATAAACAGGGCACTGAGTGTTTCAACTGATGGGATTAGTTTCACTTTCTTGCCATTCACCTTTGAGTTATATTATCCCAATGATGAAAGCATTGCCGGTAAAAGAATGACATACCCATTTCCAATCTAATTCTAATCTAATCTAAGCTGCACGAACGTTCTGTGTTTAGATCAAGATAACATTTTCCTTGAAGATCTTAGAAATAGTGAACATTGGTAGACTTCTTGGAATTCTTAAACTGCAGCATTATCTTTACAAATTTTCTGGGTTTTAAAAAGGTGCCTGTCCCTCTTTCCCTAAGAGAGTAAGTGTGAGAAAAAAATCTGTACAGGAGAGGAGATGCTCTTAGAGTCCATGAAAATAAAGCACAAGCTCTTTCTTTCCAATGATAGTATCTTACGTTTAATCTTCTTGAATGAACATGTTAGGGTCAGTTATTGGTACAATTGTCACCTTCTGGTAGGGAACACAACCCTCCACGGTTGACATTATCCAGTTTCACCAATAGGCATTTAAGGTGTCTAAGTGTTTGTCTGACCATGCTACTGTGAAAGACAGAAAATCCAGATTTTATCTCAATTATTTATATTCTGTTTATATTGTTGGCTCACCGACTTTTATGGACAGGTCATCTTGTTATTTCTATGGTAAGTAGTGAATGACATTTCCTACCTCATTATTTCTCATTTCTTTTCTCCTTATTTCTTCGACCACCTGGTTTTCCTCTGGTTTGTTTTGCTCCTTACGGCACGACCCTCCTTAACAACTCCTAGAGTGATTTTCTGTGAGCGACAAATCCTTTTTTGTCCTTGAAGTAGCCAGAGTATTTTCAAACTTTTCATCCTACTGAATGCTAGTTTCATTTGGGTAGATGTGTCTAATTGTCACCAGTTCTTTTTACACATTTCTCAACCATTCTTAAGAATGTGGTGTTTCTCAAAGTTTAGTGGCATTCATCATGTTAGCAGAATCTGATTGTCGCTCAAACTTTTGTGATTGACAAGCTTTCCTTCAATGTAACAAAAATAAACTTATTTATTCACTTTAATTGCAGTACTTCTATCTGAAGACTCAGGTCTATCTTCAGTTTTTAAACTTTTCAGCTTCCCAATCTTTAGCTATGTTGTCTTTGCCTTTTATTTTATTTTCTGTTCCTGTACCATCCTGCTGGTGTTTTTAACCTGGCATCGTGCTTCTCAGTTCTTGTCTGAATATGTATATAAAACACACACACACACACACACACACACACACACACACACACACACACACACACATCTTTACACTCTAGAAACTTCAAGCCTGTAGGGTTTTAATTTCCAGCTATACACTTAAGTTTACTATTTTATTTTTTCCTTTTCTGTAATGCTTTCTGCTTGTTTCATCTTTCCAATTTTTACTCACAAGTTGCTGTTTTTGCAGTTTCATTTTCTCGCACATCCTCTAAAGAATCCTGACTGTTTTACACTCACATTCTGCAAATTATAATATAAACCTCTTTGAATGTGGGGAGAAATTATAGCTAATATTGATCTTTATCTTCTGTTATGTCCTTTCTATTTCCCACGTTTTATTACTCAGAATTTGTGATGCACAACAGTTACACTGAGCTTGAAAATTTTATGCACACACACATCATGTCAACCTGATAGTTCCTCTCTTTCCCCTTTCTCATTTGTTCTGTTTTTGAGATAGTCTTCACACTGGCGAGATCGTTGAACTCACAACGCAGCCTAGGCTAACCTTGAACTCATGGGCCATCTGCCTCATCCTCCCAAGTCCTGGAGTGACAGCCGTGTGCTACCACACTTAGATCGCAATATTGATTTTTGTTCACTATCTTTTTAGAAATATTTTTTGCCGTAAAATTTACATGATTTGCTCATCTTCAACTTGCGTGACTTTCTGATGCCCAAAGCAATGACTTACCGGAAGGAAAATCTTGGAGCCTCTGGTGAGAGTGGATGACCAACACTGCCCTGCTGTGAACAGTACGGTAGTTCTAGCCTCGTCCTCTGCTGAAGGCCGGGAACGCTGGAAGCCATGCTCGCTACAGATGCTAACCTGCAGGCAGCCGGCCCGCAGCTTCTTTTCTGTTCACTGCTTTGTATTTCTGCCAATTTATTTTCTATAAAGATTTTGGCTTTAAGTGTTTGGTTTTCTCTCTCCTTCCCTTTCTCTTTTTTTTTTCTTTTGTCTAGAGACTTTGCTGGTTTTTATTTTGTTACCGTCTTCTCTTCTCACATTCATTACCTCTCTTTCCTGTTCTATATGATAATCCAATTATTCTTTTTACAGCCTTTGCTCCTGGGGTTCAGATTCTTGTAGGACAGGCACAAGGGTAAGAGCAGGGAGGGAACAGAGAGAACAAGGTGAGACTGATGATACTGTAGCTCCACACCCCCTTACCCTACACAGTTCCATCCTTTTGGTCTCTGCCTTTACCTGCCTGAATTGTATTGTGCTTTCTGCCAGTGTGGGCCTACTGAGGGTGTGAAATTGCTTGGGAATGCCTTCTTACTAGGAAGCCCTTGGTGGGTGCCCCCCAACCACTTCGCAAGCACTTCCAAAGTGCTTGAACTCATCAAGGTGCTGGGGAGCTCAGAGAAACGCCCTTGTTGAATTAACCCATGCATGCATGAATTCCAAATTCTACAGCACATTCGAGACAAGGGGTTTGGGAGACAATGAGCACCTATGCCCGCCCCTTTTTCAGAGTCACTCCTTTCCTAGCTGACCTCAGCCCCTCTTTCTACACTGTCACTCATGTTGTGGCCCTTTTATCTCATCCTTTTAAGTAATTGCTGCCTTCTTCATGTTCAACATTGTTCAAATTATGACTTTCAAACAATAAAATTTCAATTTAAAAAAAAAATTATCCCATGCAATGCATCATAGACAGTTCAGTTTTTGGGAAGGTCACCGTAAAGCCCTATCTCTGTCTATAGACAGACTTCATAGTTCAAGAAATGAGAATAAATTTGGTTAAATTTGGCCATTTGCCTAGATTTGACTTCTTCCAATATGCATTCTAACTCAAATTTCAAACACATTCAAAAATTACGCACACTTGAGTTTCTGCCAAGCTGCTCTTCTAATAATTTTTGTTTTTCACTCGAGTAAAATGCTTGAAAATCTGAGCATGCTCTGACTTAACTTTATGGGGAGTAAAGGGTTAGGAAAGTGACAGCTCAGCAAACTTCCAACAAAGAATTCATCTTCTAAGTACACTCCAGGATCATGCCTTCAAATTTGAGGAGTGTCAACATTTAGATCACGAAACAAAAGTCTCTTCCTTCGCACACACTCCACACTCCCATTTGACACATTCATCCACGTTCATAAGCACGTTGACAGCAAACAAAATTATAATGGCATCTTGTCATTTCACGCCCATCACAAAATCAGACACTGGCAGGAGGACAAACAGATATTTCCCGGTGCGTGGGCGTGGTGATCAGCACCGCTCCAGGAGGCGACTCCTGCCTGTGCACATCCATTCACAGGCTCTGACGTGCCAAAGCCACCCACATTGTTTTCAATATCTATTTGTACATCCTTGGTTCATTCTGAGGTGAAATGTTCTGTATGGATTTAGGTATACTTAGGATTTAACATGACATTTAAAAAAGAAAAAAAGAAAAAGAAGACAGAATGGTTTCTTACCAAAGAGAAACATGTCTCACTTAAAACAAAGCTTTTTTTGGATGCAACGCAGGAAGAGAGACAGATAAGAACATGCTCTGCTACACATTTTTGTTCAATAAAGTTCAATCAATTTATATTGAACCCTAATCTATTTCCACATGGTGACCTACATCATGGAGATTTAAGGACAAGTAAATTCTAATTCTACCATTAAGGAGCTTATAGAGTGATATATATCCACTCAAACTCTCCTAAGTAGAGTGTCGTGACCTGAGCATCTTCTAAGTGGATGTAATTCATTCCAATTAGAAACATTCAAGTAAGTTTCCTACATTAATATGAAGGTTGACAACGGTAAGGGTCTCAAAGTATGAACGGATGTCAGTAGTGAAAAGTGTCAAGGTGAGTACTGATCAATTAAACTCCAGAAATTAGTGAAACTGAGGACATGGCGACATATTAACAATATATTGAGCGTCCCGGGCCTGGTGCATAAAAAGCAATTCATACCTCATTCCAGGTGACATCATGATGAAGTGCATGTCAGGTGGATATGGTGACAAATGCCAGTTGCTCTTCCACTTGATAGATAAGTACCAGGAATCTTGCTTTATGAATACTACATCTGAAATTGAAAACCATGATACCATCTAACTGACAGGTTTTCTTTCAATGTACAGTGGGATAATGTAAGTCACCGGTTAGCATTACAAGACCAGGTCTATAAAACAGCACTTCAATAACATACAACATTACTAGAACTTAGATTTGAGTCCTTAAATTGGAGAGTAAGTCGCAAAGTGAGACTGAAATTCCATCAGAAAAACATCATGGATATCAGAAGATCATCTACATACTTTTTGTGCCTCAGTGTACTTAAAGCTTGGATATTATACTCCAGATAATCTTATAAGCAGTTGAGAAATCTGTGTCTGGATAATTGAATGTCTTCAAAATCTTCTCTATAGATTTTAAGTTTCTGGCGGGGGAAAATACTATTTTTAAAAGTGTGCTCCTGAATAGTCTACAAGGGGTGTTCTAGGGCAAATAAGATGCAAAATATGCACGTTTCTTTTACTTGAAGAAGTGTTATTTGTAGCCTAGCCAGAACACAAAATGTTCTGATTTTTAAAGTAATTAATAAATGAATTAGCTTTCACATGTTGAGATATGATGAGATTATTTAACATTAGTCTTGGTGGTGCATGCTTATAAACCAGCACCCTGAAAAGTTGATGAAGTGTGATCACAATTTTCATCCCAGCATGAACAACATAGAGACTTAGACCATCACAAAATAAAATAATAAAATAAAATAACAGGAAGTAAAAAAATAAAGCTGGAGATGTAGCTTACTAGAAAGATACTGAGTTCAATCCCCAGTACCACAAAATGGAAGGACACGAGAGAGAGAGAGAGAGAGAGAGAGAGAGAGAGAGAGAGAGAGAGAGAGATAGAGAGAGAATTTAAGAGATTTTTACTTAAAATGATAAAATTTGTTGTTCCGAGTCAAAGAATTTAAAGAAAAAAGAGGTATCCTACTCGGTAATAAAAACTGTCTTAGTTTCTTTTTTGTTTATCTGATTCAATACCTGATGTCCAAGACTTAGGGAGGAAAGATCTATTGTAGCTCACAGGTTCAGAAGGTCTCAGTTCATTCATGGATAAGAGGTTGGAAAATGGTAGAATCAAAGTCTTTTGCCTTTGCACCTTTGAGTTGGTGAAGGGAGGGGTCTTGTTGACTTTGAAAATACCCTCCAGGCATATTTCTTAGAGTCCAGAGTAAAAGTACATGGCTTCTTTTTAATGTTAATTTTTAAATTTTTTTGTGCTCTTTGGCCCCACCACTGCAGGCCATTTTGGCCTGGTATTGTAAACATTCTCTATGATTTCTCTCTGCCATTAACCTTTCCTTCACCATAGGTCTGGCTAAAAGCTACAAACAGCAGCCATATGACAGTCTGAACATTAGTCTGTCTTCGGATTTTCTCCACCAGAGTAGTCAGGCCACGGCCTTTCATCTCAGTTTCAGGGAAAGTCTCTCAACAAGGGCAAAATGCTGACAATCTTTCTCCCGGAGCATAGCTCTGGTTTTTAGACCACTTGCTGATCCCATCCTCCTTCCCATTTGAAACTTCTTGAGCCTAACCTTTCCGACCCACACTTTTACTAGCATTCTGGTCTTCTGAGCTCTGACTAGAATCTTCCATAAAACTTGGCTCAGAGCACTCCAATGCTTCTCCAAATGACATCCTCAAACCTTTCCAAATTCCTCCCACAAATTGGTTAAAAAGGCTTCCAAAACCCACGACCAAGTAAAGTCCCAGCAACTACCCCACTTCCGGTACTGATTTCTGTCTTAATTACTTGTTCATCGCTGTAACTCAATACCCAACATCCACATCTTAGGGAGGAAAGATTTATTGTAGCTTACAGTTTTATAAGGTCTCAGTCCATTCATGGGTAGGAGACTAGAAAATGGTGTAATCACATGGTGGGGTTGCAGCTACAGTCACAGCTGCCCAAGAGCCTGAGATCTTCACAGCATGGTGGAACAGAGAGACAGAGTGAAAGATGGAACCACCACATACCCCTCCAAGTCAAGCCCAAAGTATCTGCTCCTTCCAGACAGGCCCCACCTCCCAGCCCTACACCGTATCCACAGGAACATGAGGCTTTGGGGCATGCTCTAGATCCAAACCACCACAGAAACACATGAGATATGCAAACCATATGCTATGATAATTCGTGAGTCGCAATCTTTTCTGAGTTGTATGTATCGGACATATCATTTAGCCTTCTGGGCCTCATCCTCCTCTCAGGCAAGATGACTTTCTATTACCGTCAAGTGTGGACACGTCACGCTCTCCTGCTCCTCTTCCTGTACAATCCCTTCTACCAACAAGCTTCAGGAATGGCTGCGGGTCCATAACACTACGCATTCTCCATGCAGCTCTGCCGCTGGTATTGTCCCGTCAAGAAACCAACTGAAACCATTCACAGTTCTCTGCAGGGCACCACCCCGCCAGCTATCTTTGTTGTGACAACTGCAAGAGCTGAGCACCCACCCTGCCTTGTTTTCACTCTAGAAGGGACTCAATGGGCCTACGGTCAAGTGCCAAGTGGGCTAATTATAATTCCAGATAAAGCATAGAAAAATATCAAATATTGATTCAAGAGTATTTTATAATGATGAATACATTCAAGTGATTCAAATAAAAAGTTTGATAGAGTACCACATTTTGGACTATTTATCTTGTTTTAAATATATAATAAATAGGTTTTCTTTGGGGGGGGGTTCCAACTGAAGGAGGTTACCAGAGCCTTTGTAAACATGTAGTAATGTTTACTCAAAGCTCCTCTTTGCTTCTGCTGGCCTTAGGAACATATATTTCATGAACTTCATAGATTATTTATTAATAAATTTTAGTTGAAAGTGAGATAATGACATTGCCTATTGGAAAATATACAAAAATAAAATCTTACTAAAATCAAATTGTGCACTCTAAACTTGAACACTACCCGATAACAAATTATTTTGATTTTTTCAAGTCTAAACTTCTTTCTGTACTTACACACACACTGGAATATAAGGTTTAAAGTGAAATTATGTTTAATGTAAATATTTTTGTATTAATTTGATCCTTCAATTAATCATTTATTCTCTTTACTGGAAATGTAATTCTCCTGATCTCACAGGAAAATGTACAATCTAGGGTTTTTATGCACATTTAAACTCTGTGACCTAGTTAGCCTAAAATTTATTCCTGTACACACAAGCTTTGTCCAGGAAATGAGTAATTTTTATTTGATCTCAGTATAGAGAATTAGTCAGATATTGGCAATGAGACAGTATGTCATCAAGATTCAAGCTATAGAAAAGATATAAGTGCTGCACGGAAAAGAAATTTCTATTATAGAAGGTTAGATCAAAGACAGTAAATGATAAGTTACTGCAATTTAATTGTTATATATTTTTACTATAAAATATTAATTCATCAAAAATATTGATTGATATCTAACTACAGCTACAGTTCCAGTCAGCCACCAGGTAAAAAGGAGATGGGAATAGAATAGGGAACAGAATTTGGAGGGTATTCACCCTAAATTTTCAAACATATTTTGAGCCTAAAATTTCCTGCGGGATACAAGTTACATAATAGTTAGAATCGAACCCAGCTTTGAACGTTCCTCATTAGCTGATGTCCTAGATAGTTTATAAATCTGTTATTTTTTAAATTTCTTCATCTGAAAAATGTAGACCATACAATACCTACACCCTTAGTATATAGATACATTAAATGAGAGAGTCACTTTAATTTAATTGGGGAAAATGGCAGATATATGATAGCCACTCAAACATGCTTATTATTATTTATTTTTAGTGTCTCCCTATCCCTGTTGGTTTGTACAGCTATAACAAATGACCATTGACTAGATTAGTTATGATAAAGATTGGTTTTAACAAAGCCACTCCAGTATTCTCATCTTGGACTTGAAGAGAAAGTGGAGAGATACATTTCAAGGTAGAAAGAGGGCCCTGGGTGCCCCTCTATGTGGGCATTGCTTCACAAGGGCTCATCCTTCTAACCTAGTTACATTCCAAGGGCCCCACTTTCTAACACCAACACATTGGCAGTTGGTATCTCAGCATTTGCTTCTGGGAATAAAGGAGACACATGCATTAAGCAACTCAACAGAGCCCGCCATGCTGGCTTTGAAAATGTGGATGGAAGGTGTTTCACATGGTGAAGTAGAGGAGAAAAGGCAAGTGGCTGGGAGAAGCCACCAAGCAAAAAGATTCAGTGAAAAGATGACTTTAATATTAAAAAACAGTGAAGACTCTAGGCTCACTCTCAAGTAATGTATAGTCTTAGAAGGGTAAAGGGATTTTATTAAAATCATTCAAGGACAGTCAAATAATAAAATGTTATTAACTCTAAATATAAATAGATTCAATGAAAGTAATACACACTGTGACCTGAAATTGTCCCAGAAGACACCCTGCATTTGTCTTATGATCATAAGATATCGATTGGATAATTGCAGTTGGTTCTCTCCATTTTTTGCTTCTGAAATAAAGAATTAAAATAAACTGAAGCACCATTAATCAGCAACTTTAACCTGGTTAGACAACCTAAACATTTTGCATTTGCGAATTGAATTATTCTTTCTCTGTAAACAGCTTCATAGAGAAGCAAATATGTACTTTGTCCTTTGGAAGATTTGATCAAGTGATAGTGTTGAGATTTTGTGTATTCAGAAAACTCTAAACCAGGATTTTTAATTTACATAATCACTTCAAGTGAATGACAAGAGAAGCCCAGATAGCTTCTTTCTTTCAGAACTGAACCTGTAGTTTGATTTTGGAATTTCTATTTTTTTCAGCAAATGTGTTTGATTTCGACCACTCAGAGAATATTAAGTAACTTATCTCCAGCTGCACAGCCGCCTTTTTCTCTGGAGCCTCCACCTTCATGACCACATCTACTCGGTTGTGAGAATGGCTCTACGCGGTCTTACCCAGCGACAGGAGCTTGCCCAGTGGAGTGTCCCCTCATCATTGTGTCTTCAGGGGTTGCAAGCTGGGACCCAAAGAGCCCGTTCCTTATGACTTATTACTCAGTGCATAGCATGTTAACACCTTGGCCATGCTTGTCATATTTTTCACTATGTGAACTTGAGAAGCCCTAGGGCTGGGGAGCGAGTAGTGGGAGAAAATATAAGAGTAAATAAAAATGAAAGCAAAGTCCTCTGGTCTCCAGATCCAGTTCATTCCTGATACCAAAATCCCCATTCCATCTGTGTCCTCAACACAGCACGTCAGTGGAAATAAAAAGATTACTTTACTTTTATGCCACCTTGAAATAGTTTTTCTTATTTTTCTTCCTTGAAACCAAAATAACAAATGCAGATAACAAATGATTCAAGGCAGCTTGAGACGCTTTTCTTCCTCATTCAGGTTCACTTCTGCACGCACTGTAGGTGAGGGTCGGAATTTCCTCCAAAAAAAGTCTCCTTTGGCCAAGCAAAGAAGACCAGAAGCAGATTCCTCCAGATCCACAAAGTGAGATCAGTGGTGATGCAGTTGAAACTAAGGCCGAGCCTATTTGATAAAAGTATGATAACTGTAAAATTATAAGGGGTCCAGGTTACCTTAAACTGCTTGGAACATGTTCAAAGTCCGTAAATTTTCCCAAATTCTGGAAAAATTAGAACTGATGGAAACTCCACATCTAAGACAAGACTAGAGTCAAGTTATTTCATAAAAAAGAAATTGCTTTTGATTTTTAATTGTATTATCATTTGTTCTTTTGTAATTCATTCCATTAATAAAATTTTGAAGTAGTTGCCTGTCAGTATCTCAGAAGGTAAGTAGGAAGTCTGGTTAAGATGATAAAAGAACCACGTTCATTTTATTCCTCAGATAGTGGAATTTCAAATGTTATTTTTAAATTCTACTGCAATAGTTGTATTTTCCTTTTTCCCATGTTTATTAGTTTATATATGCTATACACAAAGGTTAAATTGAGCCTGAGAATTCTGTGTACATATATATCACATCAACATAACAATCCCTTCCACTATTTTTTTTTTTTTTTGCCTTCCCACTCACTCCTGGACGCCCCCTCCTCATACCCACTATCACACCATTTGGTTTTACAAAATGCTTGTACTTTGGGTTTCTCATGTCAGAGAAATCATACAAAATTTATACCTCTGAGTTTGATCACTTCATAAGCATGACGGTCTTAAGTTGCATCCATTTACCCACAAAACTTCAAATTTATCTGCCTTCCATGGTGTATGTTGACCACAATTCTTATATCCATCGGTCTGTTGATAGGTATTCTGCCATCTTCCACAGTTTAGCTGTTGTTAGTCGTTCTTCTATAAACATGGGTATATGTGTATCTCTATTATACATTGCTTTTAACTCCTTTGGAAAGATTGCTGGTATTGCTGGATCAAATGGAATATTTACTTCCACATTTTTGAGGAATCTCCGTACTGCTTTCCACAGTGGCTGTTCCAGTTTACAATTCCACCAACATCGTAAAAGCTTTCCTTTTTCACACGCCCTCACCAGCATCCCACTGGGGTAAGACGGCACCTTAGTGATGTTTGATCTCCGCTTCTCTTATGGCCGAACATCCCTTCATGTATTTGCTACTATTTGAGCTTCTTCGTCTGACCACTGTAGCTCCCACAGTTGGTGAGTGCTATGTGAGCAGAGGGCTCTGCACATCACATCACCACACGTTGTTGAAATGTTGTGGGGGCAGGGGGAGAGATTCCAGTTCTCTGAAAGTAAAGTATCATAACGTATTACAAAAAGTATTGTATTTTTACTTTCAAGTGGAATTCTCCAAATTCTGTGAGCCCTCTGGCCACAGAGCACACACCAAGTGTGGTATACGTGGTGTGCCGAGCTTTTTAAGTAGATGTCAAATTTTCTGGATTCATTAAATTATATGTTTGGCTTTTCAACCTCTGTTGGGAATTATGAGGACACCCATTACTGTCATTTTAATCACCAGGCATTATCTAAAAGCAGTAACCATATGACCATAAATCATTATCTAAAACCAAGAACTCTGTTGTCAGACACAAGCAAAGTAGGAGAAGATGAGAGCTATTCTTTTAAAATCCATAATAAAAGGAGCATAATTGTTGAACTTACTTAACAGAAAAACCATGACATCAGTGCAACTGAATGTACAATTAGTGCTGGAGAGAACAATTGGAGGAAAAGACACATCTCATTGTCTGGACACAAAAAGAACTTCAAATTTTAAAAGGCATATCGATAAAGAAAAAATTTAAGTTATATGGTGTAAATTCACAATGCACTTTTGTCTTTGTGATTTGAATGAGTGTGAGGGCATACCTGATTTACGAATTCACAAATCTGATCAATTCAGTCTATACTGCCAGTGAATTGATTCACAAGTTTTAGTTGAATGGCCTTTATACCTTTTGACAGCTTATACTATCTACAGAAATATCGAAGTAAATCTCAGAGAAAAAGCAAGATAGATATACGTCTACCTAAAAGACAGAAAAGCGAATTGTTTTATCTTCTGTCTGTAGAACACACAATTTGTAATCTTGTGAATAAAAAAAAAATAGATTATTTAGTTGTGAAATTGAAGTGGTCATAATTCCTTATAAGAGGATGCCAGAAATAAAAAATAAATAAACTTTATTTTGGAACAAGATGTATGTATTGGTATGTGGGTTGGTAAATCTCATATATCAATTTAACTGGAGCTCAGGGTGCTTAGATATTGGGTTATCATTATTTCTGGGTCTGTCTGTGCGGTTGTCCACTGACTTAGTGAAGCATGTGGTGCTCTCCAAGGCACACGGACCTCATCCGATGTGTGTGTGCGGGCACCCTACTTCCTTCTCCAGTGTGTGTGGGGCATCATCCAGGCCCCCAGGGGCCTGGATAGGACAAGGAAGCCCAGGAAGAGGGACTGCTCTCCATCTCTTGCTGACAACTTGGGCTGGAACCTTGGCATCCTCTTCTCCTTGGATTGGGATTTACACCACTGGAGATCCCGCCCTCGGGTATTCAGACTTGGACATGAACTTACCCTAGTAGTTCTCCTGGTTCTTCATTCTTTCAGACTCAGGCGGGGCTACACCTTCTGCTTTCTTAGGACTCAAGTTCATTAAATCTCAGCCTCCCCCATCTTGTGAGTCAATTTTTCAGTCCTCTGTCTGTGCCTGTGTTTTTGTCCTTCTTTACCACTGTCTCTTTCTGTCTCTATCTTGGCCACATAGGCAGCTGTCAGACAGACAGATGGGTGGAAAGATAGGACAGGTGATGATAGAGAGATAATAAAGAGATGATATAGACTGATCTTTGGCAGAGAGGTAGGGAAGATAAATCAACACTGCTGGTCGATTCTGGATTCTGTTTCCCTGGAGACCCCACCTAGGACACCACAGCAGAGCTCTAGCACATCGGGTAACTCTTTTCACTGATTATCATCTGCTTCTCTCCCGTTTTCCCGTCAACACTTGTGCCTAGAAAGCACCAAGTCCTCTATTGTAGTACGAGGATAGGACACTCTAGTCTTAGCTTTTCTAGGCTGAAATTTCATTTGCTCTCCACTAACCATCCATTACCGATTTCCCCAAATACTCCATTATTGCTTCTTTCCACTTTTTTTATTAGCAATGGGTCCGCATTAGATCACTCCTATTGGTACAAAATTATGATGTCTCAGGCTTCATTTCTTAATCAGAAACTTCTCTTGCTCAATCAGATTCCATCCATTTCTGTCAAATATGCTTAGACTTTCTAAAAACAAACAAGCGAATACACATAACAAACCCTGTGCCCTGGTCATCTCTCTATAGTTAACTTTTCATTTTTATGCGATAATTCACATTCTAATTCTTCTAATTCCTTTTCTTCAATTAAATGTTCCACTGATGAAAATTAAGATGTGTCTCCCTCAGTACCTAAGAATAATATATTCTAATACTAATAATCATAGGTGCCTTCCCCAGTGCCAAGTGTAACAGCTCTTTCCTAATATTAATATTTAATTCTCAACAATATCTATGAATTTTCCCCTATGTTGTTTTGGAAATTGTTTTTCTTTCATATGTTACACTACCAAATTCTCCTGATCGCTTATCTGGCCAACCTGGCTAATAGTTTCCTACCTGGTTAATGCCCCTTCAAGACCTACTTCCACCTTATTTCTAAGTGTTAGTGCATTTTTACAAATTGACTCAAACACATAACACTGTAGTTTGTATTAGAGTAATTCTTCCTAGATTAAAAATTTTAACATCCAGAATATATTTTAAGATAGATTTGTAAAATGTAGTTGTTACCAGGTCGTCTCCAAAAACATACAGAAACTGGAGATATTTAATTCTTTGAAAAACTCAATGTATTAGATGAGATTCATCTTACACTACTTTTTCTTACCCCAGCCAGTGTGCTCCTATAGACCCGACACTACGGGGACAGGCCAAACAGAAAGCCATAGTGTTAAATGATTGAGGGGACAGAGGACACATTTTGGGATTGCCTTCGTGGCTACAGAAGTTGTGTTCTAGAAAAGACAGAGCGGTGTGGGTGGGGCCACTCAATCTTTATGTGAATTCCAGTACTGAGCTGACATCAGATGGATAAATCCGTGGGTGACATTCAATGACACCCAATGGAAAGACGTGATTGCAAGAACTTAAGCAGATGGCTCAGCCTCTCTGTTCCTGAAGAGACATAGCTCAGAATATCTCCCAGAAGGCTGATTGCCTGAATGAGTAACAGTCGGTGGTTCTGAAGATACCAAAGTCCAATGTCGTTCACCACAGTCATCTTAATATCTAGAGTACAATGTACAATTACTTGAAATTATGTGACCTGCATTTAAGAGAAAAATCGGTATTAGAAACACACACTGAGGTTTCTTTGAAATATCGGAATCATTTATTCTGGCCGTGGTGCCTCAGCTCACCCCAAAGTGTGGACCACAAAGTCGCAGCTCCACAGTACTGTGGGTCCAGCCTAAGCTTTCCCAGTGAGGTACATGCCTGGCCCACTTTTAACATAAATGAAATCAACTAGTTCTCCTTAGACTATGCTCTCTGCAGAAAGGCAAAGGGGGGGGGGGGGCAGATGCAGGGTGACAATTGCTCTGCAGAATACCCTGGGACCTTTAGGAATTTTTACTAATTTCTATTCAAGGGACATTGAAAAGGTAAGGACTAAATTTTTCTGAAGTATAAACCATCTTTATTTACACATGGAATAATAATTTCATTGAACTTGAATTTCAGCAAACCTCTTATCCCTTCCTAAGGAAGAGGAGTTAAATGGAAAAGGGAAGTTACGTCAAAACTACGATTCCATCACTTATCTTGCCAGGCCTGTGCGTGTTCTAGGGCAGGCTCCTTAGAAGGCGGGATCAGCCCAGAAGGGGACAAGCTTCTGCCTAGAACCTGGGGAGGGCAGGAACACACCCATCGCTGGAAAAAAGACGAGGAACCACCAAGAGTGCATAGATGCTCCCCACTGGGAACAGAAGACTTGGGCCAAGGAAGCTCCCGGCTGGAAAGCAACGTGGGGCCACACGCAGTGCACGTGTCCTGTAAGAGGGAAGAAAAGTGTGGGTCCTTTTCTCATGGACTGGCTCCTAGGATACTAGCCAAACCACGGAACTCGTGGCAAAGAAATCAAGGCGGAGCAAGTTGCTTTGATTTTTGCAAGGAGATGAGCGAGTATCAGTGATTAGGACCATGGACTACAATGTCATTTCAGCCGAGTTCCATGTCTGAGGACAACAGCTGGCCCACAGTATTCAGCATGTTGACTCCGCCAGCCTGAGCTGGTCTAGAGAGTCCAATGGAATTAGAATGTAATCTGTCTCATCTCTGTGGAGGGAGAGCCAGGTGAGATTACAGTTATCCTTCTAGGCGGATCACCACGCCAGGATGCTGATCCTACAGAAGGACGGGGCCCAAGAACCAGTAGGTGTTCATCGAGAACCTCATGACCTGACAGAGCTGGGGTCTCTTCTCTTACTGCTCTTAGGACAACGCACAGGTGTCCCTGGGCCTCTCGGGCCTTCTCTGCTTCCCATTGGAGGCACGGGAAGGACCTGTTGGTCCCTCCCCAGAAAAGTGAAAGAGGGACAAGAACTCTCCGGACAGAAGCCACCTCAGAGTGGGGGACCATCCAGGGCACACGTTCTTCCGTGGGTGGTGGTAAGAACATCAGAGGCATGAGGACCTTTCCTAGAAGTCTGAATCTAAGCTCAATTTCAGTTAATTTTTGTCATTCGACGTGAGTCTTTTCTGGCCTTAAATCACGGAGGCTTCTCTCAGCGGTCGGCGCTGCCGGCCGACTCCCGGGCGGCTCTGTGACGAAGTCGGCCGCCCTTGGTGAAGACGAGTGGCTCTCTCTAGCTCTTGCAGATGCTCGGCTGGCTTCCCACCGATCCCCGGCACTGGGGCCGCGTGCCTCAGCTTCCCTTCTAATTCTGGCATCGTTCCCTCTGGCTCTAAACGGAGCTCTCCCTCTGCTGCTCTTCGTGCAGAGGTTCCTTCCCTGCTCCCGAAGCAGGTCGGGCGTGACTTGCAGCTCCCGCTGAGCCTCTGCTTCTCCCCTTCCACCGGGGGCCATCTTCCTACAGAGGCTCGGGTTCTCTCTGGAGCTACTCTATGCACGTCGAGAGGTCTGGCTCTATCTTGTCCACCTCCGATGCTGCAGTATGCATTTGGTTTCTTTCTCTTTCCAAGACTTTGAAACAAGCCTCTATGTTGGCCCGGTGAGCAAGGTCTTCCCAAGCTCCTTTGCACTGGTCAGTTAAGTGAGGAATATGCTCAGAATCACCCTTCAGGTCCTGGTCCCAGTGACCATCCCGGATTCTGCCTTAGCCAAGCACAGCAGCCACCCAGGGTCCCATCTCCTCAGGGCCACTCAGTCATAGCTGGATGTGCCTTTCTTTCTCAGCCCAGGCTCTGGGCTCCTCCCTCCTCACCTTTGCATTCCGAAGCTTGCTCACTCGCTCCTCCAAAGTTTTAGCTTCTTGTGAAAACTCTGTGGCTTCCCTGAAGATAAGAATTTTCATCCAAAGCATCTTTCATGGCTCCCTTAAGTTACTAAGTTGTACTTGGTGATCTTTCCTTCTTTCTTTCTTTCTTTCTTTCTTTCTTTCTTTCTTTCTTTCTTTCTTTTTTTGAGGCTAGGTCTTGCCTTAAGCCTAGGCTTGTCTTGGACTCACTATGGAGCCCACGCTGGCTTTGGACACACGGCAATCCTCCTGCCTCAGACTCCTGAGTGCTGGAATTATAAGTGTGCCCCACCAAATCCTTTTCTATATGGTGCTGGGAATTAAAGTCAGGGCCATGCACTTGCAAGGCAAGCACTCTAGCCATTGTACCATTCCTCCAGCCCCTGGTTCCTCATACTCACAAGATGATGTTGGCTTCAGCAATTTGTGAGCTGAGAATTCCTCAGTTTCCAAGAGGGCCTGTTGGATCTTTCATGTCTCTACTGCTGTCCCATGCTGCTCGGCACATTGGCTACGTGGTCTTCCAGCTCTGTACTAGCGAGCACACCTCGTCTTCAGTTTGGGTCGGTCCCCCTCTGCCTTTTCACGGGAGACCTCGAGACTCTGTGCCTTCCCTAGCTCCTGCAAGTACGTGTCCTTTAGCAGAAACTACAAGCCCTCTTGCTCCTTTGAAGCAGGCTCACTTTATCGAGTAGTTGACATTTTCTTCAATGACTTAGAAAGCTGGGACGTGAGCATTTATTCCCTCCTCCTGTTAAGCGGCCCCTCACCCACCAAATGGCTCTCCAAACTCTGAGAATAGCCAGAAACACACCAAGAGCTGTGCATGTTCCCAAGGAACCAGGGCCTGGTATCCTGCCTTCAGACAGTACTGCCACCGTCCTTCCAGAGCCAGACCCAAGAGTAGCCCCTCCGTACAGCAGTGCTTCTGGGGATGTTGGCCCAGAATGCTCAGACTTTTGTTCAGAACTTGAACCTGCACCTCGGCAGCCAGAGAAAACTGGGGGTGAGTTAGGGGAAGACCATAAGGGAGCAGGCCTTGCAGGGACCACATGCTCTCCGGAGGCCAGGGAGCACCACAGCCCTTCAATATGCTTTATATTGGGGTAGCCAAGGTCTTCACCCTATCTCTTTTGGGCCCCCACATTCAAGCTGAAAAAATCAAAATATTGTCGCTTATATAATGTTCCACTTTTTCAGCTCAAGATCCTTATCTGAACTTCAGAGAATACATATAAGGATTAGAAAGATAATAGCCAAAACCCTCAAAAAAATCAGTTTCGATGGACATGCAAATGAAGATCCCTCTATCTAAATCCTTAAATAGTTAACCTGGAACCAGTAGTGGTGGCATATGCTTTTGGTCCCAACACTTGCACTCAACAGGTAGAACCGCAGACATACAGGTGTACAGTTTTTAACAAGAGTATAAGAGCAGTTGAGCAGCAAAAGAATGCTGTTTTCAAGAAGTCAAATATGCCAAAAAAAATCAATATAAATCTCACATCTTGCGAAAGCAACTCAAAACTGTTATAAACAAGTGAAAAGTCTACAACTGTAAAATTTTTAGAGAAGAGTAAAAAAATATCATCAATCTCAAAGATCAAGCAAGCAGGTCTTAGACATAAAACCAGAAGCATGATTCAGAAAGGAAAAAAAATTGTTGGAATGATTCCTTAGCATCTTTGCTTCAGAAAGTACATTCTAGTAGAAATGAAAGTGCTACCTACAGACTGAGAGAAAATATTTGCAAAATATCTGTCTAGTAAAGAGATTGCACTAGACTCTCTCTCTCTCCCTCTCCCTCCCTCTCTCTCTCTCTCTCTCTCTCTCTCTCTCTCTCTCT
>PVKB01000302.1:552706-608693 GCA_004027205.1 Ctenodactylus gundi | reverse complement strand
TATTAGCTTTAAGAAACACTGATCAAAACTACCACCTAGTATCATTCTGCACATATAGAATGGCTGAGCTCAGCGCCACCACAACCCTGGTGATGCCGAGTCCTGAGAGAGGCACAAGGTGAGAGCTTCCATGCAAGGATATTGCTGGGATGATGACAGGTGGTACAGAATTTCTACTAGAAAAATCTGCAGCTTTTATGAAGTCAAAAACATTCTTAGTAGATTTCAAGTCTTGAACATTTAGACCACAGAAGGAAAACTTACGTTCCCATAGAAACCTACATATTTTTACTAGAAGCTCGCTTTGAAAGTTCTCCAAATAGGAAACAATCCAAATGGCTCAGGAAAGAGAAAAGAGAAACTGTGGTAAAGCCACAAATGGAATACTATTCAGCAATAAAAAGAAAAAAGTATTGATAAAACGACAAAAAAGCATTATACTGAAAGGGAGCAGCCACTCTCACCAGGCCCTGTTAATTCCCATTTATGCTTACGCAACATCCTTAAAAATACAAATTATAGAGATGGAAATAACTGTCATTGAGAATGAGTTTTCTGGCGTAATGTAAGAGTTCTACCTCATGATATTTGCAGTTACATACATTTATGAATTACTAAAATTTATATAATTATATACCAAAAGGTCTTTTTAAATGTATAATTAAAAATTAAATTAAAAAAATGATGGGATCCATCTCCTTAGAAAAACACATTTGTAGAGAAGTCACGTAACTAAAGAAAGTACATCAATGAAATTTTGTAAAATTCCAAAATGAGTCATAAACTAACTATGACCTAGACGGTCATTTAATTACCTGAGTCTCATTTCAATAAACAGTAGACTTCTTTTGCCTGAAACCATATCATAAATAGGCTCTCTAGTAATAGTCCATTTCCCTAGGAATGAGAATGCAACATCCAAACATTTCCTCAAGTCATATAAGCCCCTTCTGTTTTACTTTCCTTGAATTTCATAACCCTGAAAGATCATTGCAACCCTTGATATTTTAACTGGCATTTTACAAGGTCCTAGGCAAATTTTACTAATATAATACTTGATCGTTGACTTAAAAAAACTTTCCTGACAGTTTAACAAAATATAGACTCAATTACATGCTCAGGAATTTTAAATTAGGACAAGCCCATTTCATAAAATGAGGCTGATTCTGGGAATAATATTATTAAAGGTCAATGCCACAGCTGTGCATTTGATGAGCAGCTGTGGGAGCTACCAGAACAATGGGCCGTCTGATTGGCACTGGACCTGGCCGTGCCAGCAGTTAGAATGGAAGGATTTTGAACAGATTTAGAACGAGTGCCTACTGAGTCCAGCTGTGGACACCCTAACTATCGGAGAGTTAAAAGTAAATGGAATAAAGAGAGTGTAACTTGAGAAAATATAGACATCCTACAGAGACTAGGGTTGGATTGAAGAACAGAGAATATTCCCTAGAAGCAACAGATACAGTCTCTTCAGAAGCATTAAATGAATTTCAATCCTTTAGGTTTAAGAATATCAAAGTAGGATGTTTTTGACAGCACTTGTTTAACTAGCAAAGAAATTCACACAATCCTACTTTCTACAGGCAAGGTGACACTTAAATCTATTCCCTTGGATCTAGAATTTATCTTGGATTTTTATGAGCTATGGAACCATGCTAAATTTCTTATTCCAAGAGAACAGCTGGGAAATAAAGGAACATACAACTGGCTATTCAAGTCAGCCGAGTGAGTCCACAGCCCGTGAAGGCCTGTGCAGAGTTCTTGTTTGGAAATAGCTTTTTATTACATTCATAATTATTTAAAAAAACAGGTGTGTACATCTTTGCATATATGATAGCAAATAAGGATAAACTCTCGGGGGCATGTTTTTCAGTTCCTATTACCAGTCAGGGTTAATTGTTTTATCTTCTCCAAAATGCCTGCTCTGTTAGTTCCTCACGATCACCATTATTATCTACCCTTTCTACAAGCTGTATCCTCTCTTTATTCAGAACGTTCAACCTTCAAGCTTGCACTGCTGTCTTAGGCCTTTTCTAGATCTCTGTCCCACCCTCCATACCCGGGATTTGCCAGCTTTTATAATCAGGTAAGCCTTAAAATATGCCTCTTTCAGTATAGATGTCCACATCCCACTCTTTTTCTTTCTCTGGAGAACTCTGACTCATATAGTGGCCATTCTCTACAAAGTAACTAATTATGAAGGTGGGGAAATGGTGAGCCAATGGGGTCTTTCACACAAAACCAAGACTATTTTCCAAGCTAGTAGATTTGATGGGCAACAAAAATGAATTCCCAGTGATCTGGCTCTCCACCTCCCATGCCTCTTACCAGGAGTGTGAAAACAATAGAGGGAATGGTCTTTGTGCAAACTTCATTGAATAAATATGAACTAAGATACATTAAAATAGGTATATTTGGCATACAGGCAAGGATTAGTCTTTACTTCAGAAGGAAGGATGAACCTACCTTTTCTTCATAAAGATATTTCTGCAATCAAAACATCACTTTTTACTGCCTTTAAGCATGCTGAGTATTAAACATGGCTCAATCTAATTCTTGTTGTTTCGCATTCAGTGAAACCAAATACCTCTTCACTTTCTTTCAACCACAGTCTATCATCCTATTAAACAGAAGCACATACAGACTGCAGAAAATAGACAATGGGAATGATATTTGTTTGTTTTCAGAAAAGCCTTTGAGTGCATTGAGAAGGGAACATCAAACAAATGAGAAGCCAACTATAAATATAAAAATGGGAAGATAATTTTAATCTTTTTTCATATTTAACCCTCTGAGTTTTCTCCACGCTGTCTTCTTCATCCCTCCTCCTTCTCCCCACTATTTTATTATCATTATTGTGCACCTGTCAACCCAGCTGGAACACATATCGGTCTACCAGGTAACAAGCTGGAGCCTTCCTTCTCCAACACATCCACCTTCCCACCTTGTAACACCGCAACTTGTCAACCATAGTCTTCTCAAGCAAAAAGTAAAGTAGATTGCACCTTAAGGCTAAATGCCTGAAGCTCCAAATTAGTATTTTTAAGTCCTTCAGTAATTTTTCCTCAACCTTTTATCAGGTCCCCTGAATGGTACACCCATGTATGTAACCTACAATCCCAATTTTTCTTTCCTTTCTATTCACTTCTTTCTCTTTGTGGGATGAAACTTGAATTTTCATCTTGAGCTAAATCCTGACCCTACTTATTTATTTACTTTTTTTAAATTTTGAGACAAGATTTCATTAAGTCACAAAGTTGCCCAGATTGAACTCAAGCCTATGATGTCTCTGCTTCAGTCTTGCAAAGCAATGGGATTAACAGGTGTGCACCACCAGGCCTGGCTAACTTAGTCTCTTTTGAGCCCTGTAATTTCATACTTCAGAAAGACCTAATCCTATGTGTAGGATTCCACCATGTGCAGGTGGAAAGTTAACCATGTTATATTAAGCATTGATCATATTTTCCTGCCTGCTTTCCTGTCTTTTGTCTTTTTTATGTCACCGCTGTTCCTATTTATTCTTTAGAGAAAAAGATAGTGTGCTAAATTACTCATTTCTGTCTCCTAAGCTCTAACACAAGCACGATACCTAACGTGCCTGCGAGCCTTGCTCTTCAGCTTCTTACGAAATTTCACTCCAGCGTCACCAAACCCAAGCATTCCCTCTATATCCCTGCAAAGGGAAGAAGAACGCAGCCATCTTGCTTTATATCTAGACTGCTCCGGAGCACAGGCTCAGAATCCAAGCTGAATGGGAAATTTGAGCCAGGCCCTCGGGTGCAGAAGATTGATTGGAAGAGAACAGAGTGAACTTTTACGTTGACTCATCCTGACGATGAAAAGAATGACTTTTATTTTATTCTTTTGAGAAGAATGAGCTGGAATGCTGGCCCACTTATACCGAATGGTTGTATAACATGCAGTTATCACTGATAATAGAGAACAGAGATGAAGAAATTCTCAGGAAATCTCTGGATCTCATTTGGGGCATAATTTAAATGTCAATGATAAGAAATATTTAATCTGGCTTCTACAGAGGTCTTTCCTTTGGAACATTAATTCTGTTTTATGTCTTAGAAAAGAAGAAAAAAGCAAAATTCTCTAAAGAAATAAGTTTGGGAAATACGAGGTTCAAAAGAGTTTAAACCAGTTTCTTTATTGCAAGAAGCCTTTAATACCCCAGCGTGCACTGTGAATTTTTAAAGAGGAAGATATGATATGCAGCATTTAGTCAATGTATTGAATTAAAGAACCTTTTAAAAAATCTAAGAGAAGTAGTCTAGATATGGCCCATTGAAAAACGCTACTCAAATCAGAATTGGTAATAAATCACATTTTGGTATGATAACATTAAATTTTTTTATCTTGCTTGATAAACTTGCCAAATGAGAAGGAAGTGTCCTAAAGGCAAATAAACATATGAGACAGAAAAAAAAAAAAGCTCTAGATAATCAGCTTGCAAATACTTCAGAGTGAACTATATATTCAGTAATAATTGGTCTCTGGTCTCTGGGTTGTCCTGGAAAGATGCAATGAACAGGAAAAGCAAATCAACATGTGCCCCAGCAAACATCTTTGTTAAAGGGCTGGACCCCCGAGTGAGAATGGTTCCTTCTCTCCCTCCAGAGCCAAGGGTTCTGCCTACCGTCGTCTAGGCTGTTTGTCTCAAAGATGAAGTCCAGCAGAGCCATGGGTAAGCACCTCCTCACCCAAAGCGAGTTATCTCAGCGATTAGTAGCCGCTCTGTAGAAGCTGGGAGACAGATGCCTTGTTCTAATTACAGTTTTAGCACCTACGACTCCACAATTCCCTGTTGCTGAGGGTGCTGTGAAGTCTCTACGGATGCTCATCTGTGAAACTCCCTTTCAAATACGAAATAGTGTTATTACCTCACAGGAACTTGAAGTACAGGCTAAATTCATATGATTCAATCTCAGATTACAATTGAGACATACCAGTAGTATTCATGAGTGCTTTAGTGTCACAGAGAAGCTGGCACAACTGTGTGAACTTATAATAACTTCACTTACTCTTAGTGCAAAAAAAAAAAAAAAACAAGCAAGAGATGCTACACTTGTCACTTGCAGGTGGTTGCTGGCATTTGCACCCAGAGATCATAGGACGGTGGTAGGATCAATGTGGAGACTGAAGAGTTATGGCCAGGACAGGAGACAATTATGCTGTTTCACAAGGCAGGCTCCCTCTGTTGAGGGCTTCCTTGACACTTTTGGGTGACTCCTGAGTCTCTGACCCTGATTTTTTCTCTTTCTCTTGGTATGACCATTCATACACTTTCTATCATCCTTCCCTCATGGGGCTTTCCATCGGAATTCTAATGCACTCCTCTACAGCTCCAGCCACCAGTCCTAATTGGATGACCAAGAACACTACACTTAAACCCTCAGTTTTTTTCCACAAACTACAAAAACTCATTTTTATCTTCCAGATGAAATCTCCACATGGACAATAAACTAATTGTTCACACGAACACATCAAAAGAGAACATTTCCAGCTTCATTTCTCTAAACAAACCTACCTTTCTTCCAAGGATGCCCAGCGTGGTATGCATCTTTACGTAGTACTGTATATTCAACAAATATTTACTGAGAGCCTATTATGGACAAGAAACTATTCTGGAAGCTTGGAATATAGCAATGACTGAAAGCTAAAAACAATCATAGCCCTCCTGGAGTTTAGAGTGTAGTGAATCGTGACAGAAAATAAACAAGCCAAACACATACCATTCTGGAGCATAACAGTCATGGGGACAACTTAGGCAAATGGAGGGGCTCTGGGGCGGACAAATGTTTAACGTGTTTCACAAATATCAAAGAAGCCAAGTGGGATTGAAGCAGAGGGAATTTTTTTTTAAAAAAAAAATCTACTTAGAAGAAATAGTGAGATCAGATAATGAGATTCAATTGTCCTCACTCCCTTTGTAGATACCTAAAAAAAAAAAAAGTCTGTATAATACCAGTGCCCACACCCCATACCAGACATGCTAAATTAGAACCTTGAAAAATGAGTCAAGATACTGGAATATTTTAAAAGCTCCCAAGGTGAAGTCAATATACAGCCTATGGAAAGAACTAAAACGAAGGCTGAGTCTTCTACTCTGGATGACAGTGAAGGCCTCGCAAGCAAGGTCTGTTTCTGATTTTCTGCAACAATTCAGCAAGAAAAGGTGGTGTCCTGTCCCAGGCAGTACAGCTGACAAGAAGTCGTTAGAGTCGAGATTCAGTGAAAAAGGTACAGGCAACAGGATTGGCTAATTTATCTAATGTTTGTAACGGAGAGAATTCAATAGTAACTGCAAAGTTTAGCTCCAAGAAGGATGGAGTTGTCCTAATTGAGGTAAAGAAGAATGTGGGAGCAGTTTGGGAGTTGCTTTTGATTTAATAAGTATCCTGTGTCTCTAATAGACTTAGAGCAAGGTAAAGACACTGGAGACAATGAAGTACAGAAACTGTATTTAACATCTCAGAGGTGAAAGGAAGAGGCCGACCCTGGGGGATAAGAACTTAAGAGTCATTAGATCATCTTAAAGTAAGGTGAGAGGCGGTAGAATCCACACAGGAGGGGAGTGGGTGAAACAAAGGAGAAAAGGCCAGAGGTCTGAACGATAAAGCAGTTAGAGATTTTGAGTCTTCCCTGGATGAGTAGGCAGTGTAGGACTGAAGGAGACCTGCAGAGTGCAAGAAATAAAATGAGAGAAGAGTTTCAAAGTCCCATGCTGCTCCTAAGTCACGTCAGATGACAGTCAAGTTGCGGATGCTATGGCATTCAGCAATGCGGGTGCTAGTGGTGGGCTGAAAGGAGTGGCTTGAATGCCACTGTGTGGATACATAGAAATATTAATAAAAGCTCAAGAAAAAAAAAGGAGTTTAGGAACAACTTTTTTCATGAATGATGTAACAACAGAGCAAAGAAATACTGTGCCAGCCACAGGGCAGAAGTCTTCAGGAAAGTGTGTACTACTAGTTCTTTTTATTTTCCTAATTAGAAAGATGAAAGCACTTATTGTCATAAAGTAAAAGACAAAATCCGGCAATATGTCCTTGATGAGAGGCAAGTAATAATATCTGATATATAAGAGGCTGAATTTTGCTAAAAGCATCAAAATGTTTACTACAGAAAGTAGAGGGAAGGAAGGGGGGTGGATAAAACAGATGAGAAGTGTTTTCGTGGCAGTATATGTAATTTATTTTTTATTATCTATCACTAAAGTTTGAAGAGTTTATAAATTCCCTTCTTCCATGATAGAGCTCTTAGGTTGTGAAACACCTTCTCTGTAAAATAGCTTTTTAAACTTTCCAAGTCAGATGGATACAACTTTTTAAGTCGTGACATCTTGATTTTTCAGTGTAAGAGTAGGTCATCTTTCCCTACTTTTCCCAAAGCCATCCATACACCACAGAATTTCATGTTTTTTTCTGAATATCACCCTTTGAAAATAAAGAGATCTTACGTGGAATAATATCCCATCTGAGTATAGTGTAGGAAAACCACGAGTCAAGTGTAGAGGACGCCTCCCTCCCAAACCAAAATCAACATATGTAGTCTTTCCTTGAATCCCCGCTTTCCAAGAGAACTTGAACCAAACTCATTCCAACTAACTTCAGTTCCAGTTGAGGTAAATGAGGGATTAAGAAAAAGAGTTTTGCCTCCATCTTTAACATGTAAATCCTCAAAGGTTCTGCTGAAAATAACCAGGTTGGACTGTCCCTTATAGAAGAACATGTCATTAGTTCATAGAAAGATGGAGTTTACTCAGCTATTAATGATGTTATTTACTCAAAGAAGACTGGCATTTGCAATTGGAGAGGCTCTTTCCTGTGCAATGACCAAAGATAAGATTTGACCTAATTATGTTAACCCTTTAAAACAACTTTTTGCAAATCCTGCAATGGCAGTTTTGCTTATCACTGGACCTGGAGTGAACATGTCTGAACCCTCACATAAGATTATCTGAGACTTAGGAAGCCATTGTCACTCCTTGAACTATGTCTCATGTTATGGGATGGTGTGGATGAACAGTAGATGGGCCTGATACCACGTGAGCCGAGACATTCTGGGGTAGAACAAGGCTAACAGAGTGTAGTTAGTTGAAATTTTGATCTGTAAATCAGCATAAGAAATTGACTGATGGAACATATTTGAATATAAACTTTATGTGGGCAAGAATTTTTCTTTTAAACATATCTATTTCTATATTAAATTAATAAAATTGATATCTGACCTAAAATAATGAATATACTAGGTAATGAATATATGAGGTATCATCCAAAAATATTGTAAATGCTTAATTTTTCAAAAACTTATTAAACTAAGAAGTCCCATTGCCATTAATCTCCCTCAAAATCATCTCCTTACAGCAGGTGCATTGGTCTCATAGCTCTCACTTACTTTTGAAGCAGTCCTGAAAATGCTTCTCAGGGATTGTTTCTGTTTGTACGGCCATGACAGCTTTGATGACCTCAATCAATTCAAATTTTTTGCCTTTCATGGCCATTTTGACTCTGGGGAACAGATATCAGTCACATCCAGTGATTGAGGGGGGTCAGGACCGCCAGACATGTTGTGCGAGCCCACCATTCCGTCGGATGGCAGCCTACAGCACCAATTAAAGTTTGTAAAGACTTGAAGGAGAACTTCTAGTTGCTTCAGAAAGTAGGAAAAAACGATGGGATAATTGTATTCAAAGTGAGGTGGCATATTCTGAGAGGGATTCTTTGCAATGTGCCTTTAATTGTAATCATGTACACACACACACACACACACACACACACACACACACACACACACACACACACACACACACATATATATATATATATATATATATATATATATATATATATATATATATATATATATATATATATATACATTTTCAAATTTAAACATTCACCATATATTTTTGTCCTGCTGTGTACAACTAACTTTCCCCTTTCACACATACTACACTGTAGGTCTTGGTCAGGAAATACTGAGCAAGTACAGAAAACATCAATTTTAATTGAGAAAAACCCATTTTCTTTTTCTTCCCTTCTTTATTCAGGAATGACTATTGACAGCATACGTTCCAAGCCCAGTTCTCTAGACCTCCTGAAGATGGTCAAAGCTACCCAATTTTCCTTTAGAAAATAGTTTTCTTGTCTTAAAAATTCCTCAGGGACAATTTTTGTTCTACAAAGCTAAGAATACTGGCAGAGCAAGCTCCCCACATTCCTTGGAGTCCAGAGGAGTTTTCGTCCAGGGACACAGTGTAGAGGTAACCACTGTGCCCTTGTCTCTTCAGTATTGGATCTTTCTTCCCCACAGATAGGAAAAAAGAGTTCTAGGACAAGGTTGGGGTGAATTGTGAGTTTGATCCCGGTATTATTTTGTATTTTATTGTAACTCTTATTCCACACAGAAATCAAAATGTTTTGCAAATCCAGCATTTTGCTCTGTGGCTCCCAAGGATTTTACACTTGAGGAGATTGTATATTTTTAGGAAAAAAAAATTGCCAATGAGTCAATGAGTTCTATATGTGAATAGAAACTGAAGCTAACTACATTTCATCCCCAGAGCCAGAAGAACATGATTTTGTATGCTTCGTGGTACCACAGAAGGAGGGAATCACTAGGAGAGGAAAATTTTGGTACAACATGTAGTCATTTCAGGAGAGGTAGCTGCAGAGTCTGTGTTGTGTTTCCTATTGCTTCACAAGAAGCTGTTTGGGAATCTTTAAGTTTTAATAGTAATTATTGTGATTTTTGTTTCTTCCAAAGAAAGAGATAGCATAACACAAAATGACAGTAATCATCTCTTTTTATCTCTATTTATGAAAAAATCACAAATGGCTTTTAGCTAGAGCAACATAGAAAAAAATTCAGCTAAAGTAAGAAATAAACTTTGGCTTCTTCCTCCTCCAGCAAAGTTTTCAAATCTTCACCTTTAATCCACATGGGAGGGGAAGTTTAATGTTTAGTAACAATTAATAAATAAAGTATGGAACCAATGGTTTGGGTGGGATGTTTATTAATTTTGTGTTATATTAAAGATAGAGCTCAGGGCCTTCAAACTGAACTATATCACCAGCCTTTTCAAAAATTATTTATTTATTAATTATTGGGACTGGGTCTCACTACGTTACTAAGTTGCCCAGGCTGGTCTTGAACTTGTAATCCTTCTGTCTCAGCTTCCCGGAATACTGTGATTACATTCCTATGCCACCAAGCTCGCTTAAAACCAATGATCTCTAGATTCCTGACAATATCTGCTCATGGTATCCTCACTTTGAGCACATCCACAGCCAAGTGATGGGAAACCTATTTTTGTGAGCAATAATGTATAAATTGAATACAACCTCATGAAGCAGACACATCCATCCAAGCTGCTCTTAATTTCTGGACCCTCCAACGTTGTACAAAATAATATTTATTTTTGGCCTTAGGTTAAATGCTTTTCCATCATTTAGCACAGAGCAGTAGATTTCTAGTGCTATCTGCATAGCCCTAGTCTGATAGAAAGTTTTGATTGTAAAAAGTTGCCAGACTGTACATTTGGTTTGCGTATGTCCATTTTCAGTTGGTTTATGTCAATATCAAGATGGAGAATCCACAATGGTCCACAGGGATCAATGCCCTCATCCATGATTCTTTTTATAATGATTTTTTGATACATTTGTGAAAGGAAAATGAAATAAAAACTGAGACAACTTTGGTTATTTCTTAAACAATGCTTTTCATGGACACGTTCTACTCTTTCCAATTATCTTCAGCTTTACTTCATTTTTCTATTGCCTTCTAAATTCATAGGGAAAGACACTGAATATAAACAGAGGGCTTTGCGGACCAATCAGAAACACGTTGTGTCCAGACTCGAGGAGTCCTTACATCAAGAGTACTTGATCTATGACAGAACAAAGTAAGTGCTGACAATGAGCAAGATAGTGTCCTAGACAGAAAGCCAAGACGGCCATAAACAAAATGAAACAAAAATCAAACAGAATGTCTCTCTCTGCAGAGTGTGTGCTCTTTTACTTTTCATGATGTTTTGAGGACAGTTGGTGAGCAAATTCTTTAGCCCGTCTTAAAAAGAGCATGATGCCATATGACGTCAGGCACCTTCAAAGGACAAACAAAACAACAAACCACTGATTCTGAAATCATCCTAGAGCATGTTAGTTAATTGATTTTGGTCCTGGATTTTCCTTCTGAGTGTGGCTTCGCGCATCTTTCGCCACCATTGAAATGTCCCAAGTGGAGCTGGTACACTTGCTTTTGCTCCTCCCCCTTTCATCCCCTGGTTTTAACTAGGCTAGAAATTCACTGATTTTATATGTATTTCTGAAAATCCCCAAAACTAGAGTTGCTTTACATTAAGGGACAGTTTATATGTTCATATTTTTCCATTGTTGCCAAACCTAATATATCATAATGTTTACATTTTTCAGTTGTTCTCTTTGTACACATTAATATGTCATGAGATATACATGGAGCATCTACCTCTAAATATTTCATTTTTGGAAAATGGAATTTTAAACTATCTGCATTTTAATGTAGTGCCTGCCTCTATGTCTTGGCTTTGTCTCAGTGGACACCAGGTTCAAGGGCAGTCCTCAGGATGTCATTTCATCATGAAGCTGCTTGGAAATGCGGCCCAGGTGACCCAGTGTTACTGGGGGACTGACCCCGCCTACCATGCACACGGGGAACTGGTACCCAGCTGCCCGTCATGTGCCTTGTCAAATGTAATAGATCGCACCTTGGGGATGGGAAAAGATGTTCCAAATTCACAGTCAAAAATGAAGGTTAGCGGCAAGAGATTAAATAAGATGCCGGGAAGAGAAAAGACACTTGTCTTGAAACATATTTATCATTTGGAATGGGTAACTTCTTTGGATGGTTGGATTCTTTGAAGGTGAAGTAAAACCTTGGGGATTTGGAAGATGCTGTCAGGAGAAAGGAAAAGTGATCAATTGCCTTCAAAATGCAAAGTAGCTCTGAGTGCACGCTCTTGGAGCTTTGCGCTGTCAGCCCGTGACTCGCGCTGCACCCGAGGTAGCTTCGTATTTTCTCTAAATTTGAGAAGACAGGCTACGAGCAACTGATAGACAATGGCAACCTCTCCTCCTGGCAGCAGAGGGAGGAGAAACAAACGTCAGGGAGCCAAGTCATGAAGAACTAATTTAGGAGTTAAGAGGCCACTGTCTACCTCCATTTGTACATTTCTTCTTCTGTAAAATGTTTGCTTGTTCTTTTTCAGAGAGAAAATATGTTGTGAGCTACGGAAATAATTTTAAGCTGCTAGGACAACATTCTTAACAATGTAACACAATGTTGATGTATTTCCCCAACACGTGCAAAGCTAAAATACATGCTTTTGTTACCAGTCATGCCATTTGCTTTTAATGCTAGGAATATGCATTATTCTTTTAAAATAGAGAGCTAGAGAACGGTGGAGATGCACAGAGCGTAATACATTAGCCCAAATTGCACATTATCCTGCAATGAAATAAAAACGTGGGTGTTCTCTAAAACTTAAATATGTAAACTTCGTCTTTTCTGTAGCTCTCTGACACTTATATGATTGAGATTTGTCTTGATGTAAGTTATTTTGTCTGATTACAATTGAAACCAAAGCATCATGTACTAAGGTCCTGCTTTATGCTGCCAACCGATATTACAATGTTTCTGAGAGTTCCTTCTTTTTCACGTCACCTTTCAGGAAGTGCAAAGCATACATTTTGTACTATGAAAGATTTTTATAAAAATCCCATGTTTTTCTTGTGCAACAGTAGTTGACATGTTTCTACTTACTGGCATGTATTAATAGAGGTAGAAATTAAGTGCCATGCACTGGTAGGAAGATTTTTTCCTTTATTTTCATTATTTTTTGGGAAACTTTCTCTTCTATCAAACCACTGAGACCCAAGTGCACAGTGAGGGCACATATTTCCCATGATACCATGTTTATCTGTTTTTTTAGATAATTTTTCACAGCTGATGAAGCAAAAACAAAAGTACATGAATATTCCCAATATTATCCATCTTCAGAACAGACTACTTCAAGAAAATTATTGATTATTATGATTTTCTCTGAAGAGACTCTTTAGTTCTGATTGTTGTGGCTGGGTGTGTTTGTGCACTTAGGTGAACATTTGAGTGTGTGTTCACCTATCACTTGGCTTCTTTTCTCTGAAATTACTCTGTAATAATAGAATTTGAGTAGTTTATTACCATCTTGGAAGGCTCCAAGGCTGCCTCATGTCAATATGGCCATTCCTCCTTGCAACTCTGTAGGGCAATCTCTCTCTCTCTCTCTCTCTCTCTCTCTCTCTCTCTCTGTGCATGAACACTTTCATTTTTTATACTTAAAAATGATTGATTTAATCTCAGCTAAGTTCCAGACACTGTCTTATTGCTGCAGTTATCAAAATGAGCCTCCCGTGTTAGTTCCCCCAAGAGCTCTTTCCTCTCTCTCCCCTTGGAGAAATGAACTGACAAGCAAATAGCTAGATGAATGGTATGATGTGTGTTACAGTGGAATCAGATCAATAGAAGACAGGGAGACACTATCCCTTCTTTAAAAAGTCAGAAAAGTTTTCATAAAAAAGAAAAACAATATTTTAGAGCTAAATATCAAAAAATTTTAGCCAATTTTTTGAAGAAAAAATAAAGGAGAAAGTAGAACCCTAGTAAGCATACAAGAAACAGCAAATATTTAGAACTGCGAGTGTGCATGATGGTTTAAACAGTGTTACTTTCTAGAACTTCCACAAGGCTGTGCCTGGAAGTGCCTGGAAGGGCCTCAGTTGGCATCTGCAGAGCATCACTCCCGACTCATGATGGTGCGAAATGGGTGTCAGAGTTTGGGGGCTATTTGCCAGATAATGGGAAATCAATTCAGTTTTCTAAACATCAGTAGGGAGTGCTTGTTCAGTATCACAGAAAGTTTATTTCTTTTTTTTTTCTTAAGAGCAGAATAAAGAATGAGTATTTATTCGGGAAATTAGAGACATAGGTATCAGTAAGCAAGAAATCATAATCGTCCGAGACCAAGAGCGCCTCTCTTTCTCTATTGAAATGCCATGTTGGCACGTCTTTATGAAGCATACTGTGATAGTTTGATACATATAGTTAAAGTGTACTTATAAAAGAAAAAAATAACTTCCTAAACCAGAAATGAAGATAACACGGAGAAATGGAAAAAAAATCAAGAAAATAAAGGCAAGGATTAAAACAATACATTTCAGTAAAAAATAAAGTTGCTGCACTATATATTGAGTCATTCTATGTTATTTTTGATCTTTATCCTGAGACTTTCACATGTATGAAGTTCAATTAAAGTATACACGTAAAATACTTATGTGTGTGAACATTATTGTGAGTGGACTAAGTCTGATGTAGAAAGTCAAACACTGCATGTTCTCATCCACAGGTAGAAGCCTTATAAAAATTGGTCATGTAGAAACATACAGTAGATTAGCAGGGACCAGAGGAGGTTCCTGTGCTTGGGCTGGGAGAGGAGTAATCTGAGAGAGAATGGGTAACTGAAACAGGGTATGCTTGGACAGGAGACGTAACTTCTAACCTTTTGTTGCTCAAAAGCTATGGTTGACGGCACTTGATTGCGTATCTCACAATAGCTAATAGAGAGGTTTCTGAACATCCCCAACACAAAAGATGACATACCAACTACAACCCATGAATGCATGGTGTGGGCGTAATGATGCACATTGTACCCCCAGAAAGCTGGACAGTTTTTATGGTAATTAAAAATTTAAAGAACTACAAATGTGTGTGTGTGTGTACATATTTGTGTTTTCATGCATATATTAATATAAAACTTGGGATATAGATTCATATTTTAAAACTTCATGATTCTCTAAATCACTTTTCCATACCAAATGCATCCATTTTTTCCTCATTCTTATCACATGAATTTTGTCACATCATTTTGATGGTTTTTCTCCAGAGTTGTCATACTTTTTCAAATATCTTCTTAAAATCATAGAAGCTCCTTTTTTCTGATTTTGCTGATCAATAGTTTCTAGTTATATTTCATTACGTAGATTTTAATTTCCAATAGCAAGAAAATAACTCCTGCTTTGCCTGTCCCAGACAGATCCCAGTGGTCACTCTTTCTCTTCGTCACATGGCCCAGGGTAAGGCGGACAGCTGAACAATTGGACGACAAGCACTTAGGAAGGGGGTGCTGAGAGCTGAGGTGACAGCTCCTCTACCTGGATTTAGCATATGTTGCCATATTGTTACCCATGTAATAAGTTAGCTTACTTTTCTTCTTGGCAAGTATGTGCTTAATCAGCACACATTCATATTTCTCGATCTCTACCAATTTTTAGTTTTTATTGACCCAACCCTTTGATCTGTTCAACTGTTAAGTGGCAAGAAGTAGCTTGGAATGAAAAGGTTCAATGCCCCTAATTAATGAAACATGAGGATAATATATTAAATGTTTCATTTTAACTCAAAGTGACCAAGTTAAAATATCACAGAGTAACATTTTGTAGACAGCTGGCAATGTAGGCCATTGGCTGAATTTTTAAAAAATAATTTTAACTAAATTTTCTGCTGGAGATAGATAAAAATTCCTACATTCGATCACATTTCTTCCTAGGGCCAAGACCACTCAAATTGGCATATTTATATTTTCAGGTCAATGACAAAAGCTGTGTTTTTTATAACTTGGTCTGACTTTTAAAACTCTCTTTCTTTTTAGTACAGCATATTGGAATGACAACTGCGACAACTGCCTAGGTAATCAGTGAAGAAGAACCGCTCCTCTCTACGAATCTGTACTCTCGGCTCCTGAGAAAATGTGTCTGTTCATCTCCGAGTTTCATTTATTACAGTCAGCTCACACTCTTAGAAATAAAATATAATTGTCATCATCATACATACCCGTCATTGATCTAGTCTTACAGATCTTTGTTGGTAAAGATGACCGCACTAACACAGACATGTAGTGTTTGACTCTAATTATAACTGCAAAAAAGGCACAGAAGTTTCCATTTCAAGGGAGTCATTAGAGGGACGCATGGAATCTTAATTTCTCAATGTGCTCAGTAGCAAAGAAGGACATCTGGCTGTAAGTGAACCCACATGCAATCAAATTAACATTATGAGAATACCACTGGCGATTCCCATTTTCTTCCCAACAAAAACCATTTTTGAATTCTTTGTCGGCTGAGATATGATTGTTTTATTTAGATTCGCAGCCAGGAATTTCATCTCCAAAGGGCAGCTAAAGTCGTAATGGTTTTGAAAAATAGCCTTCTTTATCTCTCAACAAGTCTGGTTGGAATTGGTCTAGCGATGAGAAAAGTTGTCACAGTGAGACTCATAAAGTGTGATCTCTTGTTCTGTTTCTGCAGAAAGGCCACAGCCTACTCACCTTTAAAGCAGTAGGATACAAGGTTATCCTTTCATGAAAGAGTTTTTCAGCTTGTATTCATCTTCATGGTTTCTTACAATAATTTAAGCAAGAACTATCAAGACTATATATATATATGGTGTCCCACACTGTTCAGCCACGTTTCTCTTTCACTATTTTAATATAGAAACGTATTATTTGCTTTATCATAATGACAAACCATTTCAATGATGCACGAAAGAGTACACAATGATAAATCTTCTCCAGCCTAGGCTTCGAGTCCCTTGTTCTGGAAAATAACGCTAGCTTCTTCGACAGATGTACTCATATATGCAACATTCTCCTCTGATGAATACAGAATTAGCTTACAATCACATGTGCCAAGATTTTTTCCAAATATTTATGTGACAATTTTAGGGCGGAAACTCTGAATCAGAATTTCAGAAAAAAAATTGAAGATATGCAAGAGACAGGATTTTCAGAGTTGACTGCATAAGACCTTCATGGAACGGTGGAGAATGCATGGGGAAGTCAGAGCAAAAATTTCCTATCCTTTCATTGTACTCAAAGAAAACCTCAGAACCACTGTTTCAGCAGTGTTCACCCCGGCCCACAGAGTGACAGTTTCATCCCTCGTCTTTGTCTCCAGTTACCCCAAGTCCTCCATGGCCCTGGAGAGAAACCAATCGCTCTCTTTTTCTAGTGTCTTATTCAACCCTATAGAAATTGGAGAATAATAACTACACCAAAAAAATGTGACTCATTTATACTCTAGTCTATTTAGGCAGTTTAAAGATGAAAATATTCTTGAAAAGATTGATAGACAAGTTGATTAACATTCCATGTTAATATGCTTATGAAGTTCATTAAGAGTAAAAAAAATTTAGATGTGGAACCAACGGATAGAAGATAAAGTGACTTAAAAGTTTCTCAAATAATGCCTTTAGTAGTAATTCTTATTAAATTTCAACCATGACAAAAGGTAGAAATCTTTAAAATGTGGAATATTTATGTATCTTGGGAAAGCGGATTAAGCATAAGGAAACTTTGGATTTTAATGAGTCCTTAACAACAATTATAAAATATTTGGTTAATGAGCTGAAGCAGAGTAAAAAAAAATGAAGAAATATATTTAAGATTAAGATTTCCTGAAGGAAAAAAAAGGATTTTTTATGTTAGGGCTTAAAACTGAAAAAAAAAAGATCATGCTACAACACACTAAGTAATTTTGTCTTTTTGAAGACCATTTCTTTTATTTTTTTCTCATAATGAGTTTTATTCCCACATGCTTGTGATATATAACAATTTCATTCAACTTAGGTAATCGGTGCATATTCATCTGAGTTATTCTGTGTCCCCTTCTCGCAGGCCTCAGAGCCTTCTGTCCTTCTCCAAAAGTTCCACCTCCCTGCCATCCATCTCCCCTTCATTTTGATCTTTAAGTTATTCATATTCTGGGTTTCTGACATAAGAGAAATTGCACACCATTTAACCACTTATGTTCAAACTATGCTCTCAAGATGCACCCATTATCAGGTCAATCTGCGCTACAGAAGAAAAAGTTCTTAGAACAAACTTTTCAGATAATACTAATTAACAACCTGCTCTACAGAGTTCATTGTCAGGAATGCTGATGTGAACAAAAGAGACACAGAGGGAGAAAGGAAGAGGAAAGTTCTTTGTTCCCTTGGGGAAGATTTTATATTACTAAAAAAAATACATGAGAGCCAGATTGGCAACAAGAGAGAGCCAAGGAAAATGAAGTAATGGGATAGAACGAGATAAGAAAGTGTTAGGGGAGAGGAAGAGCATCACATCCTACCCCAAAAATCAAGATAAAAAAAAAAGCACTGGCAGATTTGCAGCTTTCATCTTCAGAAACTTGATGTCTGCAGAATTTAGGCAGTCAATCAATCAGTGTATGTCAATAATATTCAAAATTTCAGATGTCAACGGAAGTAAATACTCTAAATATTTGCCCATTCTTGGCTAACGAGGCAACTGAATAAAGCTTGTGTTTGGAATAAGTCGAGTACATGAAAATTCATTTCAAATAGATTCGCCTCCAACTTGTACTGATGTTACTGATCTAAAAGAAGCAATTTTAGTACATCTATCTGTTACACTCTTTTCTCTTCATTTAAATTATGGCTGACTTGAAAGATTTTAGGCTGGATATATTTGCTGATTAGCAATAAAGCTATTACACTAACAATAAAGCAAAGTTTCCCCCCAGTGTTGTATGCCCTCATCTGACATATGGAATATGTAATTAGGATTTAAACTCTACTAAAGAAATATAAACCAGAAACAACTTGGCTTTGAGGGCTATATTGCAGTCACTATTTTCCTTCTAAATTCCATATTTTAGAATTTATGTTAAAAGTCTGTCTTTGTATGTAGTGTTCATTCTTAGGTGGAGACTTAGAAAACACATTCAATATATAACAAATGCGATAAACATTTATCATGTTCTTGGTTCTAAAGCATGATGGCTGTTAAATTACTTATCGTAGGGGTAGTTCTTCATTTAAATAAATAAATAAATATCCACATCTGTTCATGCCTAAACTAAAAATAAGTAGTAAGGATAAGTAGTAGGGATAGGGCCTCTGGAAAACAGTTGGCAAGCTTTCCTTTTTTTTTTCCCCTTGTAACAATACTGTACATTAAATAACCTCCTACAAAAAGATAGGAAATATCTGAGAGGATTGGAAAGGAGAAAGAAAATATATAGGTTCAATAAATAACATTTTAAGACATATTTCCAACGGGAGATATTCATTTCATTTACTAAAGAAGAAAACACAGAGGAAGAGTGTTCATTTTTGATGCCTAACTACAAACAGTAACAAAATTCAGAATCTGGAATAGGCCAACAAGACTTCTTAATTGCCAATGGCTCTGGTCTGAATTCTTGTTAGCACGATTGTGAGCCATGTCTTTGCTAAATAAAATTATCTTTACAGTGAAATTTGTCTCTTAGGGAGAAATAATTTGAATAAGCTACTTGCCTACAATCACCAGACTTCAGCAGTTAATTTGTGTCTGTAATATACTACATTTACCTAGTAAGCATTCAGGGGACGACAACATTAGGAAACCCTCAGAAATAATAGGACTTGCATACAGGGGACATAACGAATAGACATGTAAGAGACTCTTAGAACTTCATTTCTAGATTATCCAATCCCTTTGGATTCCAGAATCTTCAGCTCTTTTTCCTGATACAAAGACTTCACTAACTTTACCAAGTTAACGCCCCTCTCCCTTCTCTCGTGTCTCCAAGAGACATTTATGGATGCACTGAGTTTATTAAACATAAATAGTAGAAATCCAACCGGCTTGTTTGTATATCACAAGCAACATAACGAGTCAGAAGCTCTTGATGAAGTGTTTTAGATAACATAACTCCGACTTCAAAATTTCTATTCCTTTGCCAGGTCCAGTAGTACAGGCCTGCAAATCCAGAATTCTGGAAGGCTGAGACCAGAAGATCATAAGCTAGAGCCCAGCTTGAGCAAATCAATGGCCCAAGCAAGACCACGTCTCAAGATCAAAAATAAAAACAGGTCAGGTATGCCACTGAGTATGAGATCCCTGGGCTTCTCCTCCAACACCGCACACAACACACACACACAAGCTCAGAAAGCGTATTCAGCCTTGTTGAGTAATTCTTAAATCAAGGTAGACTCTAAATATTTTGGCTTTATTTCCCTTTCCTTATTAGTTCCTAGTACAATTTCAATATATTATATTAAATGTTAGTTTCTTTTTCCAACTATATTTTTTAAAAAGACAGAAACCCAGGCTGTCTGGTGAGAGCTGTGTCTTCACCGTGACAGATTCTCTAAGTCAATCACTCTACTATAAAGAGTGAGTACTGGTCAGGACTTCTTACAATTGTTATTTCATTTAGTGGTACAAGGCTGTATTATTATTGCTTATACTAGAAACAAAACAGTCTGAAGAGCATTATTTCGTGATCCCCCAGAGGCACAGATTGTATTTTAATACAAAACTTTTCTCTTTTTTGCCATGCGTGTTGACTTAACATACTGTTAGCGTAAAACTCACATAATAAATATCTCTATAAAAGTATGCATTTCTCCATATTCCCTTCAGCATTTAACAAATTGCTTCATATTTTAGTGCATATTTTCAATTGCACTACAAATAGACCCTTTCTACTTATAAAAATGCAATAATGCCGCTTTTTAAAGAATCAATTATGGTGTCTGGTTGAATAAAGCATTCACTCCAGAAGAAATAAAAGCAGTGCATACTTCATCTGCATGAACTCCATGTAAAATATTGTTTACTAAGTAGGTTAATTCTCCTCACAACAGCTTACATTGTTATTCATGGTAGTCTAATATTGTCTTTTAATGGGTGTCATTACTGAAGGGAAAAGTGATTGATAAAGACAGTAAGTGAAAAAAGCATGATTATCCATGCAACTTTTTATAATAAATGCTGTTTGCCTCAGACACTTTTGAATTGAGCATTTTCAATTGCATTTCATTTGGGAGGAAATGATGACATTTTAAAAAATGGGAAAATGCTGATATTTATATTGTGTCATTGCCAAGAAAAACAGTAAGCTCATTATAAGCAGACTACACTTGATCTTTTAACAAGACTAGTAAATTATAACAACTGTACTAACATAGGTGTAAATTATCAGCATTCCAAAGCCTGAAGTGAAAATTATACCATGTAATTATAAAATTAAGATACTTTAAATTATTATCATCAAAGGCTTGCCTTGAACATATTAATGGATCAACTAATTTTTAAAAATATTATTCTGTAGTGTAAACCAATGGTCGCAAAGGGTGAAGTTTGGGGCACATCCCAATAAAGTGTTTCACTTGCAAACATGAAGGAAATTCTTAGAAATAACCTCAACTACTCTCCAGAGATTGTTTTATTCTTAATTTTTTAAAAGAGGCGATCCTGGTGTGGCAAAGTGCACGGTAGTGGTGCAGCCAAGGGACCACAAATGATGAAGCCCAGAAGGTGAGAGACATTGGGAAGAGCCAAAGTCCTTCCAAGCAGAGAAGTCAGCACCTGGGGATACCTGGAGAATAAATACCATGACTTGTTACAGAGACCAACCTTAATTATTCCAGAAAGAACTGAAATAACATGGAAATCTGTAACTCACACCACATTCGGGTAAGTAAGAAGGAGGGAGCGAAAACACACAGTGACTTCAGACCTGTCGTGTGCCCATTCACATGGACTCCTTACTGGCCCCGAGTCTAACTCTATAAATCAGTACCTTTCCCAGCTCAGATGAAATATCTTCAGAGTCCAGTTAATAGCGTTGTGTTTTGAAAAGACTCAGGCTATTCACAATTTGCCAGCGTTTGGTAGAACTCTCAGGAAATACAGGACAAGTTTGCTCGTGAAACAGCAGGGAAGCAGTAAGATAACCACAAAATAATAATTTAAAGAAAACTAAATAGAGCCGTAAAAGTCAGAAGAGCCTATAAGAATGAAAGACTTGACTCATGCCAAGCCGAGTCATTTTTCTCAAACTCGCAAAACAGCAGTAAGCCACGAAAATGCAGCAAGTCAGGTGTCCCGATCTATTTGCAAGGCTTTCAAAGGAACGGCATGGGGAGAAACCTTAAAACACGAATCAGCCCTGTATGGCCAGCTCTTGGCAATTTACCCTTTAACGGAGCAAAGAAAATGAAGAGGAAAAAGCAAGTGTCGAGTGGGAAAGGGAAAGATTCAAAAGACTGCTGTTGCCTAGGAATCAACAAACACCCCTGAGATGGAGGCAGTAGCGTGGTATTTCCGTTCCCACCTGACTACACTCCAATGTGGGGTGCTAAGAGAACACAGAACAACACAACAGGCAGAGTGCAGATGACGCATAATGGTGGTGGGGCACACATGGCCACCATGCCCCATGCCCGGTGGCTAAGTGCTGTGTGCCATTCGCTTGGCAAAGAGAAACAGTCTGTGACAATGACTGTGGGGCTCGTCAGCTTGGAAGGAAAGCAGAGAATTTAGACAGAGTTCGGGGTAGAATGACAACAGCAATGGAGACCTCTAAGGAAACATTAAACAGAGTCATTAGCCTGGAGAAATCTGAGAAGCTGCGTATTTATCGATCTTTAAACAAATTATGGCTTTTCTCTCAAAGGGAAGTAGTCCATACTTTTACTCCATTGGGCATCACAAAAAGGAAATGAATTTAAATTGCACCACGAGATATTTAAGTTAGGCATAAAATGATATTTCCAGGTAGGGAGAGAGAGTGGTTTAAAAAAAAAATTAACTTTCTCCGGAGGTCATTAAATGTGTGCCATCTTAATTGGCTGCGGCCTAATGCCTGTAATTTTCTCTTGTGTTTCCTCCAGTGCGGCTACATTATAGCTCCTGTTATTTTGCCATTATAACAAATTATGTTTTTATTATGATGGGATTCGTTTCTTTGAGCGAACGTCTTTCACTTTCCCCCTTTAATATGTGTAAAATACACACGGAATAAAATTAAGAATGGCTTGTGCCAGCCAGCGCCTTCTTTCTTTCTTCTTTCCTTTGTCTGTACAGATATTTAAAAGAACATGATCATCCCCACAATGATTTTCATTTTTAGAGAAGATTAGGACAGTTTGGTCCTGTGAAGACCAAAATCTCAGAGAAAATAAAATACCACACATTAGAGCCATTTTAAGAGTTTGAAAACTCTGCTGTGGCTTCCCTTGGCGTGGGAAGGTTGCCCTGCGTGCGCCCTGCCTGAATGGCTAAACTTGCGGTTTCTCTACTAAGGATACAATGTCTAGCAGGACTGACCAACGTGTCTGGGAAGAGTTAAAGCAGGAAATTTTCTCATAGTATTCTTGAGTGGGGGAAAAATTAGAATTAAGAATTTTAAACTTTAGTTTTTGACAGCTTTAGCCTAGTCATATTTGAACTGGGCCTAATTTGGCAATTCAGGGGACAATAGAAGGCTATTTGATTGGTTAAAAGGAAATGTGAAACACGTTAACAAGGTCCGCTTGAGCCAAGGACATGGCTATATGGCAGCCTACGATTGGTTGAGGTTCTGCTCCTGCGATTGCCTGAGACTAAGTTGCTTAGTTGCAATCTGTACTCTTAGGTTAGATTTTAATCTGCCTTCACTATTACAGAGGTCATTTTAGTCTAAACTTATCTTTCAAATACAGATGCAGCTTTAGGCTAAATTTGTTTCAGTTTCACAAATACTCCAAGGAGGTTTACCCCTAAAGAATGCCTTATTTCAATCTAAACCACGATCTCCTTTACATTTAAGTAATCTTCAAACAAGATTCCAGAAAGGAATCTTAAAATATAAAAGTTGAGCCAAATCCTGATTCGACTTGATTTAAATCTAAAACTGACTCACTTGTCAAGGTTTAAAATATTAGTTTTTCAAATTGTAAAAATACCGTTGGTTGCATCATCAAATACAAGTGTCACACTTCATCTACAATGATTGAAATTTAAATCAGTTAAAATTAAAAACCCAGTTTGTTAGTGACACTAACTAGGTGTCAAGCGTTCAGTAATCATATATAACCAGTGGCTGTCATTATTGACAAAACAGACATAGGGCCTTTTTCACCACCACATAAATTTCTATTGGAGAATGCTGAACTGGATAATTTATGACACATACATTACCTGATTTTATTTAGTTTATTAATTATAATGTAATCTATTTAACTTGAGTCCGTGTTTCCTCAGCATATTCTCTTCAGATCAGAAAACATTAAATGATTGAATTATTGTAAAACTCTGCTTTGTTCTCTGTAATTAGCTGAAAAACCTTGGGCCAGTCACCTGGCCAAATAATTCATTCATTTATTGCACTAGAATTTCCTGAGCACCTACTGTAATCGAGGTTCTGTGCTGAGTAGTTAAGTCAATGACCTAAACAAAGTCCCAGAAATGAAACTTACACTTAGACAAGAGAAAACTGTGTGCAAAAACACACTGCTGATGCACTAGATGCCCCAAAGGTTGGTGTATCTTTAAAAATACTAATATATATATATATATATATATATATATATATATATATATATATATAAATATATATATATATATATTCCTTTGGTTTGTTATATTAGAAGTAAAATTAATGTTATGAGAAAAAATTAGGCAAGCATTAAATTCAATGTACAAGGCACCCAAGATATCACAAATAGGAAAAATTAAATCATTGGGTCATCCCATAGTTGCACAAAATAATAATTACGCACAAAGAAAAGAGTGAGCAAGAAAGTCCTCTTTGTAGAAGTGACATCTAAGAAAGAAAACCGTGACAATAAGATCCTCTCTGGCTTAGCTCAGGATCTCTCAGCCGCAGCCGCCTCTACTTCCCCAGCTTCCATTGTTACCCCATGTGAGCTGTGACTAACCTCACACGTGCTCATAACCTTTGAACACTCACACGTTACATCTTGCCCGCTGCTCCTGGCAGTGGCTTCTCTGCTGATCCTGGGAGGCGATATGCTACCTGATTGCCTTGGCACTCATTTGCACCCAACCAGGAAACACAGAACAGTTGGCACCTCAAGAGGAACGCTTGGAATGATGGGAGGTGAGATCTGCAGGATAAATTCTTCTTCCCACCTGGTCACCCCAGAAGCTAATTCTGTGACACAATCCTTTATGAGTGTACGTGATATTTTCATACAACAAAAACATTAGCATCACTGACCTTCAGGCAGGGGCTCAATCTGTACAACATCCCTTCAGGACTTTTAACCCACTCTCTGCTCCTGCCTCAGTCCTCCTTCCCCTCCATTCCCTGTTCACTCTGTCCTGCATCCCTAGCATCAGCCTCCCCAAGTACATCACAACACACATGGCTTTGCTTCCAAAAAGTTACTGGGAAAAGAGCCTCTCAAGTAGAAGGAACAAAGAAGCCCCTAGGTTGAAACTCAGGAGCATACTTGAATTACAGGAACACTCTTAAGTGTTTGAGTCTTAATTTTCATGTTTTCACATTTTTGAGGCTGGGTGTTTAAGTAAATGTATCACTATTTATAAAAAGTTGACGCTGTTATACATAAGAGCATATGCATCCTGTACATATTTAGAAAATGACATCCATTCTTTATTGTTTTTCATTTTTGCTAAATTTCTTTTGTTTTTGCAGTTTTCTAATCTTACATCGAGTCTTGCAAATACTTACAGTCTTTTATACATAACCACTGTTTAGTTACCCTTGACTCGCTTTCTGCTCTTACACAACTAGCAAACTTCTTTTTCATTTGCCCCAACTAGTAAGCCAGGATTTTTCTAACCTGTGTGAGAATCTGCATTCCCAAGTATCTTGATTAATTTTTATGCTCTCCAGCCTAAGAAATCATTTCAGTCAGTCTGGAAGGGATCACCTTCCTGTGCATTTTTAACAGTACCAAAAAATGCTTTGGGAAAGTCCTTCAAACCCTACGTGCATTACATGGTACCAAGGACAAATGCTGATGATCTCTTTTGGAATTTAGGCATTCTAGTATTTTAGAGAAACTCACTGTAGGCAGTGTCTTCCATTAAATGTTTACATTTCTGTGGCACAGGAAGATATAGCTTGAATAGCTGTAAATTAACCACTTAAAACATTGCCTATTGATTAAAAAATGTAGCTGCTAATTGCATAGAGATACTTTCACTAAAGTTAGCTGGGGTGTTATTATCCAGCAGTTTTTTTATTATGGTAAATGATAACTTCATTAAAGTAATGATTTTAAAAGATAAATGATCTGTGGACTAGTGGGTGAAGCCACGTTAAATAATCTCAACAATAATATACTAAGATACAGGGAAAAAAAAGAACTTTTGGTAAATCACCCCAATAAAGGGCTCTGCTGAACCCAGAGGAGAGGCATCAAGTTATGACCACTGCAGCCCATTCTAGGGGTGGGAAACTGAACTAATAAGTAGTGATTTGAGTGGTAAAGTGAGGCAAATACAGAAAATTAAATATGTTAAATATCACATGGTTTCTCTGGTTAGGGAAACCCAGAACACAGGCATTCTATAAAACCAAATGGGTGTGACAGTGGGAGTTAGGGGGGATTGGGAGGGCATGGGAGGGCCCAAAATGGGGATGGAAATGGATACATATCTGCAAAAAATACTCAAGTTCGTTGTAAATATTATGTGCCATATAGATATGGCACATAATGTTTACAATATATAATAATAATATTTACATATATATGAGGGGGAAAATTTTGCAAAGAAGATGGATGATAGCAAACGAAAAGCAGGAGAACCTTATTCTACTAAGGGATGGCATTCACTCCATTCTAGAAGCGCAAATTTTCTTTTACGAGGATGGAAGCACCAAATACTATCAAATGTTGTGATGCCTGAGAAGTTATTGCTGAAATGTCCATGCGATGATCATAAATGGTTGGCGATGCATGGAAGTGTGCTGCGCACAGTCTGGCCCCTCGCGTTCTTGTCCAAACTCCGTCACAGGCTCTTTCCAACTTTCCGGCGGAACTAAGCTCCATCTCCTCAGATTCTCCGTCTCAGCATCCAGGGATCTGGCACTGAGCTCCTCTCGGTTTCTCTCCACACATCTCACAGCCCCCGTCATCCAAGCAGGCTTCCTTCCAATAAGGCGATGAGACCCGAAAGACATCCCCAAGAACACTAATTTCAAGAAAATAATAGGTATTATATTTTAGCGGCAACAATAAAAAGATAATCCCTAAGGTCAAATGCCTGCAGGAAACGATGTGATAAGCAAAGTTCATCACGTTTCTTTCTCCAGTTCCCAGAACCTTTAGAATTCAAGTGTGAGTTAAACAGATCCGGGGAGCTGACGACACAGAGCGAAGTGCGCCCAGATGACATTTCTCATGAAATGCTTTCTTGTTCTCAAAGACTGTGTTTTGAGAAGAGTGTTCTCCGGAACTCGGAATTTAGGAAAGTTAAGATAGGAAGAGGAGAGGAAGACCTTTGGGATCTGGTGCCAACGGTGAGCCTGGATCTTCACCAATAATTCAACTCGGGGCAATACGTGTGGAGACTCAGTAAAATGACATGCCACATGCTTATCTCTGAAGCACATTGGAATCATTTAATAAGAAAACATACAGTAAACACTTCATATCGATTTTTGCCATTCGCTGTACAGCCAGTAAATAACAGTTGGGTTATCTTTCTCCAACTGTCAGCTGCTCTAAACTTTTCAGTTTTCTGACTACACGGAGCTCCTTGCTTGAGGATGAGCTAGAATGCAGAGCACTTCTTACCTCTCTGTATCTCTTTCCTTTGAAAAAACAGGTTCACACATGAACACATATTTTGACTCTCTTCGTATCTATTATAATCCTCCTGCATTTCTGATTCAGCTTTTTGAGGAAATCTTTTAATCTTCACAATTAAAGGCTGTATCTTCTCTTCTGGTAGAACCTTGTCTTGCTCCACGATTCCGTTCAAAAGTCATTCCACTAGACTAATTCTGTGTATTCAAGCATCTGCTGTGTTTTGAATATTTTAATTAAAATGCTTTCTTTTCCAGGATAACTGGCCATGAACAAGATTTTCTCTTTCTTACTAATGGAGCAAAAATATTCGAGATTGATTGTTGATGTCAGAAATGTCAGAAGATATTTGTGGATCCCTAAACCATGTTTTAAATTAGTTTTGGACTCTATTGTTTTTATTATTTGCTGAATTAAGAAAAAAGCTTTGACGTATTCACCTTTGTGTTATCTTTTCATTTTTATTGGTCCAATATTCTCCTTCATAATGTTGTTTTTTTTTCTTCTCAGGTTCTAAAGTACATCAAAGATCTGTGCTTTACTAAATTTGATGTAAAATGTATTTGGCTACATTTAAAAGCTGCAAAGAAATTCTTAAAATTAAAATCCTTGTTCTAATTCCTCTGTTTAAATCTGTGTCTAGAAGCTACATAACAGATTGGATGAAAATGTGGCTGGTTAGTTAAATACATGGGTTAAAATCTTCAGTTCCCTCACTGATGTATGGGTATAAAATGTCGAAATCTTGAGAATTTAAGCATACTTCCCAATTGTACTGTCTGTAGAAGGGGATAATATGCAGGTTCATAGTTATCGGGGTTTTTAGTCATTAGTTCATAGGATTGTTATGAATCATTTCTGAAATAATATTGAGATATGTATTCTTTCCCAGGATGAGCATGTTTTTGATATTTTTATTTTTCATAAATGTTCTTTTATTATTTTGTATTTTACAAAAACTTCTCATTATTAATGAATCTTGATTTGGTGATATGTCTGTATTATTTACTTGTTCTAATAGCATTTAAAGAGTAGGAAACAATGATTCCATAGGTAGGTGGAGGGTAGAAAGGATCCCCGACCTCCGCTCAATACTTAGGCTCAGCCTCCTGAGTCCCTGGGAGGAGCCTCTCACTAGGATAGCATCCAATGGTCTCTCTTATAGGAGAGACCCATGAAAAACAAAGTGAAACGGGGGGTTAGGGCAGGGAGGAAGGGAAAGGTGGGTAGGGGGAGGGACAAAAGGGGAGTGGGAAAGTCCTTGTCACCTTGACAAGATACGTAGGTGCACAAAATGCTCAACTTCATTGTAAACCTTCAATTTTGTGCTGATACATATCAATAAAATGGGAAAAAAACTATGCATTAGAATCATTTCTCTGGAAATAATATTTATTTTTAGTTCTACTTTGTGTTTTAAAGAAAAAACTCAATTTATCAATAGGTTGTAAAGAGATTGATTTCACAACTGAAAGAGAAAAATTATGAGAACATATAAACATTTTGTGAAAATTGCTTTGATGTACAGCCTGGTCGGATGTTTTAACCTTTCAAGACCCTCTGAGGCTCCCAGGGCATGACTTTCACTCAGATTATCATAAGGACAGTGCCAGAGCCAAAGTATCTGATCGTTACAACGTCAGGCTCCTTGGACTGTCGTGTCATTTTCAGTCTACTCCTCCAGTCTCCTCTTTAGAAGTGATGGCATCTAGATTTTGGCTCGTGTGTATTGATACAGCTTCAGTGTTGTTCACTAAGACACAAAAGAACTCATACCTTCTGCTGAACAAAATTAACTTGTCACCTATGAAGGCAGACCTGTCATCCCAGCTACTCAGAAGAGAGGCAAGAAGATAACAAATTTGAGCACAGTCTGGACAAGTGAGTGAGACCCTGTTTCAAAATAAAAAATAAAAACAGCTGGCGATGGGCTCATGGCTAAATCCCTGTGTGTAGTCCCTAGAACTCCACTTCTTCCCCCAATTGCCAAAACCCACAGCTAAATGCGTGGCTATGTGGGGTCTCACCTGAAAGATAAATGGTAAAGAAAGAGACACGAGGTACTTGAATACTTCACAAAAGATGAAAGATGCCATATAGTCAAAGAACAGAAAGATCTATTTATTTTGAATCAAGAAAATAATACTATATCCAGAGATAGTGTATACTGACAATAACCAATTTAGGGCTTTCCATTGCTGCTTTATATCTATCTTGCCTGGTGTTACATATTTCTACATGTGTATTTTATATGTTTATTTTTCATCAAATAAAAGTCAAATTTTATGTTTATATGTTTTATACAAAAGTCAACTTCCTCAGAACATACTACATGCTGTCAAAAATAACTTAAAATTGCAATAATGATGACTCGGTTTAAAATTATGTGTTTTAAATTAATCAGAACATGAATATTTTAATCTGAAATTTAAGATCCCTTGTTACCTAGGAAGAGAAAACTGATGGTTTCTGTGAAATAACGCTGTCCCATGAAGACTGAGTGGTGCTACTTATCAGATCTGCAATGTTTGGGCAACATTAGGATTTCCAGCAGAACATGTGGTCCACCCAATGCCAGTAAATATTTAAGCCCCTTCCTTCTTAGTCAGATATTCTGTGATTTAAATATCCTTTTCTTTGTCCTCACAGCTCTCTTAATACAGATAGTGTGTCTTCCCAAGGCCTAGTAATGCAAGTCTCTGTAGAAAACAAACTTTGTGTGTGTGTGTGTGTGTGTGTGTGTGTGTGTGTGTGTGTGTGTGTGTGTGTGTTACTTCAGGTAGCAGGTCATTCATGACAAACAAAAAGCAGCCACACAGAAAGCTCTGGAACAGAGAGATCGGAACTGTGCTCTGAGGTGGAGAAGTGGGGTGGGAACAGAACTCACCCATCTCAGCTGAAGCGACCCTGCTTGATAGGACTTGGACTCGCGTTCCCTGCCTGCCCCTGCAAGTCTTGCACCTGTCCTCCTCCAGGCCTGGTCTCTGTTGTCTGTCCAGCTCTGCGCTGTGACCCAGCTGAGTTCCCACCAGCCAGCAGCTCTTCAGTAATGCCTCAGTTGTTTAAGCGCTGAGGCTGATATTGTTTTTCCTCTGAATAAGCTTATTCTCTATTTCTGTGAATAGCCATTTCTCCAGGATAGGACTCCTGTTGTATTTCATCCTCTGTTCTTGCCTCCTGCAAAACTTTGACCTGGCATCCTACCACTCCTCCTGTACCTTGACCAACATGGAATAACCAAGGCTAAGCATTTGATCAACACCAGGGTTTATAATTGTACTCATTCACAGGGCAAATTTGTGCTGTCCTTGATGTTTTCTTTGTGGTATTTATTTATTTATAATTTGGGACAAGAAAGAGTATAATTCTTAGTCCAGCTCCACTACCAGAGCTAAGAAACGTGAATTTGAGAAGTTTTAGTCCCAAGTAGCTGTTCAAGGTGGCCAATCTCAGAGAATAAAATGTGTATTTTGAAAGAAATAGGGGTTGAGGGGGTGAGGCAAAGGGAGAGAAACACATTCATAGCGGAATGTGCCTGAGGTTCACTTCAGTCATCTGTGACAACCAATATCTCTCTTGTACTATTTTGGTTCTTCATGCTAGCCAACTATATTCTATTTGCTTTAAAGAGGGGCAAAATATGTTTCTGAAACAGGAGTTAAAAAACCGGCTAGTTAATGTGCCAATACTGTTCAAAGATACAGTGTATTATGCTTTCAACAGTCATTAGAGGTGAAGACACTTCAAATTCCTGGGGATTCATGACTGTATTTTGGTTTTTTACGCCTTTTGAGGTGCCACCACAGTAAAAGGGATTCTGTAAACCCTTGATGGCAGACTTTAGAGGACAGAGTAGCAAGGTTGCTTCCACCCTTTCAAATTTGCATCTTGCCACTCTAATCTCATCCCTGCATTAACACTCATAAGCATCTAAAGGTGGAAACATCTCAGTTGACCTTTTCTTCAGTAAAAGCAATGTATTTGGTATTTGTGCAAAGCAGACTTTACCCCAGGGATTGTAAAGGCTAATTGTCCCACCTCTTCTATCTTCTAGACTAAAAGTAACTGAGACAGAGAAGGATTAAACAACTTGCTGAGGTGCACACAGGTGGAGTCAAGATAAAGACTTTAAAACTCAGTTCCTCCCATGTGAGCATCTGATCCGCACCTCTAAAACCCACTTAGTCTTCACAATCATCCAGTAATGTGAGGGGCTGCAACAGAAAGGTTGCAAGTTCAAGTCCAACTTGGGCAGCTTTTTGACTTAGCTAGACCTTGCTTCAAAGTAAAAAAAAAAAAAAAAAGAAAGAAAGAAAAAGAAAAAAAGAAAAAAAATTTAAAGGCCCAGTGATGTAGCTCAGGGAAAAGGCCGCAGATCCAACTCTTGTAGTACAAAAAGAAAAACAAAAACGAAAAAGGAAATGAAATATTTGAGAGTTCTACCAACATGTACTTTTCAGATATTTCTTATTACTATACACTTCAAAGGGCCAAATGTGTTACTGTATAGTAAAAAATATATGCTAATGGCCTTTTAAAATTTTTAAATTTCATACACAAAAATATATTTGGTGTATATACATCAAGATATCTTGTGTTTTTTTCACTGACCTTACTTTCTACCAAAAATAGTAATATGAAAACTGAAATAGAGAGATCACTCTCCCGCCCATTGACCACATAGAATATCAAAGGAAATAATGAAAGGAGAGTTAATGCCGGCAATAGGCTAGAAAAGGGGAAGTGAGAGACCATGGTCTATTTTCTTAGCTTGTTCTATTGTAATTGTTTCAACATGGACCCTTCCAGCCAAGTTCACTTTGATTAAGGCAAAGTACTAAGTCACCCTGATTGCTCCTCCTGGGGTAAGAAGCCTGCCTCTGATTGCACACCTGGTCTTTACAGTTCAAATCTCACTTGTGACATTTCAGAATATATGAAGTATACACAAAATTGGCTGCTTCGTGCCCTCATTTGCATGTAAAAAGAGCATACTTCATTTGCTCGCTTCAAAATTGTGTTGTCTGAGATCTGAAATAAAATGACAGGGTTTGGGAGTGATTCTGATAATATATTTTTTGTACATAGGTAATAAGTTGGAAAGGACTAAATACTCAAAACTTTTCTTGTCAAGTTCAAAATAAGAAAGTCAACAAAATGCTCAAATTATTATGTGGATAATTGTCAGTTTTATCATGTATTTCACCCCTGGGAGGTTAATTGTCCTTGGCTGGCTTCCACACAGGTGATTTTCAGGTTTGTCCAGGAGATCTTTTCTTCTCTGAAATTCCCTCTTTTTATTTTCAATATTTATTGCACTCTGACTTACGTAATGTCTGTGGATATATAATGATCTTTTGTGGTTTTTTTTGTATGAAGTTGAAGCTGTTGATGTTCACACTGATTTATGTCTAGACGTGAAATTTGTCACTTTCACACTCATTGCTAGTGTTTCTTGAAAATCGGAATGAAATTTCATTACATATTTTATTATTGTTAAGGTTGATTGGAATTTCATGTGCAGACATATGTAATTATAATCAAATACTGTGCAGTCAGGATACGGTACAGTGTGCAAAAAGGATGGCTTGGCGAGGGGCCTCTACCGCACTCTTCTTAGAAGGAACACTGAAGTCTGACTTCAATGACTATGATCAAGAACTCAAAAAAAAAAATGTTGGCAAGGTTATGGGAAAAAAGAAACCTTTCTAAACTGTTGGTAGAACTATAAGCTGGCATGACCATTACGGAAGTCAGTGTGGTGGCTCCTAACCAAACAGAAAGTAGATAATTCATTCGACCCAGCTATCCCTCTCCTGAGTACATTCCTAAAGGAGTTGAAGACATCCTATAACCGTGATGTGCAACACAGCTCAGAATACCTAAATCCTAGAAGGAAACAACCTGTCAACAGATGAGTGGACAAAGAAAATGTGGGATAGGCACACTGCGGTAGTACTCTGCACAGAGATCAACCTTGAGGTTTCTGAAGGAAAATGAATCCACCTTGAGACCTCTATGTTTAGTGAAATGAATCAGACACAGAAGGTTAAATATTGCATGGTATCTCTGGCATGAGAAACTAAAAGTATAAATACATAAAAAGGAAAAATAAGTGTGAGGGTAGGAAGCAGGGAGAGAGACTTTGTGGGGAGGGAAAGCGGATGTGAGGGTGGGATGAGTGCCTGGGAAAGGGGAGGGAAGTAAAATTAACCAAAATGTGATGTGTACATGTAACAGTTCTTCAGGTTGAAGGCAATTATTCTGTACTACAAATATATGCTAATAAGAATAATTCAGGGGGAAATAAGATATATATCTATATACATAGATATATATATATATGCATGTGCTGAGTGCATATCCTGAGGAAAATATAATGATGTTTTATAAAAAATGTTGAAGTCGATAGATTTAAATCCTACTTCTGGAGCATGAAACATTTTGAACTTACTGAGACTTACCCACAGGTAGATTTTGACAAATAATACCTTGAAGAAGACACAATGACTTGCGAATATTTATTGACACAACAAATTAAAAGGGGTTGGGGACATAGCCTAGAGGTAAGCACTTGCATAGCAAATGCCAAGACCTGGGTTGATCCCCCAGCACCATATAAACCAGGCATGGTGGCACTAGCCTGTAATTCCAGCACTCAGGAGGCTGAGACAGGAGAATTGACTTGTAGGCCAGCCTGGGCTACATAGCAAATTCAGGAGCACATTGGGCTACAGAGCAAGACCCTGTCTCAAAAATAAATAAACACATAAATAAACAAATTTGAAAAGTACTTGGTAAATGATGTTGGATTACCAATATGTTGCTTGATTTTTGTATGAAAGTATCTGTGGAATACATTTGTACAGAACCTCATGATAACAGAACTGTAACTACTCATGTAGTAATTGCCTTCTTAATTTTGGTTAAGTGAAATTGAATCCAAGAGCTTACATTTCACGCTGATTTCTGACATTTTGTTATCTAGTAATTTTTTTTATTTAGGAGAACAGATCATGGCATGGATGTTCGACTGCTGGGGGTTTCAGTATTCTTTTAAATGATTAATGCTTTTTATAACAAGTAGTTAGGTTACTCGCACATTATTTTCATTTTGGGGTTTTTAAAGTACTTTTTAGGATATGTACAGAGTAGCATTTATTCTAAAGCAAATTAACTCCATTCTCCTCAGTTTGGCCAGTCCAGATACCTTTCAAAACCAACCACGTCAACAAGGTGGAAAAGTCAACAGTTCTCCTCCTTCGGGTTTCAAATGAAGAAGGTCAAACCACAGCGAATGCATCAAGAGATATTCAGTGTCCTCGGCCACCAGAGAAGTACAGATCAAACATCACTAAGATACCACCTTACTCCAAGGAGAACAATGTCTACCAAGATCAATAATTAAGAGTACCTTAAAAGTTTCTGCACAGCAAAGGAAACTATCAACGTTGTAAAAAGAGATCCAACAGACTGGGAAAAAATATTTACCACCAACATCTCAGATAGGAAGCTCATAACTAGAATATACAGGGAGCCGAAGAAAAGTAAGCCTACCAAAATAAAGGATCCTATTGAAAAGTGGGCCAATGAAATGAAGAGACTAAGCAAATCAAAACAAGGCTAAGATATCACCTCACCCCAGAGAGAATGGCCTACATCAACAATTCAAATAGCAATCAGTGCTGGTGAGGCTGCGGGGAGAAAGGAACCCTCCTGCACTGCTGGTGGGAATGTAAATTTATACAACCCCTTTGGAAAGCAGTATGGAGAGCTCTCAAAAGACTAGAAATAAATATCCCCTTAGATCCAGTGACACCCCTTCTGGGAATATATCCAAGAGGCCAAAACAACACATAGCAGAGATATATGAATACCCATGTTTATAGCAGCACAACTAACAATAGCTAAAATATGGAAGTCACTAAAATACCCCTCGACAGACCAGTGGATACACAAACTGTGGTATTTATACACAATGGAATACTATGCATCAATAAAATCCAACAGTGTGGAGGCTTTTATAGGCAAATGGAAGAAACTTGAGAATATCATGCGTAGTGAAGAAAGTCAGAAAGAAGCACAAGGTGAAACACCAAATGGTCTCTCTGATATGGGAGACCCAGGTCACAACTCCTTTGGAAATTAAGAGGAAAGACAAAGTGAAAGAGGGGGGAAGGGTGGGGGAGGAGAGAGGGAGGGGAGGGTAGGGGAGGGACAAAAGGAGAGGGGGAAAGCCCTTGTCACCTTGACAAGATAGGAATGTGCACAAAATGCCCAACCTCATTGTAAACCTTGAATTTTGCACATATACATATCAATAAAATGCGGGAAAAAAGAAAAATTTCCAAAAATAATTTCAACATACTGTTAAAACCTCAAACAATAAAAAATTTAATAATAAAAATGCCAAAAAAGAATACCTTAACATTCAATGCTTCACCTTAAATATCCAAGACTCTGAGATCCATCCGACACTACTATGGGGTTTCTGTCAGCTGCAAAATTTTCATGGTCACTGTAACAATTTGTTATTTTCATTGGATAAAAACAACAGATTGAGCCCAAAAGAGGTGGCACATACCTGTAACCTCAGAACTTGAGAAGATGAGGCAGAAGGACCACAAGTTTGAGGACATCCTGAGCTTCACAGCAAGTTCAAGTTCATCCTGAACTACACGGTGAGTTGAGAGAGAGAAAGAGAGAGAGAGAGAGAGAGAGAGAGAGAGAGAGAGAGAGAGAGAGAGTGAAAGAGAGAGAGAATTAAAAATCTTTTAGCTTTTAACCAAAACATTTGGTCAAAGACAACTATAGAAATAACTTCAGGAATTTATCTCATAAAAAAGATAATTTAAGCTATTCATAATCTGTTTGTGTTTTCTTTTCCGAGTCATATGAAGTGGATGTAGAATTACATCTGAAAGCTTGGGTAAGTGGTTGCAAGTGTGAAAGTGCTGGAAACACCAGGAAGAAATAATAAAGCCAATTGGCATGAGACATTTTCAGCACTATACTTTGTATTTCTTGAGAAGATTCTTTCTCCTAGTATGGAGGGTTTTTCATGAGTGCTTAGCTCACAGAATACGAATGTTTTAACGTCTTTATTCACAAAACACAATAAAATTCATTGTCCAAATGTGTCGAAACCTCAGCGTGTATGAATAGCTTTGTTCTGCTTTCTTGCAAGGGATGAATTGTAGTTTATATAACTAACACAAGTGTAATGTCAATCTCAATGAGTGTGACTTTGTATTGGGCAGAAAGCAATAAAAAAGGGAACAAATTCACCTAGAACTTTTATAAAAATTTTAAAAATAGCTTCTGCTGGCATCTTGAGATCTCCCTTTGGTGTTGTGGTTGGTCAGGTGTGTGACCCACAGTGCCTCATTTAATATACTTGTAAATGTACTGCAACATTTGAAAACCAAAAGAGGGGCCCTGAGAGTTCTGAATTTTCCATGGGGTGCTAAAATTCTATGATGCAATAATTTCTATTACTTCATGAGTGACTCTACTCTCTTTGCCCATAAACTCTAGTGTGCCAGATAACACTGAACATTTTTATCTCTAATTAATGTCCCAAATATTTAAGATATATTGAAAAGTGTCTTCATTGTGAAAGAATATAGTGTGCCAGATAACACTGAACATTTTTATCTCTAATTAATGTCCCAAATATTTAAGATATATTGAAAAGTGTCTTCATTGTGAAAGAATATAAAATCGACTCTCAGCAAATGAGAACCCAGGAGAATCTAAGTTATATCACAAGATAATTCAGGAGACATTTTTGTACTTAATTATAATGATTTACCTGCAAGGAGGGGAAGGTCACTGAAATCTTTTACATTCCACTAGTCACAAGCAAGACCGAAGTTTATAAATAGTTGCCAATAAAAATATTCATAAATCTAACAGCATATATATGTTTTTCATTCCTCCTCCAGGAAACAGATGATCACTTTTTTCGAAATAGTTTATTGAAGTATCCCTCATGATCAATTGCTGATTTGAATAAATGAAGCATTTTGTTGAAAGAACATTTGCAAATAAAAAGGAGGAAAAGACCAGAAACTAAGAAAGAGTCTCATTAACAGCTTCCTAAAACAAGAACTAAAAACAAAAGGCTCAATGCCTGGATCTGCAGCTGCAGTTAGCGCTCCATCATGGGGCAGTGGCGAACAATAGGGGCACTGTATAGGCGCGCACTAAATTTATGCTGCTGGGTTTTGTTTCAAAAGACAAAAAAAAAAAAAAAAATACTGTATAAAACAACTTCAGTTCTTACAAAGCTGAATCCAAGATCCCATCTGCTCAGATTTTATGCTTTAAGAAGAAAAAAAAATCAACTTCAAAAATAAACCTCCTTCATTTTAATATCATTGAGAGATTCAGCAAGAAAACGAGATAAAATCCTCAGAAGTATTTTCAACTCAAGCAACTTTAATTGATGAAACTAACATCATTTGCATTGCCCGGTGCAAGCTGTACTTCCAAGAAGTCTATTACAGCCCACGAAGATCTGCCTCAAATTAAAAAGTAGAGGTATTCCACTCAATTCTTTTTTTTTCCATGACAGGGTCTCACTCTACAACTCAGGCTGGTTCTGAATTCATTATGTAGCCCAGGCTGGCCTCAAACTCCCAGCAATCCTCCTGCCTATGCCTCTTAAGCAATGAGATTCCAGGCCTGGATTACACCCTGGTGTATGTGGTACTGGGGAGTCTAATCCAGACCCCTGCCCTTGCTAAGCAAGGCTCTCAAGGCTGAACTGTGCCTCAGCCTTCGCTTTTAATTATTAAGTAACATTTAAAAGGGTAAATGAATATTCGACGGAAAACTTCACTTCTTCTTATTTAGTTCATATGAAAGGAATTTGAGATAAAACACAAAAATGTGGTTGCCTAAGAAAATGCTTATTAGAGAATAACTAATCTGTTTAAAATTACAGACTTGATTAAAAATTTTAGCTCATCTTTGTATTGGCATCTAGAGTGCAATAAGTACTGTACTTTTATGTATATTTTTATGATGTTTGTATATAACCTGCCCCATATTTTTAAGCTCAGCCATAGAAACATTTATCAAAACTCTTTAGATTCTATAGTTTTATTTTTTTCAGAAATAAGATTCCCATTAGCCTTACTTATAATGATAAATGACCTGATTACTTTCTCAGTGCTGGGACACAGTACCTGGCACCCACAACTAAATTCCCAGTTTTAGAAGGTCCCAGTCCATTCATGGGTGTCTGGCAGTGATGGAAGAGTCTGGCTGAAGACCTAGCTGGAGAAAAGTTGTTTGTGTCATGGCGGGCAGCAAGCAGAGAGAGGGAGAAGGGCAGATCTAGTCCTGGAGGTTTGTCTTCCGAGCCCCGGTCACGCCCCAGTGGTCTGCCCCTCCCAATCAGGCCCCACTGAGCAGCACAAGAGATCAACGGATTGAAACACTGATGATCCCGTCATCTACCATGTATGTGAAGCTTTGGGGACATTCCAGAATTAAACTGTAACAAACATGTATGTTCCAATAAGGCTTCAGAGTAGAAAATATATCAATATCTTTATTAAATATATTTTATTGAATATAATTAGCCTTTAAATAATTGGCAATAATCTAGATGTGGGTATTTATTATAATATTCTGATTATTCTAATTTACATATATTTTTCCTCCACAAATGAAAACAGAGAAAAGACTAAAAGCCTAAATATTGATATAACCAGTGTCATTTGCATTGCCCAGTGGATCTGAATAGTTTGATAAAGAAGAAATCAGACAATACCTATAACGCATTAAAGCAACCTTGGCAGATACTTTTTTTAAAGCACTGATTACAACTGATTTCCTACTCTCTGTACATGTGTAGAACAAATGTAATATTCTGTAATATATATGTGAAATGAGGAAATTCCTATTTTTTATTTTCATTGAAGATATAATAATTCCACAAATATGGGGGATGTAATGTGTATCCAAAATACATTGATCAAATAAATCTCTCTCTCTCTCTCTCTCTCTCTCTCTGAGACAGTCTTGGCCTATAGTGTATGCTGGTCCTGAACTTACTATGCAGCACAAGCTGGTCTCCAACTTCCAGCAATCCTCCTGCCTCCTCCTCCTGAGTTTTGTGGTTACAAGGATGTCCTGCTATGCCCAGTTTATGTGGTGCTAGGGAATTGAACTCAAGGCATTGGGCTTTCTAGGCAAGTACATTAACCACAGAGCTGTGACTCCAGTCCCAACAAATTATTCACTTAAGATGTTCCTAGATCCTTAGCCTTTATAGTAAGTTGTGGATAAACAATAATACCAACTAACCTTTAATAGGTACTAACTACAAGCCACTTAAGTGAAGATCATTAATTAGCATTGTCTATTGTAACACCTTCTAATTTTAACATCATCTTATTGTTCCGTTTTTACATATTAAAAATGAAAAATACCGAGCAGTTTCCTGCTCAAATTTATCAAGCCACTAAGCAGTGAACGTGGGGTTTGGAACAGCATTATGTAGAATTTTGTGATTTTTGCAGATTAATAGCGCAGTTACAATTTTTAAGGTTTTTCATTAAGTACAACAAATAGGAGCTTTATAGATACCGTCTGCTATTTATTTAAACTTTTACTTTTCAACTATGATTTAGATCATACAGAATTAGGTTGATGGTCTTGGTAGCTCTCCAGTTTAAAATAAGAAAACCATCCTTCTACAGATTTGTTTGAGTAGTTCTCAACTATAAAAGATTGTTGAGAAGTTTGAAAGGGAGTACTTGAGGAATTCTACTGCAGGAATCTTCGGTTTGGAGAAGAACTCAAGAAATTCCTTACTTGCTAAAGATTCAATCTTTTTTCTCTAAGATAATTCAATATATAGTGGATATAAGCAGAAGAAAACCTATGAATTTATGTTATGTTTTGTATATTTTTAAAGGGAACATAAGATTGTTTGTAAGAAAGAAAAAAATAAATCGGGAAACTAAACAGATAGAGAAATTGAATTCACCTATTGTCACAGATTTTACCTATAGCAAAGGACCACGAAAAGCAATTACTGACCTTCCAGGTAGAATATCTGCTCCGTTGCTGCATCTGCCTCATAGCACCATATGCAGTTTCAAGAAGCTTAATGATAAAAAATACATTTGTATTTGAATCTTTAAAACTTAGAGATGGATTTTGCATCCATGATCTCACGTCATGACATGGAATAATGACTGTGGTCTCTTAATATCAGATAAATAAGAATCAGATGGAGTTTTTGATAAAGATTCTACTTGATAAAGACTGCATTTATAGTCAGGTCTTCTACAGTAGCCAGGATCAGATGACACCGCATCTTTCTAATGGCAGAGTGGTCCTGCAACGGAAGTTGTGTCGATGGAAAGTCAATAGGATGATAGCACACAGGATGGAGAGTTACGAGTGGAGTTAGAAAAACATTTGGGAGAAAAATGGGAGACAACAAGAGGGAGAGTTGGAAACATGTTGAGATCTACAATTGCACATTTATTACTTGAAAACAAAGAATGAGGTCATAGATTAAAGAATCTTTCATTCAGTAGGAACATTTAATCTTGCATATGGAGGATTATGACAATGGTGAAAGGAACAAGGGAAAGAGTTGGGCTGGTCCAGGTGGCACAGGCTTGCAAGGCTGGTTTTCCAGAGGCTGAGGCAGAAGTATTACACGTTTGAGCCCAGCCCGGGCAATTTAGCAACTTGAAAACACTCTGTCTCAAAAATGAAATGGTCTGGGAATTTGCCTTGAGTTCAATTTTCAATACCACTACAAAACCTCAGAGAGAGGGAGGGAGAGAGAGACAGTGTGTGTGTGTGTGTGTGTGTGTGTGTGTGTGTGTGTGTGAGAGAGAGAGAGAGAGAAAGAGAGAGAGAGAGAGAAAGAGAGAGAGAGAATATCAGTGGTTAGACGACAAGTAGAACAATATGTGTCAAAAACCTCAGGAAATATGAACATTTCAGAGGCTTGCCATTTATGTTCAATATGTTAGTGTATTTAAGAAAAGTGAATATCTGAGTTACGAAGTGAAGCTTACATAAATTACAATTTCATTCTTCTTTTCCTCTTTCCTTTGGACTCTTATGTTCCCACTAGTGTAAGAAAAATAAGTTTCTGCAAAGATCAAGATTTAAATATTTGTCTAGATTAAAAAAGATAAACACAGCACCTGTAATAATTGATCATTACATATGTATGTGGATCTATATTTGGCAAAATTTTATCTTTTTGTTTATAAAAGAAAATTATTATTGCCATCCCTTTGTTTCCGTGGCTAGTTGACTGGCTGCTGTCATTTCCATGGTTACATCTTCTCAGTATGTGAGGATCAAGATCCTCAGACTCAAGGTGATGGAACTAGGAGCTAAGGCCTTTGGGACATAATTAGGTCATGAGGGCAGATCAGCACTCATGCATGAAATTTGTAGTCTTACGTAAGAAGCCCAAGAGAGTACTCCCACCCTCTTTTCCGTGTGAGGCCACAGTGAGAAGGCTGCTGTCTTGGAAGCAGGAAACAGGCTCTTGCCATATGCCAAGTCCACTGAGGCCTTCATCTCAGACCTCAAATGGCCCACAGAGCTGTAAGACATCAACGTTTGCCATTGAAGCGCCCCCTCCTCTTTACCATTTATGGTATATTCTAAATGTTTGTGCCCCTGCTTTAAAATTCATGAGTTCAAACTTAATCCCCCACTGGTATGGTATTAAGAGATGGAGCTTTTGGGAGTATGATTAGGTCATAAGGCCAGAGCTCTTATTAATAAGATTAAAGTCTTTATGAAACATGTGCTCGATAGTTGCCTTGTTCCTTTGATCTTGTGAAAACATACCTGGAAGACACTACCTGGAATATAGAGTGTAGCTCTCACAGTCGCTGAGTACGTCTGTGCCTTGTCTTGGACTTCCCAGCTCCCAGAATTGTGAGAAATACTAAGAAAAGCCACAGTCTCAGCAGGAAAACAAATATAGATTAGGAAACCACCCAAATCTTTGTGCAGGTTGTGCCATAAATAAATGGTAACTAAATTGAATATAAAAGTCTTTGAATGTAAATGTCTCCATCTTTTGTACAAAAGACTACATTAGATTTCCTTTGTGAACCTTACAATTTATCACTAATAAGCTATAATTTTTCTGCACAGTCCCTAGAGTTTTTATCAGATTATGAAGTGAAAAATAAGGTCTACATAAATAACTGCCACTAAAATTCATCTCAAAGAGAAAATTGCATTATTTGGAAGAATGTATTGATAAGTGTTGGATCAAAGAATATAAGACTCTAAGAACTATAAAAATATTAGTGAAATAGCTCTAAGTAAGACAGTGAAAAATTATCATCTGTGGTTTCATGAAGGGAAGATCAGGAAATCAAACAGAAGAAGAAGGCACTTACTTTAAGATAAGATTTTTTTCCTCCCCAGTTACCAAAGTCAGCATAAAATGCACTAACATTACAAAATATTTCTTGTGCAGATTGTGCATGAAATAAATAAGAAGAATTGAGTTCCAAATTCTGATATTAGTGGTGGGGAAGAACAGACACAATCCTGAAGTAGCCTGGAACACAGCGTAAAAAGGAGCAGAAGTTTTTGAGAACTTGAAATTTACAGAAACTGAAGGAAGATTTTGAATTATATCACAGATGGAGGAATTGGAGCTCAAGTCATGCCAAGCAAAATCTTCAAGAACAAGAAACTCCTATATGGTATTTGGCTTACCACGCTAAATCGTGAGTTTCCTCACCCCCCCCCCCCCCCCCGAGGTCTCTGTAACACTGTTGCCCTGGAAAGAGCATTCAAAATTGTTAACAATAAATGCAAGAGTATGCTCAATTTAGCTCCTGTCTATTTACCGAAGAGAATCACCACATGCTTTTTTTAGCCATTGAATTTCTTTCAGCAAACTAATCTTTCCATAAATCCTGGCTGGAGCTTCTCATTGCTTTCTTTAACATAAATGTTACTTGCTCTCATCCCCACCTGACTCTGGATAACAAAATTAAATTTTATTTGTCTAATTGATTTTCTTTCTTTCTTAAAATAGTCTTGATCTCTTAGTTTTATGATTTTTGCCAAACAATGTTTCTCTTACTTTAATCTTGATTTTAATCTCATGAGATAAGATACTAGGTCCATCTTCCTATCTAGTTAGCATTCTATCCTCAGTATTCATAAAGGTGAACAGAACAGGACCAAAGTGAAACAAATTTGCATAGAATGACTAGTTTTAGAAATAATGAATGATTTAAGGCTCTAGGAAAGGGTTGAAGCTGTCGCTACATGTTCAGAGATACTCCATGACAGTCTCATACATCAATCACAGGTGGCCATGTATGCTAAGTGATGAAAATGGGTGATTGTCAATATTACTAATTTAAAAAGTAGAGATGTCTCTTTCTCATATTCATTATAGGCATTATGACTTCATTAATCTAGCCATTCCCCCCAAAAGGATGTAATCACACCACATTCTGACCATTTAGTCTCTGATCATTTGATCTCGATCATTTTCTCAACAACTCCAGAAGTTGTCTCCATTAGAAAAAGTGCAATGAGTGTAATTGTTTTGTCACTGGAACAAAATATGTGAAATTCATAACTTTAGGGTCAAAAATTTTATTTTAGCTCACGGTTTTAGAAAGTTTCATACAGTTCACTGATGGGTGGCTGGAAACTGGAAGCAGATAGTGGAGATCTAGTGGGAGAAAAGCTCTTCACAGCATGGCAGACAGAAAACCAATTGAGGGAGGAGCAAGTCTATTTCTGGAGACTAAAGCAATGCTAGAGATCTTTCTGAGAAAGAATCTATAACATTATTTCTTAATCCTTTCTTTACTTGCTTTAAGTTGCCAGTTGGGCTACCCATACTGAGCACAGGTGCCCCTCCCTCACTTCCTGGCCCACAAATCAATAACACACCCCTGAAAACTCTGCCCTGGGCAACCTGCAATCTCTACAAGTTCACACAATCCATCCAGGTCAAGCAGCCAGCATCCACCCCTTCCACCAGGACCCATGTCCCAACAGCACCCACTTCCTCAGTTATTGCACTATATCCAAATACATGAGGGTTTGGAGGTGGGGCACTCCAGATCCAACCCATTACCCCATACGATGCATTTTGTATCCAGCAGTAATTGTGATCATTTAAACGCACAAATCCGGTCTGGCTAGGTGCTCAATAGCCTTGAGTTATTTCCCATTACTCCAATAGAGTAACATGAAAAAAGTCTTGCTATATTCAACCTGACTCCTGCTTATCATCCAAAACTGTTAACATTCATGTATTTCCTTTATTTGCCAGAGATTTGAATGTGAATGTGTCAGCCATTTTTTCAGCTGCTGGGGATGCAGAACTCCTTCCCTCACAAATCTTGCTATGATGGCTCTGACAAAGAGCTACAGCTGGCTTCTTCTTGCTACCTCCCAATGACCATCTACTCTCTGGACCTTATTTCATCAATACTACTAAGGCAATGTCACCAGTGAAGGCTGCCTTGGAAATTTAAGTAACAATTTGACCATCATTATACTTAGCCTCCCAGAACCTACGACATTCGGCCTATTCACTTTGTAAACGCTACTGCAGTTATTTTACAGTCATAAATATTCATTCTTTCTCCGTCCCCTGTAACAGTTTATACTCAGCACTACCTAACAGGAAATTTTAAAAAAATGTTATCAGGGTGAGGCAAAACCCTGAGAAATTCTAATATTTAAAATGGTAAATGAAGAAAAGAAGAAATATGTGGTTCATCCCTACATCAGAATTATTTGCTCTATTATCATGTCAGCATTTCCTTGCTGTAACTAAATACCCAAGAAAAGGAACTTACAAGAGGAAAGGTTTATTTTAGCTTATGGCTTCAAAAGCATCTATGTCTATGTTCCAAAACAGAAACATCATAGCAGAAGGCATGACAGAGTAAAAGTGCTCACCTCCCAAGTGGCCAGAAACCAGAGGGGGAGAACATTGAAAGAGCCAGAGAGGAAGGGGCCAGAGGCAAGTTACAGTCCCCAAGGTCATCCTTCTGTGACCCGCTCCCCTTAACGAAATCTGCATTGCCTCAGTCTTCACCAACTCTCAAAAAAGCCATCAAATTATAAATCTCTAAGAACCTTGGATCCGTCATGACCCTGCTATGTCCACAAAACCCACCTCTTAGTTATCTCCACATGAACTTTTGTGGAGGAGAAGGACGCCTTCAGTCCGGAGTATAGCGTTATCTACTCTATATTCCCTCGTATGGGAGGACCCTAAATTTCTTCTTCATAAACCTCTTCATAGTTAGAGTTATCTCTTTGTGTGGCTTGTTATTTAATGTTTATCTTTCTTATTAATCTTATTTTCCTAATAACCGTATTTTCCTAATTTCCTTATTCCTGGACGTACCCTCAGGAGAATCACCAGATCTAACCCAATGCTATTCAATATATTGGACAAAGAAACAAACAAGTATGCTACATGTTTTTCTACTTACCTTTTACTGAGTAGTTGTGTGACTGTACGTAAATCTGAGATGCTGAGTAGAGGAGGCTAATGCTAACAATGAATGCACATTTTGCAAGTAAATCCTATTCATAAGTTCTGGTGGATCCTACACCAACATAATCCTTTCTATGCATATCAATGACCTATGATTTGAGAGTACTGGTATCCTTGTTATTATATTGTTTGATTGACTGAATGAAAATCATACTCTAACTTGGCCAACAAATAACTCAGTGATTTCAAAATTGTAATATAAAAGTAGGTGAAAGAGAAGAGAGACTGAAAATTGAGAAAATTCAATATACAACTCACAAAAAATTAAAATTTTGTTCTCACCTCCCTCTTGTTACAAAATGCATTTTCTTTATTTATTTTGTCCTATTACAAATGGATTAGATGCTATTGTAACAAATACGAGTCAAGAGTAAATGGGTAGCTGTGTCAAGTGAGATTTTAATTCTGAGCTTTCTAAGGCATCTCCATGCTACTTTGCAGAGTGGTTAAACCGGATTGTGGTCCCACCATGTAGAAAAGTTCCCTTTCCCCCCACAGCCTTGCCAGCAATTGTTGTTTTTTAAGTTCTTGATATAAGCCACTAGGACCGGGGCATCTCAGTGTTGTTTTGATTTACGTTTCTCTGGTAGCGAAAGATGTTGAACACGTTTTTCATGTGCTTATTGGCCTCTTGTACTTCCCGCTTGGGAAGTTTCTTTTCCCAAAAGATCTGAAGTCTTCATGTCATAGCGACACATGCATATCTACATTCCTAGCCTCACAATTCATAATAACTAAACCGTAAAAAGAGCCTACAAACTAATAAACAGAGTGATAAAGAAAATATGGTATTTGCATACTATGGAATACAATGCAACCATAAAGATGGATGCATATGAAGCATTTGGGGGTGGGGGGGAATAAGGCCATCTGGAATCAATAATATTCAGCGGAATGGACCAACCACAGAGGGTCGAATATTAAAGGGTGTCTCCCATATGAGATTGCTATAGAAGCACACACAAAAGAAGATTCCAATGTACAGAGAGAGGGAAAGAAGTGGGTGATAGACTGCTAGGAAAGGGAACAGACACTTAGAACTGAGGAGTGGGGCAGAAAGGAGGAAAGAGAGAAAGAAGGGTAAAACAGGATACAGATGGTCACGAATTCCCAACCATATGTCATTAACATACAAATTAATCTTTAGGTCATGTATATCTAAACAAAAAAAACAGAAAAAAATGTGTAGCCCAGTTCCAGTAAGTAGATATTTATACTTCCTACAAACTTGCTAGCAATGACAACTAGACAATAAAATTAGATGCCTCTCTAATGTTCGATTTTGAGATATATTTTATATAAGGTATTTATAAAAAATTTTCAGTCATAATGATTTCAATGGCCTATTAAAAAAACTGTAGGTAACATTTCCATTTGTTTTTAGTTAAAATTTTACATCTAAAGAGAGTATTGGATAACAAAAGAAGCAAAAAGTGTCAATACACATATTTTATGGCATATATTTTTTCCTTATCTAAGTTTATATTAAGATAGAAAATCAAAATAATCATAGACACAATGCACAAATATTTTCTTTTGTAATAAGATATGCATTCAATATAGTCTTACGTTTGTCCCTACATTCTCTCTTTTGAAATCTGATACAATAGAATAGTATACTTCTGCTTTTATTAAAAAAAAAAGTCAACCTATGAATACAACAGAAACCAAGTCATTTGGAAGTGAACTATTATACTTTCATACCAAATTATATCTTTTTCTATGGGACGTGTTTACATAATATGGTGACATTATTTTGCTTGAGAGTAATAAAATGACCCATAAAACATAATGTTAAAGCTAAGGTTCATGGGTGGGTTTGGGGGAGATCTTTGAATGTCCTGAAATTGCATGCAAACATATTCTGGCATAAGTTCATAATTTTTTTCTGGGAAGAAAAGCCTTAGCTTTTGCTTCACGTTTTGTTTTTTTTTTCCTTTGGTTTGTTTGTTTGTTTGGGTTTTTTTTTTTTTTTGAGGCAGGGTACTCTGTAGTTCGTGCCTGTCTTGAGCTCACTATGTAGTTTTGTCTACCTTCCAACAACATGATCCCCGAAAATACATGTACTTATAACATGTAGAAAAGAGCTTACAAGTTCTTAGTAAGATAGGTAGTGAGGTTATGAGACTTCAGATACATTGTTTTTAACTGAGGCTAACATTATAATGTTAAAACAAAGGAATAAATTTAAAATTTATTTTTAAATGAATACCAAATAGGATTTTATGTGCTCAAACCCCATGATAAGTCATTTTAAGATGAGGAAACTGCAACTGAATTCAATTATTAATGGGCATGTCTGTAGAAATCAGATTTTAGCATAGATGAACTGACTTCTACTTCATGTATATAATTACAGATCAGTCAACTTGATTAAATTTATTTTAATTCTTCTCTAAAGTACAGTAAAAATAAATCATGATGTTCAAGATGTTCATTGCTATCTGGTTTTATGGAAATGGTCTATTCTTTTGGATAGGAAACTTAATATTACTTAAATGTACATTTTTAGAGAAAGTAGGTTTCTACAAAGAGACCGAATTTGAAATATGTTTTCATATGATATAAATATGTAGTGTACACGAAGATGAGGGTATATTTCTGCAACATCAAGAGAAACTTCATCCATCATCCAATCCTTGCCTTTCAATCGAACCTTGGACATATAATATTTTATTGGAGAAGTAGAACTTGCTGGAGAAATGGCTTATTGTTGTGGAACATAAGCCTATTAATGCTGTAAATTTTTCTCCACATGTGTCATGTAAGATGCATTATCACCCATTAGAGGCAGGTATAAGCTGAACGCTAATGGAGCTGTTGCTGCTCTCTTTCCACCACAATGTCGTCCAGCCACGTGAGCGGAACGGGGCTATTTCACCTAAATGATGCACAATTAAGAAACATGCCCTTCTGTTGCTAGAAAGCACAAGCCAAGCGTTGGGATTAGCATCCATTTCCAGGACCACTTTGCAAGTGAGAAAATATTCACGACCAGGAAATGCGTTCTGAGCTTATAAACAGGGTTCAAGAAACAGGAATTTACAACCTTGTCAGAGTCTCATTTAAGATCTTTTTCAAGTCTTTGTAGTCAGCTTCTTCTCTCAGAGCACTGAAAGTTCATCTAGAAAACAGCTGATCAATCGTTTAGCATTATTTTCCAGATCTCTAACATAGAAATCAAAATGCCTGTCTTGTAAGGAATGATACAAGATAGTCAAAAGAGTTTTGTGAGAATCAGCACTGTGTAAATATCATGGAGACTATTATAAAGACATAAGGAAGCTGCTGACCATTGAAAAGGAAATAGCATCATGACATCAGCACTGGTTCCCCCATGTTCTCCAATAACATTGTGTTTTAATCTCTCCCGTTCACTGAATGATACATCACAAATACAAAACTCAGTTATAAGACTCTGATCAAAAATACTTAAACCCCCCCTAAATTATTAGACTCGACTTATAAAGATGGAAATGAATCACTTTCAATGAAAGCATTGGAGGATGAAGAAAATCACTACCTTCTGTTTTAAACAAAGTGAGTTATTGTGAATGAAGGCCTGGGGAGTTCCATCTGTTTCTGTCCTCCATGAGTCCACATATTAAAAAATAGAAAAAATATAATCTAAAAGGGGCTAAGCACTAACACAGAGTTACCCATCTACATGTTCTTAAAAAAACATCCATCCTGATCATAGAGTTGGGGAAGTTGTAGGTAAATACGTCGCCAATAACTGTTGTTGTTTCTGATTTTTACCACAGCATGAAGGACAAAATCACAAACATCTTCTTTTCTTTGTGCACACTTTAGTAAAGAGCAAGTGATAGCTACAGAGGGTCTTGCAGTTTATAAATTTTAATGCATCCTCATGTTGTCACTGTCAATTACCTATGCAAACATAATCAAGATCAAGAAACTAGTTATACACAGTTTCAAGGATGAAGGCCAAGCATGACCCCAGGCTTTGCAAGTTCAGTATCCAGGTCCTTACCCCAAGGCTGATTCAGGTGTGACTGCTAATCCAAGCCAATTCCCTGCCTATACGGTAAAGAAACATCCGTTTTCAAGAATATATTTCAAGTTTTCTACAAGTGAAAAAAGAAAGAAAGAAAGAAAGATGATTTAGCTTTGTAAATGGACAGAGCTAATTCAGTCCATCTATCTGGGAGTGTCAGTCCACTAGTGTTCAATGTATGTCTCACAGAGGCAACTATCATGGTAAAATGTAATTAAATTCCTTTGGGAAGACTTCAAGGCAAACCCACATCACACTGCAATATACAATTCAACCAATAACATCATGTTTGATTTAAAGAGTATCATTATGATACTACTGCCAGCATAGAATTTTAAGAAATTGTCTTTTCACAGCAAAAATTTTTGTGCAAGTATATCTGAATGAAATTTGAAAAATATCCCCAATATTTTCAATATTGCACTGATGTTAAATGAATTCTTTCTTCACTAAGCAGAGTTAAAAAACAGAATGTGAGGATCAGATCTCATAGCTACCTCAGTATCACCCCCAGAGTACAGCTATGGTCTCAGGGTGACCCGTAGCCTTTTTGATAGGGAAAGAGGTACACTTCTTTGTTGCAGAGAAAATAGATCACTGTATGACACTATGGGTTAATTTTAAGTACCAAGTAAGATAAAATTGTGGAGTGAATAAGTTATAAAATATTTAACATGGCATTCTATCCGGCCACATAGACTAGATCTGCTCATGTTTAGTAAGTAAAGTAAAAAAATGGAAAACATTCGCAAATCAAAAGTATCAAGATAGCATATGTTTATAGTGTATGCATGTGTGACATCAGCACTGTATATATATATATATATATATATATATATATATATATATATATATACACAGATATACAGAAAGAGGAGAAGGAGAGTAGGCACAGGACCTGATAGTCTGGCTGAAAAGAGACCTCAAAAACCAGTGGCAGCATTTACCTCAGTGGAGTGAAATCTGGAGTACAGAAAGCCATGATAGATAATTTCTTTATGGATTGAATTGTTTATATGAGGTAGATGTAGACACAGACATGTATGTGTAGGTCTCTGTGTTACAATATATATGTGTTTATCTATTATGCCTCTGCTACATCCAGGGAAAAAGAAAAAAAGAAAGAGAATTATTTGTGAATGCGCATGTCACCTCTCCAAATACCAGCTGCTACCTACCTTCCTTTCTCATTTTTTTAAAACACCATTTGAAAACCTCCACCTGTGTGTCTAGGGCCTGAGAGTGTGGCTCGGGGTGGCAGAGCACATGCTAAGCCAGCCCCAGGCCTGGGGTTCATTCCTCAACGTTTTCTCTCTGCCAACAATTGCATCAAGAAAAATTTTATTTGTTCATTCTATCAACATCTATGTCTAAGATAAAAAATGAGAACTGTAGAGTAAGCAGATCTATGTGGAGAAAGTAGGGAAAAGTGGAGGGGGGGAGAGACAGAGACAGAGACAGAGACAGAGACAGAGAGAGAGAGAGAGACAGAGAGAGAGAGAGAGAGAGAGAGAGAGAGTCCCTGGAATCACAGAACGAGAGGCTGCCTCATCTCAGGAACCGTTATGTGTAGGTTTGTGTTGTCCCCAGAACCTGCCTCCCTCCTGCCCTGAGTTCCGTCACACAATCTCCCCCCTAAGTCTTTTTGTTACATAAGTAACCAACAGAGCTATAGGCAACGAACAAGCCAGAACACTTAGTTACTGTTTGTCCACAGACAGCCATCTCACAAGTCTGAGAATAACAATTTCAACTCAGGTATTCTGAGGTGCTTGGCCCATCATATGACTAGTGATGCTATCAAAAGCTCTAATGAGCCAGTGAAGGGCAAAGGGCACAAATGTCTGCAGTAAAGAGATAAGCACAGAATTGTATAAAGGTCGATTAAATGTTCTTTAAAATCCTGCGAAATCTCATGTTCAAACATCTTCAGCATGTTTAGCAATATAAGACACATTTTTTTTTCAAAAGCTTAGATTGTCAAAATCTGTAGCTGATCCTGTGTTCAAATTACTCTGAAATAAATTGCAGGAGTTTAGAATATATGCAAAATAAAATCAAAGACAATTTTTATAGGTTGTAAGGAGACAGAGAACGAGGAAGGCTGACATGTTAATCCTCTTTCCAAAATACTCACCAGGACAGGCAACTTCCTCTCAGCAGAACTGTGACATCTGCATTTGTAATGTAAACAGCTGACTGGTTGTGAACTGGCTCCTTGGGGTCTCTGCAAGGAGAGCCATCAGAGGGGTCAACAAGCTCCCCCCACCTAGAACCTTGACCCACTTTCACACCTCCCTCTTTTAACCCACAGTCATACAGCCACACAGGGAAATCTATTGCTGTCATTTATTATAGAGTTTTTTGCTAAAAGGGATACCATGATCAAATAATATTGGAAAATCTGAGGTCAATAAAGTTAAGCAGGTGTTTGGTTTTATTTGATGTGCTTGGGTTTCATCTTATGGTCCAGCTCTTCAGAGCCTTTCCTATGGAAACATGCAAGCCAAAGTTACAAGTGAAGGCTGGGCAGGGAAGGTCTTCATGATGAATGAGGAGGAAAGCATTAGAATAAGCCAGAAGACATGGCTATGCTTAAAACAATAGAAGATGAAAACTACCTGACTTTATAAATAAAAACACATCACATTACATTGAAGTACTGTTGCATCTTTGAATATCAGTGATGTTTTCTAAAGGAGTGGCCAAGAGTAACCGACTCACATTGCTTTGATGAGGTATTTGATCAGAGGGTGCTTCTGTGGGACACAAACTTAAAAACTTTTAAGTAAAAACAAAACCCAGCAGCTCAGTCATACACTTTCCTCAGGATGCTGTATCTCAGTCACGTTTGTTGTGAGCATCTGTAAAACTTCTCAAAAGTGCACGCATCTCTCTGTGTTCCTCCCAGAGTCCCCACGTCTTGGGGTAGGAACTCTGTATCAGCACTTTTTACTTTGCCTGGGTGCTCAGGATGTGAGATCATAGCTGAGCCCACGGTCCTTACAGGAAATAAAGTTTTCCAGTACTAAACTTACAAGCTTGAACATAATTTATCAAAAATGACAGAAAGAAAACAAGAATCCATTTATAAAATTAATTTTAAATTATTATTAATAACTTATACACTGTTAACTAACAATAAGAAAAAGTAGGACTGAGGATGCAGCTCAGGGTTACATACGTGAAATTCTGGATTTAATTCCAGAACTTAAAAAAGTAGAAAGTAGCAAACTCGAATACCCTTGCCTTAAAAAAAAATCAGAAATAAAGATGACGTATTTATTTGAAACATTATCAATAGCATTTGAACTATGAAGTAATTTCTGAGATGTTTGTGACGTGCTGATAATATAATATGTACTTTTCATATGACATCATAAACAAAAATTAAGGGAATAACAATTTAAACGCACTAGTTTCACAACCATCTAAAGTAGTCCAGTCATTAAGAGAAGAAACATGAAAATATGGTGTAACATTGTACTTCAATTATCAACTTCCTGTGTACTTCCTTAGTGCACACATACAATTTTTACCCACAGGCCATTATCACTTTGAATTAGGCATATATTCATTCACTCATCCAATCTTTTACATCGGAGCCTCCCTCGCATGTCATTGTCATTAAATTATATATTAATAGTCAGAACAACTCTAGGAAGTAGGTATTACTGTTACCCACAAATAAGTAAATTACTATGTATAGTTACAGATTTACCAAGTCAGACATGTTAGTTGGTGACTATGCATGAGACAGACATAAAAGGAACAGCTTATTTGCACCAAGTGCCTTGGCCTTTGCCCTGTCTGAAGAAATCCCATAAAAACTGAACCAAACTCCCTGCACCCTTTCAACTGGCATTTAGGTATAGGTGACACGGTAGCTGTGAGGCAAGACTGGATATTAAAATACAGATCTTCAGTTTCCAACTCCATATATTTTAAAGTCAAAATTCGTGACCTGACCAATAAAATAAAATAGCTTCTCAAGTAATTGTATCATCAGCCAGACATGAAAACGATTGGGGCATATTGCTCATGTTTCAGATTTAGTAAGTTTGGCTCTCGATGATAACCAGAGAAAGAAAAAACAAAAGAACACCATTGAAGGAGCTCATAGATTCCAAACCGCAACTTATTTTCTCAGAGGTTAATAAGAGGTAATATGGCAGAAAATTGTGACTTGGGTTTTTTGCTCTGAAGCCAAGACTGAATTTTTCTGAGTCCCAAGTTGTTTGATGTTTTCCAAACCATATTTCTTTTTGATAAAATGGAGATCATGATATTTTTTGTGTCATAGGAGTGCTGTGGGGATTAAACACAAGTGCTTTGTCTCTTCCTGCCCAGTACAACGTCTGATAGTTCAAGAAGCGTAAATTCAGATGTCCACCCTACATCCTGCTATTATTGAAGCAATCACAAACTATTAGAGGTCAGAAAGGACACAGCGTTCTGAGTGCCAACGGGCCTTATTTTTCCTGGGCTCATGTATTTATCTTGAATTGTTACTGCTGTAGAAAAACTTTCTCTCCTCCTCTCAACACCTACTAAGCTCTGAGTATTATCCCTCTTCAAATTGCCCTTTCCATGTGAAAAAAAAATCAGTGCTGAGGATCAGACCCAGAACCTTGTGCCTGCTAGGTATGTGCTCTGTCACTCGGATACTCACCATCACACCTATAAAATTTTTTAAAGGTCTAGACAAAAAAAAAAAAAAGACAGTACTTCTACTTTAAAATAGAACAGATTCTAGAATATGTGTGCCACCAGCAAAGCGTTCTGGCTCAGGAAGATTTTAAGTTGATACTGAACACCACGTTAAAGTAAGAACTTTGAGAGGGCTCAACATGACTGGATTATAGGACCTGTGATCACGCCATGTGCCAGGCAGGTACCACTCATAGACCCGGCTTTACATTGAATTCTGACAAGGTTTGACCACATTGTCAGGGAGCAGGCAGAAGCAGTAACCCAGTCTCTAGGCCAGTATTCACTGCAACAGAATTTTGTTCTTATTTCCTTGCTACCTAACAATGAAACCAAATTACACACACACACATTTTCATTTGTCTATGCACAACACAGGATTCTGTTCTGTGAATGATGTTCTTCCGCCACTTGGTGGTGCTTCCCAGTTTCAGAATCTGCTTCTTGGTGGCACTGTAGCACTAAGTACATGGCAAGTGGAACACATTTGCAGCGTTCCCGTTGGAAAGCCTTTGCTTCCAACTGTTTAATAATTTAAAGCACCTCTGTGGAAGGAACTGTATTTGTTAACCAGTCACAACCAGCAATTAACTCCTCTGGAGTCTTAAAGTTACTTTGGGCAAAATGTTTCAGGAGGAGTACATATTATGAGAAAGCACGCCAAAATTTACTTAGGGGAGAATTCAATAATAGTTTCCCTCGGCTAAGAGGTTCTGTAAAATTCCACTTCTAGAGCCAAACCCTCAAATCCTAGCAGGTCCTGATTCATTATCATAATTACTGCACACACACACACTCTTTGAAGGACTTTGCTTTCAGTTTGAAGCAGGGCTTATTTTCACACTCCTGATGAATTTCCACCCCAGCCTTGCTGTGGAAACCGGCATCTACTTCCGCTCTGCGCCTTGGGGTCCTCAAGGCTCCAAGCACACCGAGCTCCTAGGGACACTGCTGTGCCTCCCTGAGGGGCATGTCTGATTTCGAGCTGTTGCAGCGTCACCGGGAGGCTCTATTTACTGAGCATCCCGTTT
>PVKB01000302.1:455000-552606 GCA_004027205.1 Ctenodactylus gundi | reverse complement strand
GGGGGGAGGAGGAGGAGGAGGTGGACGGTGAAGAGACGGGGTTCGCAGAGAGGGAAAGAGAGAGACGTGTCTTCTCGGAGACAGGGAGGGGCTGCAAGATCGCTTCTCTCAGAGAAGTTATACAGCAGGAAAGCGGGAGAGGCTGGGGGTGAAAGTACTTAAAGGGATCGCCTGGGCACAATCCTTTTCCTGGCGGGGTGTACAGAGGACAGATAGCCCGGTCCGCAAAGTCGGCTGCTGCATCTGTTCAGCGACCGGGGATTGAGGCTGCTTGCCTGTAGGGCGCTGTCCAAACAATGCTCTTCAAAATCCCGGGGATGCAGAGGACTGGGGAGACGGGGAAATTCACGTGGAGAAAGGGGACGGCTGGGACGGGGGGCTCGGGAAATGGGGGACAGAGAAAGGACGAGGTGCGAGGAAGGGATGGAAAAGCAGGAGGGCGCAGAGAGAAGAAAAAATAATCCTGAATCACTGAAGGCTTGCGCCAAAACGAGAACTCTTCCCAGTGGCGCATCCACATTACGGGGACCGCAGCAGCCACCGAGTCGGGGCCGAGGATGCCCCCCGCAGCCCTGTCCCAGGAAGCTCTGGGTCCGATGGCCAAAATGCCATTGGGCTAACCAGTGTCTCCCACTGTGTGAAGAATGCACCAGGCGGGAGGGACGCGGGTCTGCCCGGCGCCCGCGGGAGCCAGCTACGCCCCAGGGTCAGACAGCCGCGCCTGCCCAGGACACAGTCCACGGGGCAGAGCCCCCTCGCGGGCGCCGGGCTCCCGCCGGGACCGCCCAAGTGAGCCGCTCTTCCTGGGCGCCGCTTTCCCGCGGACGCGCCCGGCTACCCGTCCGCTGCCTTCGCGGAGCCGTTCCCTTCTTCTCACGCCACTTTCCCCGACCAAATCTGACCTGCGAAAAGCGGTGGGCCGCGCCTTCCAGGTGGCAGCGTCCACCCGCGGGCTCCGGGCTGGGCAAGCGCGGGCCGGGGCAGGGGCACCCGAGCCTCCAGGTTGGCAGGGAGGAAGGGAACCGGCCAGCGGGCAGAGGAACGAGCCGGGGAGGCCGAACCAGCTCTGCGAGCGGCCGGGGGGACGCAGGCCGGGCAGAGCCGCCCTCGCCCCGCGGCACCGCCTCTCACCTTCTGGGCCGCGCCGACAGGACGGCGGCCCCGGGCTGCATGCGGGGCAAGTGCCCCGGCTCGCCTGCAGCCGCTCCAGGCTGCGCTCCCGCGCGCTCGGCGGCGTGGGGCGCCCGCGGGACGCGCGCTCGGCGCCCGCTGCCCGCTGCCCGGCTCCTGCAGCCCCGCCGCCCCGCCAGCAGCGGCGCCCGGAAGAGAAGGCGCCCCCAGCGCGGCGGGCGCCCGCAGCACCGGGGCGCGCCGCGGCGGCGCTCGGCAGGGGGCGCCCGAGGGCGGGGCGCGAAGCAGGCGTCCCGACGGAGAAAAGGCTCGCTTCCTGAAACCCGCGCCCCCCGCAGCCGCCCCTGCCTCGCCCCACGCGCGGGCGCCGGCCCGGGGAGCCGGTCCACCCGCGGCATCCTCGGCCTCTGCCTGCTTGCGGCTCCTCCCGGCCCCGCCCTCCCGGGACCTGCATCCCGCTCGGCCAATCAGAGCCCGCCTGCCGCCTCCCACGTGACCCGGCGGCCCGCGGACCTGCTGCTTCCCCAGCGCCAGAGGGATGCGGGCGGCAGAGCGCGAGCGGCGGCGGCCGGGCTGCGGGGCGCCGCGACTCTCCTTGCGCCCGGCCTCCGCGGCGTCCTCTCTTCTGCCCCGCTAGCCGTCGCCCTCGGCTCCCCGGCTCGGCAGACACCCCTTCCTTCATGGCACCGGCGTCCCGCGTGCCCGGCGCGGCTGCCCCGCGGACGACCCTCCGGCTCCCCGGGCTGAGCCGGGTCCCTGGATGTTGCTGAAACTCCGGGGATGACGCGCGGCTCCGGCGGCTGCGTCCCCCGCGCCGAGTGTCCCCGCCGCCGCCGCCGCCCGGGCCCGAGGGATGCCCAGTAGCCCGCCGCGCGGCCCCCGCGACCCCGCGTTCCCCGGAAGCCGCGAGCTGCTGCCGAGCGGCGCGAACTAGCCATGGTGCTGTGGGAGTCCCCGCGGCCGTGCGGCGGCTGGACGCTGTGCGAGGGCTTCTGCTGGCTGCTGCTGCTGCCGCTGCTGCTGGTCCTCGTGGCCCGCCCGGCCAGGCTCGCCGCCTTCCCTACCTCCTTGAGTGACTGCCAAACGCCCACCGGCTGGAACTGCTCTGGTGAGTCCGGAGCCCCGACCTGCCCCGGCTGCAAGCCCAAGCCCGACCCTGTCACCCTGCGGAGGGACGCGCTCGTGCCTGCGCGGCGCAGCTCGCCCCGGCGGGCGCCCCTTCCCGGCTGCCCGCCTCCCATCGCCCCAAACTGGAGAGCCCCGACTTCCTCCCTGAGCAGGGAGACGGCCCGGCGCCTCCAGGGGCGGGGGACAGCCCCGGGGTGGTACAGAGGGCAGGTCCAGGGACCCTCGGAGGCGCGCACTTCCGTGGGTGCTGCGAGGGTCTGAGAGCTGGGAGACCCGATGGTCGTCCGGGTTCACCGCCAAACGCGCTCATGCTAGAGGGAGACGCGAGAACCTTCCCCGTCGTCGGTGGGAAAGTCTAGGTAGGGCGAGCTGAGGCGTAACTTTAGGAGAAAGAACGTGCGTGAAAACAATAAATCAAATGGTGACCACGGAGGAAATCGCTAGCAGCTGGCAGAAAAAAATAATAATAGTCATGAGATTGTGGAAATCTCGCATTCAAAACCTGGTGACAGTGATTCTAAGAGAAGTGGGATTCGGGAGAATCGATTTCTTTCTTTGCTCCTCTCCCTTTCTCTGGCTGCAAGAGATGTGGCTGTCGCAGTCCACAGATTCCGCTCTCCTGCCTCCGGAGCTTCCCACCGACGGAGGGAAGTTGGGAAAGAAGCTTCCCAGATCTCCCCACCAGAGTGCCAAGGCCAAGGCCACGGGGTGGGGAGGGTCCCGCGCAGGCCTGGAAAGGGATAGCACAACGCTGGGCTCAGTCTCCTCCGAGTCTGCAGGGCATTTAATGGCATGGGTAGGGCGCCCTTCCCTCCTGTTCAGGTTCATTCAGAGACTGAAGGCAAGTCCAGGGCAGACTTCCTAAAGCGAAAGCCTCCCAAGGAAGCAGGGCCAGAGGCTGGGAGCTGCTGTGCCATCCTAGCTGGCTTGGCGTTTCAGTCTGACTGCCAGGGTGCACTGGGAGGAACAGGCCCTGTGAGTTCCTAGCATTTGAAACTCCATTAACATGCCTGGATATTGGCCTCTTGGCCTGGTCTTTTCGATATTTTTTTGCAAGTACAGATGTAATTTGTCATCTTCTGTAAATTTAATTTGGCGATGGTTAAATCTGATCCTGAAAGAAGTGGCTTTCTGGGATGTATGGGAGCCAGAGTGGATGCAACTTTTGAGAGGAGGAGATGACGAACTGTAACTTACCAGTGAAAGTACATAGTTCCCAGTCATTACTAGTGTAAATTCCAGGAGGAAAATTAGTATGCATCATTCTGATATATCCTGCAAAAATGTTCAGATTTGCAACCCTATTAGGTTTTGGTCAACAAATTGAGTTGGTTCTGGCCATGGTGATTTCTAAATGCGGGATTTTCATAAAATTCAACATGTCTCTTTACCTTATTCTTTGTTCATGCTTGCATGTATGCTATTTTTGAAAGAATAAGTTCCACTTTACAGATGTCTAATCACTTTCTAGGTGTCTTATCATGAGAACATTAAACAACTCCCAAATCAAGTGTTTGAGTTGTTGATGGCTGTGTAGTTCAACATGAGTGGTTACCATCAACCCCACAACTGTACTATTGTTTTAAGAAATAAATAATTTAAATGTGAAAATGGCTTTGGCAACAAAGAAATTTCTAACTAGTCAGATACTTTAAAGCCATCTGCACAAACTAAATTTTCAGGTAGATACTGAGGAACTTGGCATCCCCACCTGTCCAACCTCTGTGAATTTACAGGTGATCAATCTTCATTTGAGCCAGACAGACCATCTCAGAAAACACAGTGCCTGTTTATCTTTATTATTGGGGCTTTGTTTCCTCTTTGTCTGGAGAAATTCCAGATAACGAGTGGTTTCAGACATTAAAACAAAAGAATTATTAAAGACAACGAAGTGGTAAAATGGCATTTAAAAACTATCCTCAGCTTTCTTCCAAACTGTTGAGTTTCAGGGTCACGATTGTAGCCTATTTAATCAGAAGAAAAAAAAAAAGAGGAAGCTAGAAAGGAAATCTCAAACTTTCATTTACTCCTGTCAGTGTTAAGCCAAGCTGAAAGAAAATAGCACTATCAAAAGGATATTGAAGGAAAATTGACCTGAAAGGAAACATGAGAAATAGAAATGAATATTGATCACCTCATTTGTTGGTGAGGTTATCAGTAGAGTGACCTTGTAGAATGTGTGAGACTTTGAAATCAAAATTTGGGGTACTCATTTTAAACCTTCAACATAGTGATTTCTTGCTTTAAATCTGTAACTTTTTTTAGTGACTAGAGTATATTCTCTTTAAATTTGAGGTTACGATGACAGAGAAAATGATCTCTTCCTCTGTGACACCAACACCTGTAAATTTGATGGGGAATGTTTAAGAATTGGAGACACTGTGACTTGCGTCTGTCAATTCAAGGTAAGATGTCTTCTATTTGCATTTTCCAATTCACTTAAGAGGCTGCACAAGAATCTCCCTTTACAGCCCATCATCTGGCCAAGTTATAGCTGAGGGCTAAGAGGAGAGCTGGCATTATGGAAGCCAACTGAGATTGAGGAAACACAATGTGTATGCCACTGCTGTAAGTGCTGCTGAAGGGAGAGAGCACATCAGGCTGTGCTTCTGAGATATGGAAAAAAAGGGTGTTGCTCTGAGCCTTCTAGCATATGCATCTAATTAGTCAATAACTAGGGATAATGGTTAAACTCATCTACAGATTAAAGTGTGGATTTGAACTTTTGTTCTTTCTAAGACTGCTACCATCCTTTGACCTGACTGCTCTCTGTGTTAATGGTCATGGGTTGTATTCTTGTGACAATCTGATTAAATTTTTAAATTTACTTCTGTTAAGGTAACTACTGTGCTATTTCGGGCCTTATTAAAACATATTAACTTTTTTGTGGATACCCATGTTCCATTGGTGCTGAATCCCCCAAGAATCTCACAAGCCCACAGAGTGCAATTCATTTCCTGAACCTGAGAAAGATGCATTTTGTCTGTGTTACAAAAGCTTTCAAAAAATTAAAATGAGAGAAAAGAAGTTTTAAGGTAGGAATCAACAAAACTTGGTTATTATTATAAAGTAAAGATAAAAGTAATGGTTGTTATTAAAGTCATCATTCAACAACTGTGTTCTTTTAGTAAATGATAAACCTAAGTTCCTTTCAAAATATTCACATAATCGTGTATATCTCCAAATTGCACCTCTGTTGTGCTGGGATGCTGTATTCATCCTTGAGTATTGTTAAATTACTAATTAAAATACTCATTGACATCAAGTGTAAGACTCAGCCAGGAATATGCAGATTAAACAAAACTATGTGAAATCGGAAATACCTTCCAAGATTATAAAGAAAAACAGAGATATAAAGCTAATTGAGACATTGAACTTTACTTCAGTCTGAAATACCTAGCTTCATATGTAATATTAGAATTGATGACACTTACATATTTCAGATTGAGCTCAGCCTCTAGTGAGACATATAGAGAATTATCTAAATTCACTTTGAATAAGCTAAAAGCTTCCTAGGCATTAGTGTCTTTCTGAAAACCCAGTAAAAAACTGAGATGTGGAAAGTGCACCCTGTCCTGGTGGGCAGGTACTATGATACCTATACCACAGTCTTAAATATGATATTTAAGTCTGAGAAATGTGTCTTTTCATGTTGAGGATAGGTATAATGCCAATTTCCAAAGCCTCCACTGCACTGAACAATGTTATTATGTTTTTTTTTTCAATGAACTACATGAGCGAAATAGAGCATGAGAAGTCCTGAATTTATATTTTCCCAAAACATTAACTAAAGGGAAGTGAAACACTTGGATAAATCTCTAATTAAGAGCCCATAGGATTTTGTGGACTTTTTTGTTTCAATTTCATGATTCCCACAAGGTTGTCTCTTTTTTAATAGAATGTAGATATTAAAAGTGGACTCATGCATAACATAATGTGAGCTAGGAAAAGTGCTCCTCACATGGGAAGTCATGGTTCCAGGATTTCACCAGTAGGAGTATAAGTGAGTCAATAAAACTCTGAATGGATAGGTTCTATTAAATGGAAATGTATGATTTTCTTATTAAAAGAATGGTTGTTCCATTTTTAGCTGCCGCTGAAGATTTTGATAAAATTTTCATCAACAAACATGTTTGTGTTTTCACATAGAGTGACCAGACAATTAAAATGATCACTTAACTGAATATTTGTAAATGGGGGAAGGGAGGAATAAGGCTATGAATAGACATGGAATGGCGCATTCTCTTTTCCAGACAGTTGTATTGTATTCCTTTACATTTACTACTGGATCGCTGCAGCTCTTGAAGCATGCGTTACAACAACTGTTAATCTGGCATGAGAAAATAAACATCTCTGTCCTGGGAAGTTGAGACCTTTATCAATAATAAGAATATTGAATGACTGAATTAAGCTGGAGATGAAAGAAAATGTTCAATTTGTATGAATAATGGAATAATGTAAGCTAAAAAATATTTGTTTAGTTTATCCCAATACTTCCTTATGAATTTGAGGTTTTGTTCTGGTTTGGTTTCGTTTTTGGTGGGAGAGATGGGAGGGGCCTGTCCTGGTAGTTGATAAAAAGAGAGAAGAGCTGAAAATCAAAGTCCTTCTGTATGTCTCCAAACTTCTGTTTCTCTTTCACCTTCAGAAATTATACGATCATTAATTCTTTCATTCAAATTACAAGGAAACTGAGAGACAGATTCCACAGAGAAATGAGCACTTGTGATTGTTATCTATGTCTTTGAACTTGAGTTATTTTGAGGGACTAAGGTGAACATGAATTGCGTTCTACCCTTCAAACTTTTATTTCTTACAATTGGGTCAGATAACCATTTTTTTCTTTTCATGCTGAAGACATACTGCGGTGATTAGAATACCTGCCTAAGAAGCACAAGGCCCCTAAAGCTCCAGTTTGTTGTATACAACTGTGAATATTCAAAGCGATAGAGTCCTAATCTAAAAATCCAAATTCTAAATGACCTGAAATCTGGCATGATGCTCCAAGAGTTTCTAATTTTTAGTATTTCAGATTTTGGTCTTTCAGATTAAGGAAGTTTCAGAGAAAAAATCTATGTACATTTTCCCAAATCCTCCCAAAATCTAAAACAGTTTTTTTGTCCCAATAATATTGAATAAGGGATACTTCACCTGAACAATGAATTCTTAAGTGATTAAATGTAGCCTACAGTCTTATTGCGTACCTGGCTGCCTCTGTGCAAGATGGTATGATGGTCAATCCAACATCAATTATAATGAACTTTGGAAAGAGTAGATGCACAAATTGGTGGATGAAAGGAAAAAAAGAAAGTAACAAGAGAAAGAAGGAAGGCAGAAGGCAGGACGAGGCATGAACACATGTAGGACGCTGGTCATACTATAGTAGGCGATGATTTCATAATTTAAAAATCCATCGAGGTTTTGCTTTCCAGGTATTACCTCATTCAGATACTAAGTAGTTTCTTTAAATAAGTGATGCTTTCTTTCTGCAAATATTCTCATTACTAGGGCTACATAACGAATTGCCTGGAACTTAGCAGTTTAAGACAATAAACATTTATTTCGTTCATGAGTCTGCAGTTTGGACAAGGCATATGGGAAACAGCTCATCTCTGCTGTCTTTGCCATTAGCAAAGGTTGGAGTAGGGGTGGGTAACAAACACATAGACTGCATGCTTTTCTCAGCTCCCTCCCTGGTCCTAATTCATGACTGACTACCAGCTGGGTGCCTTGGCTCCTGTCCATGTTGATCTCCTTTTATGAGCTGGTTTTGGTCAGTGACTACATTTCAAAGGCCAAAGGCCAGCATCCAGAGTGAGATATGAAGCCAGATAGAAGTTGTATCTTAACAACATGGCCTGGAGAGTCACAGGGACTCCCGGATTCCCTCCCTATAGTCAAAATCCTATCGTATCTTAAAGCCATATATGTGTACACACACACACACACACACACACACACACACACACACACACACACACACTACATTTAAGAAAATGTAGTCACAAAAATGTAAACTTTACTTATGCAGTGGTCAAAGAACTTAACATATGCAGGTTTTTTTTTTCTTCTTTTTTTTTTTTTAAAGAAGACAAATATACCATATCCAAACCGTTCTTCCTAAGCCTTTGACAACTGGGAATATAACAGAATTCACTTAACATCTGTTGAGCACCTTCTACGTGCCAGACTCTGTGGAAAGTGCCGGCAATATATAAAACATAAGTCATGCATAGCTTCTAGATGCTGAAATTTTAGCTTTAAAAAGTCCCTATTAGCCAAACAAGCAATAAATCATACAAAAAACTTCTCAAATTATTTTTATTCTTTGTAGGAAGAATGCATTCCATTTCATTCACTGTGTCAAGTCATTGAACCCATGAGCATGGCATACTGCTGATTTCTTAAGCAATGTGGAAAGTTTGGAACAAAATAACTTTATTGAAAAACACATATTTGGAAAATAATCTTTGGATTTTTAAAAACAACTTAGAAAAAATTGAATCATTTTTTTTTCTTTTGAGAGGAGGGTTGTGCAACACATACTTTTATGGGCCCAACCATCTGGACTTGAGTCTTGTTTTCTCCTTTACTGGTCAATTACACGGCCCTTTGTAAGTTACTTCATCTGAAACCACAATATCATGATTAATATTAAAAACTGTTTTCAATAATTTAGCTATTTTGATGCAGTCTCTGGCCTGTTTTTGTGCTTTGAGTAACCCCGCCTTCCTTTGTCTTTTAGTTATAGCAATGTCATATATCTTTGTTGATGTTACATGTCAACTTTGGTAGTGGAAATAGATGTCATGAAGGCCAAATAGTTTACATTTTTATAAATGTTCTTTCCATAATATTTTATTTATTATATACCTTTGTTAATTCCCAAATATCTCATTTAACTATTTCTAATGGAGAAATTAAACTATGATTTTTAAAAAATATTTAACTGTTGAGTACCTTTAATAAGTTTCTGCCCTAAAGCAGTGAGAAGAATAGCAGACCCTAGGGAGAGACTCCTGCAGTTGAGCCCAAGTGGTTTTGAGTGTACTTCTTTCTTGTGTTATCCATATTAATGAGTGCAAGTCATGGTATGAAGGGCCAAGAACATTGCGGTGATAATCTACAGCTAAGCTGTTTTCAGCTCCATACAAATCTGCCTTTTGGCTTGTGCATGGAACTTGGCAGCTCTGTTTTTAGCACTGTTCACATTTGGCTTACTGCACCCTTCAGAAGTGACAGATGAGCACTCTATCAGTTTATTCGATATTTTAAGATGCATATCAGCATCATATAATTGCGCTTGACAGAGACAATAAATACTTGCCCCTCCTTTCTCCCAGCTCACTGACTCTCTATGTAAGTGATCTGCAGAAGCACTGGGGAAGGATGCTGAGAGAATCCCAGGGATTGACCAGAAGCAAGTGGTAGTGCAAATATTCTATCCACAAAGTGCCATAAATGGAGATTAAAAGAGAATCAAGAGAAAGAATGCCTAAGCCCCAGAATGAGCACTTACCCTACCCAGCCATCCTCACTAATTTTTATGTCATATGTCTACTGAAAGAGTTAGCCAGTCTGTTGACCGTGATGTGACTATCTGCTTCCTTCTTTCTGGTCTGTGTGTGTGTGTGTGTGTGTGTGTGTGTGTGTGTGTGTGTGTGTGTGTGTGCACGGGTGCGCGTGTGCACGTGCGCGCTTGCGCGTGTGCACTCAGATCATTGTTGTGTTTGTAAGCCTCATAAATTCTACCTCCGTTTCCTTGTCCTGAGTCCTAGCTGCTGCACAGTTGTCAAGCCTGTGTCCATTGATTCATGGGCCTCACTGGCCATGGTTCTGATATAAGCAGCAACCCCATTCATTCTTTGCGCTTCACAACTGCGCTTTGGAAAATTTAGCCCTTCACTGAGAGTTGGTTATTGCCTGTGGTCTTGAGGAATTTAACAGGTAGTCAGCCTATGGTAGGTCAGGTTTCAGATGTAAGTAAAAACATAACTACTTGGAAACTTTGTAGATGATTACTGTTGATCAGGTGTCACCCAGTCAGAAATGACTTGCTTGTTGAGTTAAAGGTTAGTGAAAGCTTAGCAAAAAACTTGAATCGAATTAGCTTTTGGTTTTCAATATCTTTCATAAGTAGTCTGAGACTGAAGCCAACAAGCTACCTTTGGAAAGGAATTACTGTATAAGAAGCTTCCAGAGTGTCTAGGCAATATGTCATGAAAATAGAGATAAAGAATATTTCTAAAACATATACTAATTCATCCGTTTAATAGTTATCACTGCTGCAACAATGAGTGTCACATTATTTGTATTTACTCTTCGGAGAAAACTAGATAAAAATTAGCAAAATGTATTATTTATATCATCCATTGATAAATAAGGAGACTCATGATCATTGGCTTATCCCATTTGTAAATTATCTAAAGGCAAGAAGCAAGAATCAGATAGTTGATTTGAAATAAACAAGTATGTAATTATCAGAAAGTGAGCATAAAATGCAAATCGGGGTTTTGTCAATCAGAGTCTTAATTTTTGTAGAAATCCTTGAGTTGGGGTAAATTATGATGGTTTTAGTGTTATTGCCACATACAGTGAAGCTTTTATAGCTACTCCATTAAATTACAAATTTCTTTTGTATTCACATTGAATTTATAGAACATCAAAAAGTCTAAATATTTTACCTAAAAAATACAAAACATATATCTTTATGTAAGGTCTTCTTCACGTGGTTTCTGGTGTAGGAAAGCATTTGAAAGTAATCATCTTAATCATGCATTTGTTATAATTAAACAATAAAGTGTACCCGTAGTAGTAATCATGAGATGATCACATCTCTCATGTAATTAGCAGGTACAGGACACAGCCAAACATTTCTAATGCCTTAAGAGTAGCATTATATTACATTGAATATACCCAGTAGTATGCCTAATTTCCATTGCAAAAATGTTCAATTTTGTGACAATATTGTTTTCAAGTATGATTTTCACTCATTGTATAATATATATTAATTGTCATATTTTGAAATGGTTGTTAAAGTTCATATATAGTTCAGCAGATGGTTGATTTCTTTTCCTTGTATTCCACAATCATAACTTTAGGCTGTATTTATACCAATATCCAATGCTTGAAAGCAGACATGACCAAAATGAGATTCAGAGTTTGGGAGGTTTTTGTTCTTATTATTTTCTTAAATGTTACAATAAAAACATTTAAAAAGTTTATTACTTATGTAGATTAACTATGCTATTTTTTCCAAGGGGTCCTTCTTCACTTAAAAAACCAGGGCCAAAAACCTGACATGCCACCACGTGGATATATAAACTGAATTGGTAGATCAGTATCTTATCTCAATATTTATAAATGTGTAAGGATTAAGAATACAAAAAAAATGAAACTGTCACCATTTTGGGGGGGCATTTTAGCTAAGTACTTCTAATTCAAAGACAAATTATTACTATGTTTTGATAACTCAAATATCATATTGAGTGTTGATATATTTTAACCTACAAAGTCAGGTGAACTATATACCAGAAAATCTTTATATAAAATTAATACATGAATAGCTATTATCTTCAGCATGCAACTGGTTCTGTGTCTTTGTTGGAATTGCTTGATCGCTGTAGACACATTTGTTGCCCCATCTAGATGGAATGACAGGCCAGCTGACTTGATGTGGCCTCGTGATGTTTCTACAAGGTTAAAGGCTGTTATACTATCAAAAGATCAGTTAAAATTGAGATGAGTGGTTGGATTTATAAATGAGTATTTCTGTTCAGGATGCTAGAGAACTGTAGACCTCAGTCCTAACCAAGAGCTCATGTCCTTGTGTCCCTCAGTGCAACAATGACTATGTGCCTGTGTGTGGCTCCAATGGCGAGAGCTACCAGAACGCGTGCTACCTGCGGCAGGCCGCGTGCAAGCAGCAGAGTGAGATACTGGTGGTGTCCGAAGGGTCCTGTGCCACAGGTACATGTGCACTTCTTCCTGTAGCCTTCAGAACAGACTTGGATCCAAGAACCATGTCTTGCATTTCCTAATATATATTCTCCAGATAAATAATTTAGACTGTATATTGACTAGATGAGCCACTTCCTGTTTTGTACAAAGCACAAATTACTCTTATTCTTTGTCTTTCTACATCTTAACTCAGTTCTGGGAGAAAGAGGAGATATATCATGAAGACATTGATAGATATAAATAACTATGTTAATTAATGACATGTGGGGTGTTGAATCAAACATAATTAGAACTCATGATTGTCTGTCTAGGTACCAAATAGATAGAAACCAATATTTGGATAGATAAAGTCTGCTTTGTTTTGCTTGAGGATTTGTTTTGAGAACCAGTAGAATTACCTTCTGGTGGACAGCTTTGCCAATTGGAGTTCTGAAGTTAAGACCTAATATTGGCATCTCGACAAAAACGCTCTTCTTACCATTTAGAAAATTCTATTGATGAATGTATTGGTGGTGAACATAATTTAGAATGCCATTTGTTCTCTCTGACATGGTTAACCTGTGATTCTACAAAGCCCTTTAGTAATATTATATCAAGGATATTACAAAGAATGGAAGGAGGAGAAGAGACTTTATATACTCATAACTTTTCAAGTCATTCCTTCATGCAGTGGTTGTTGGGCCTTAATAATATTTTGAACTAGAAATACAAAAATATAATAAGAAAGATACAGCACAAGTGATAAGACATGCTTTACTTAAAAACTGGAACTGAGTCTCCTGGTTAGGCTTAAGGTAGGAAAATCATTTATGTTAAAGAAATTTTAGTATCTCAAGATAATTCTCATTAGTTGTGATTAAGCATCTTTCTGGAAAGTTATAATTTCTGAGAAATTTAGTAATTAAAGACATTTAAAAAATAATAATGATGTAAAGTGCCATCCTTTCCAAAGCAGAAATGGAACATATTATCAGGAAAAGTCTATGTTATGCAAAAGCCCTTCTTGGTAAAACAGATATTTTTATTTCAAAGCATTATTATAAACATATATTTAATGGATGAAGCAATACAGACAATCAACAAGGAAAAGGCCTCATTTTTTCCTTTAAAATTATCTTCACTATATCATTTCCTACTAAAGGATAATAGTCTATTAAGTACAGATGTGTACTAAAATTCCTAAAAATGGACAGAAGAGAATTGGTGTCATTTTTATGAACAGGAATCAAGCAGGTTGGGTTTTGATGATGTTTTGCAACCTTTTCTCCTAAATGAGTCTTTGTCTCGGGATGTGAATGCCTGCGTTAACTACTTCCCCATAAGTGGGATAAATATTCAATACCTGAAATGTAGAGGGCCAGAGGTTCATTTTGATTCACAGTTTCAGTGTGTTCAAGCCATGGTCTCTGAGCTTTATGATACAAATAGCATGGTGGATAGACATGACAAAAGAAAATCATTCTACCTGGTGCACTCAGAAAGCAGAAAGAGAGGGAAAGCGCAGGAGACAAGACTCTACCCTTCTAGGACCTGCCCCCAGTAACCCACCCTAAACCAGTCCCAACTTTCTAACATCACATCAATGGATGAATCCACCAGTAGCGTAGTACCTCCATGACGCAATCTCCTTTCAAGCACATGAATGAGACTTTGGAAGACCATTTTAAGTGCAAGCTGTAGCAGTGCCCTTTCTGAAACACAGGCTGAAATACTGGTCCTTTGCTTGCTTCTAAAGTGTTAGAGCAGGAGGGTCATTGCTGTTTGGCTGTAGGTGGGAAACTGTAAAAGTGACAAGAACACATGAGCGTCCTTGCACAGATGTCTGTAGTGAGGAAGGAAGAGTGTTAGTGTGCTGTTTTCCTCATCAGGATGGGGAAAAGGGAAGTGCTATAAGAAGGAAACTAAATATTAAAATTCATTCAGTATACCAATACGAAAGAAACAAAAACATGTAGCATAACACCTCAGCACAAGTGGGAGAGAAAAAAAATACATTTGTTTCCCAAAAATCAGACAGTTTGTAGGAAAACAAAAGTGTGAAATAAAGGATTTGCTTACTCAAGATCAACGATGGCTGCCTTTCTCTGCCAATCGCTAAATGAGGATCAGCATAATAAACCAACCAGATGTTATGGTGATAGCAAGTAACATTTAAGAGCAAAAATCCCTTTCTTACTTGCCAACCTGTAAATTTTTGTCAGCAGTGAGTCAAATTTTCCTGACTCATTCAAGTCTTTTCATTCTAGTCCCTGATGTGCAGGTTACGCTGTGAAAATAACTACTTAGCCAAGTAGCAAATGTACTCACCATTGAGTAAGCTGACCGTAGCTCATTCACACATGGAGCTATTTAGAGGATTGAATTAACAAGCCAGTTTTACTGAATGTATCTGCTGTGATGGTGGAACCACTGAAGCAGTTTTGATTAACCAAGTCTGACTGTACATAAGGTGGCGTTCCTACGTGTTATCTAAGAGGGATTCTCATCATTCTCTTCGCTGACTATTGATCTATTTTTTATTGCTTTGACACTGAGTGGAGTTGGCACGTTGTGATCTGTAGAAATAAAAGATAATAGGAGACATAATTTCATGTATTTCACTGAATTTACAAATTTTCTTTATCCAGAAAATGGTTATCCTTCTGACAGCCTCCTTGATAGCTTGTCATTTTAATATTTTTGTCATGTAGGGAATAAAATATTGACTAGGAACCATGATTCAAGTCCAACAGCATAAATTCTTTTCATAGGTGTTTCTATTCTCACTAATGACTTAAGTAGGCTCCGTACCTGTGTTTTACCATGATAACTCATCTCATAGTTGATAGAACAGGTGCAGTTTTCCATAATTATGTCATAATTATGCCAGGCCCTTAACTGGTCGTTTCCCAATCTATTCCTCTATTGCTACCCTAGCTATTTAATTGAGATCAAATAATGAACCACTTTTCCAAATGCCCACAAATGTTGTTATGGTACTGGATATTAAACGCAAGGCATTCATGCTGAGCTATATCCTCCTGCACACAGTCCTTTAAAAAATTTTTTGTGAGGCAAAGTCTCACTAAAATGCTAAGTCGGTTAGGCTAGGTTCCGTCCTAAGATTCTTCAGTCGCAGCTTTCCAGAGTGATGGGATCACATGTGGCACCTGCATTACCATGCCAGGATGGAACCATTCTTCTCGGAAAGTATAATTCTGATCCAATCGAAATTTCAGTGTTTTGGTTAAGTGGGAAAAAAATACCACTGCTACATTTTTCCCTGATTTTCTTCAGACATATGTATTTATGAGAAAACCTATTGATGAATAAACATGGTGCTTACTCAGTATTTTAATTATTATGCTCCAGATGGTACTTAAACATTTCAGCTAAGCTATTGTGCAGTAAACTTCAAAATCGCTGCCCTGACGAGATAGATCTTCCTATACCCATGAAAGAGAGGAAGAAGTTTAGGAAAATTCACTAGTATTTCTTGTACCATCGATGAGTAAGGATTGGAGCTTGAACCCCTTAACTTTTAAACATGTCCTCATAATATCTTAAGCATGGAAGGATGACCAGCACATTGTCCTTGGGTTAGAGAGGTTTATGATTTTAGCAGGAAATTGAAAGAAACTGTGTACTTCAACTAAAATATAAATAGTATGTATTCATACTACACAGTGTCCCAAAAATTGCTATATGTAGGGAAAACTTATAAAGCTACTATATTCTATGATGTTGTTAATATTACCCATATATGGTGACACTTCAGGATACAATCTGTGCAATGGTCCAATCTGTGATTTAGCCCCTGATCAGTATAAATAATACTGATTTAAGCTTTCAATTTAATTAAGCTAATTAAAATTTTATCTGTGAATGGATACAAGAAGGAAACACTGGTCATTCAGGCACTACTCTGTACAAAAGAAAGATGCTGGAATTTTTAATTATTGTTCTAATTGGAAAGAATTCATTTATATTATTGAAATTTTTATATTGCCTTTTTCAAATCTTTTATCTTAAAATTTCAAACCTTCAATAAAACATCAAGGAGTCAGGAAAGTAAAAGCATCGCTTTATTTCAGTATACTAAAGCATCACACATAAATTCATGCAAGTGGCATTTGACATAAGTTTTAAATCCTTCCTGGTTGAGATTCCAATGTAGGACGATGGCTCATCAGACAGTGGATACCAATGTTAGGCCCATTTCTTGGTCATAATATTACAGATACATAACCAAGTATGGTCAGAGTACAAAGCAGTAGGGAGGCAGATTGGAGATGGTGTCTACTCTTCACAGACAGAAGCAGATGGAATCTCATTGGTTTTGACTAAAACTAGTCACTTGGGTGTTTCTGGAAACTGAGTTCTTAGGATAGATAACATACCAGTGTAATTACCTGTCACCAGGTCTAATTATAATTGCGAGTTGTAACTGTTGAGGAAAGAAGAAAGTAGAAGTGGAGAAAGAGAAACCCAGAAGGGAGAAATGTTTACCTGCATTATTTAGTATATGTTCAGTACTAAGTATACAGACAAAACTTAAGCTTTCTCCTATTACTCTTCATTTCAAAAATAAAGAATGATTTTATTTCACTGAGAATCATCAACAATGCTGTATTTCTAAGCATGTTACAAATTATAGAAAAGATTCATTTTCAAATTATTTTACTCTTTGTTCCTATGCAATTTGCCAGAACATAAGCCTTAATTATCAGTTTGTCACATGAATTAGACTATTTAATTTCTGAAATATATTGGTTGTTACAAGCATCTCAATTTTAACTTTTTTGTTAAAGCTTCTAAATTGATGGTTAAGAAAAATGAAGCATTTTGTGCAGTCAAATTTAGTCATGAATTTTCCCAGACTAAATAAAACTTTTTCCTAAAAATATAGGAACAATAGAATAGATGCTATTTAGTGGATTGTACTAATGAAAATGAAATTGATCTGACTGCACTGTATCAGATCATATATTAGTAATTTTATCAAGCTACAGTATCATAGTCTAAAAATAGGAAAGTAAATTTTAACTTTAAAAAGTACGCTTTAATATGAGTTTTAAGAACATATAAAATTTCTTACTTTTTTTTTCTTTTTCTCTCTGCCAGATGCAGGATCAGGATCTGGAGATGGAGGTAGGAGCTGCTTCTTTTTATATCTTTCAAGACTTAAAGGTGGATATTATCCTGAGCATTCAGTTGTTTTTTTTTAATAAATGTCTAAGATAATTCACACATTGCATATTAGGAATAGAAAAAACACATAAGAAAATCGTTCTCTTTTGAAGTAAATACACTCTGTGCAAGTGTCTGTTCCGTGTGTGCGTCGAGACCTGGCTCTACTACCTCGTCTTCCTTACTCACTTTTGCTTGTGTGATGTATGTGAAATATCAGTGCTTCTTACCAGAAGCCTCCATGCATACTGAGCAGGACAGAAAAATTAATGAAGAAATCATTTAAACACTTAGTTTATAAATACGCAGCACTGCCCTCAGTTGCCAGGTACTAATGGGAAGGCACGCAGCGCATTGATGGAAGCAAGGTCTTAACTCTTTAATTTGACAATAAAAAAGTTTTCATTGTTAAGAGAAAGTGAGAATTAAAAGCCAATCTTATATCAATGAGAAGATGTGATCCTTGCTTTCTTAAATTAAGATGCGGCTACTTTCACTAGGAATAAAAGGTCTTCATTATGTTGTTTTAAGGAAGTAGGTAGGAGACAGGAAGAGACTAGAGGTTTTATCTGATGTGCTTTCAATCAACTGAACATTTCATTTATAAAGTTTCTTTGTGAATGTCCCAAAGCTATTTCCAAGTGAAATACAGTGTGTAACTGAAATATTTCACTTCTGTATACATAACAAAAAACAAACTACAGACATTATTTCTAGATTAATAAAATGAAAATGAATAAAAACATTCTCATAAGGACTTCTTAGGCTATATGGGATAATCAAAGGCACAATTCTAAGTTGACTTTAGTTTTGAAACACAGAACTTACTGAAAGGGATGTAAATGAAGAAAAAGCGTATCTTTGGTGCACCCTATCTAACTCAGGAAACCTGAAAGATAAGTCAGCTTGTATCTTATGACTAAAGGCTTAACTAACCCAAAAAAGCTGTATCTAGAGTACGTCATGTGAACCCCGTATTGGAACGCATATTTGTATGAAGGCTATGAGTGAATAACAGTCAAGAGTGAAGTATGATATATATTTTAGAGGTTAGACAATGACTTTATGCTTGAGCAAGCTTTCTCTGTTTATGAGAATGGAGTTACCCCCTACGCATACACCTTGGTTCGTATTTATAATATTTTCATGAAAGCTTCATTAGAAGCTTTGAAAAGAGAAACTTCAAGAGCAAATTAAATCTTCAACACAGGTGGAAAAGGCAACTTCTTGAGTAGTTGTTTCATCACTGGAATATTAAGAAATCAACCAAATTTTAAAATGTTCCTTTGGTAAGGAGTTAGTTTTCTTCCATGATTCTTTATACTTCCCGGCTGTTTAATGTTGGGTAAAAGACACAACTGGAGGATACTGTGTAGAGGTTAAACTTTCCCACTGCCGTGCCAACAAGTCCTGATAATTTCCTACCATTTTGAAAAACAGAGCAAACTCTTCCACAGAACAAAGGATATCTTCATTTCTCCTCTGTTAAGTTGCTACCGTTTACTTCTCACACCTGAGTCACTTCCTGCCTCACGTCCCATGCTTTTCAGGTAAAAAGTGGTGGGTTCCGTCTCGGTATCTGATGTTAGTTTCCATTTGTTGTTTTTATCATACGAGAATGAAAATGAAATCAAACTCCCGCTTCCTTCTTGTGTTTTTATAACGAATTCTGCAGTTTATTCTGCTATGCTGGGACCTAAATAAGGCTAGTTATTTTTAGGAAATAACATTAATCTCCTGAAGGTCATATGTATAACTTATTTCATAGTATAGGGGTGACATGTGAGTTGGCAACAGCTTTTTCTATTTTCTTTTTCTTGTTTCCTTTTGATTATAGGTGATTTACAGTAATTTGAAGTGAAAAAAATAGCAGTTTGAGAGATGCTTACTTTACAAAATAATAGAAAAAGATTGTAATTTTATTTATGTTCCGTTTTGCAAGATAGCAAAATGCTTAGTAATGAAAATAAAGTGGTCTGGGCAGGTGTAGTTCACTTATTCTTAGGTTTTCCATAAAATATGTTTGTGTTGGCCCTTCTACAATACAGAGGATCAGTTTGTAACTGTGACTGGATAAAATTCCCATAACCAAGATATCAGAGGAGGTAGAAGCAGTCTTGTAGAAACCACAAGTGATTGAATATGTGGTGGTGATTTGGCTGTCCTGACATTTATAACTATTAATTGTTCTAACTGGATTCTCTAGAATATATTTTCAAAAGTGAGTTTGGTTAGTAACTGGGTCATCTTTGCAAGAACTTTGGGAGATGAGTGATCATTTTTTCAATTTTTTATTTTAACATAATGTTGATATTATCTCAGAACAGACTTCACTGAATTAAATAGTGAACAAATTTACTTGCAAAACATTTGTCCTATGTGACTGCCATAAATGATATCTTGAAACTCCAAATCTAAAATTATTTTAAAAACACATCACATTTTACTTTTATTTTTAGATTGGCCTATATTTTTTAAATGAATGAGCATTACATTAACAATGAAAATTAGATTTAGGGTTTTTTAAATAATTTAAGATTAACACATTTGCACAAGGGCATTCCTGTCATCTGGTGTATTTGAAGGGACTTCCTACTCCAAATAAAAAAGCTATAAAGGTTTCATAAAATTTGCTAGCTTGTTTGGGCACATTTTATAGGAAGTTTTAAAATCCAATTATAGATCTGTTCATTCAAATGAAACCTTTCAAATGGTTAACTTTATGAATAAGACATGTTTACTGTGTCTCTAACATATATCTGCAAATGTGCTTTCATTTATAAAGGTAATTTATAGAGTAGTAAGAAACAAACATTACAGGAAAATCCTAAAGACTAGCTTGCTCTATCTCCATGACTATATCTTCTTGTCTTGGTGTTTAAGAAAATTCACAAAAATATGACTTGCGTATAAGACCTGCTGTTTATGGAATTCTCTTTTCAAACAGAAATGTTTAGTCGCAAAGGAGTCTGCATCAAGTATCTTTGTTTGATAGACTATACTTTGAAACAACAAATATTCGGGGTGAACTATAATTAACTGTGAAATGGGCTTTAGGAAGATAATGTGTGGAACAAGTTCTAAAGAATTTGAGAAACTGATGGAGAGAAAAGGATTAGTGTCATCAGTACTTATGGATATATGGAGATTTTATGTGGTAAATAAAAAAACAGTTGTGTAGGAGGGATAATAACCTCTTATCTACCCACAGACTTCCTTAAGAACAAATACTGCAGGGAGAAAAATGCATTAGAGGAGGCTTCTCAAAACCCAGGGCTGTGTGGGTGGCTAGAGGACCGTTTTGAACCCCAGCTTGTGTCTCAGAGATTTTCAGCTCTGTTTTGAGGATAAGGCTATGGGTTCTTCCACTGCTCCCACTTAAAAATATTTCTGAACTATTTAGACCTTTACTAGATTCTTAAAAATAAAAACAAAAAGACTACTTAACTACTAAAATCATTTTAAATAAAATGAAAATATTATTTTAACTACTAAAATAATTATAAATACGTTGTGCTGCACAGAAAGCAGAATCTACAATTACTTTTTAAGAATATGTGTTAGAAGGTGGTCTAAGAATATTTATAGGCACAAAATATAGCTAAGACCCACCTCAGAGACACAATGGGTATATTTTTATTTCACAGGTAAAAGGGAAAAGTTTGGCTATTTATACCACTTTCATACTTACGTAGTTCTAAGAAAAATCTTTGACAGACAAATGTCAGATACATGCAGCGATAAGTCAAACAAACTCTTTTTATAAAGCAAGGATGAATTCTGTGTGAATTATCCAGGTACTTGCAATTATGATAAATTTGGGGTACAAACCAGTTGCCACATGATTTTACTTAATAAAAAATTTCCTGTGCTTGTTATTATCGCATGCAACTACTCAGAATGCCCATAGATAAAAGAATGACTTCATGGACATGTTGGGTAGAACAAGAAAGGATAATATTCTAGCAAGATGTCAGCCTCAGGCTGTTATTTCTGATCATACGGATTGCTAAAAATGGCAAGGTATTATAAAAAGTTTGAGAATTTGAAATTTATCTACAATTTTTTTTCTTCTTAATGTGGACTTGGTGATATTCAGGAAGCTGGTTGACTAGAACAAGTCTAATATAACCTGGGTATGGTGGCACGATCCTGGCACTGTGTTAACACATACGACACATTCCCAACACCCAGGAAAATTGCACACAAATTCTCTTTCTTGAGCACAATGGGAAAGAATATGACTCTAATTATGAAAAGCAGAATAATCCCCTGCAGAAGTAAAATGTTGAAAATACTGTAAATAACAAGGAACTGAATATTCAGAGCATAAAGTATTCTTGTGCAAGGCCAAGTCTCATTTTTCCATGAGTAGTTGTGTTCATTCCCCGTCCTGACCGGCATGGGTACCTTCTCTGCTTTAAGATGACAGTCAGCTACCAGCAGATACAGGATGCCTCGCTGTGTTCTTTCCTCCATTGAGTTCACATGGCAACCAAAGTCAGGCTGGCATCGGTGGTACGCGGCTGCAGTGGAAATGGTGACACCATAAAGAAATTCCACCAGGCACTGGAGGTGGAATCCACGCAGGTGAAATCGCAAGCGAGTCTGTCATTCACCCTCCCTCGCCTGAGGGCTGCTGTTCGGTCCAGGAGGAGCTCAGAGCCATGGAAACTTCAATCCAAACCTCCTTTCAGCTCCTCGAGGGCTGGAATCCATCCTGCTTTCTCTCCGTCTCAGTAAGAAACAATGTTGCCGTGGACTTATGAAATAGAAGGAGAATGGACGAGAATGCCATGAATATGAAAACTGGAAAAACATAAGAAGCGAAAGGAGGGAAACAAAGTGAGAATGATGGAAATTGGAGAGAGAGAGGGAAGGAACCGTTGTCATCGATGAGGCTGCGTGGCAGAGTGTTCACATACCCGTAAACACAATTTTATATATAAGGATGGATCTTTTTACCATAAAGCAGCAATAATGTTTTGAATTTCTAGATGTGTCTGAGTAGTATGAAATGGATGATACCAGCATTTGTCTGAACTATCCATAAGCTTTTTTTTTTTTTTTTTGAAGAACTGTATGTGGAAATGTAATCATTATGTGCGGCGATAGGAATAGTTTTAGTTTATGAATCAGGAGATTTGCATCCTAGATTTTTAATTAGCTTGAAGGGTACCTATTAGAATTTCACTCTTCATCTCCTTGGATATTTCCATAGTGTATCAGTGAAATAGAATAGGATCTACTTAACGGAGGATCATAATAAAATAGTGCTAAAAACTTTGAACTTCAAAATAAATTAAAAGAGAGCTTATTACTTTTCTTCTCCTTATTCCCACTTACTCTTAACTAAGCATATACTATCCATGAAGAGTTTAATTAGAATTTCAGATCACTTAATTGGTAATTTTAAGTCTGTGATTTGAGATATTGATGCCGGGATTGTAATAGTATCTCTTATGAATCCAGTGCCATTTCCAATATTTTCTGGAGACAATTTTCCTGTGCATCTAGAAGAAAAATAGAATCATAGCATTGGGGCCCAAAATGGGTAAGAAAAGTAGTCAGAAAAATGTCATTTACACAGGAGAATTAGAAGGAACAATGGCCGATTTTTCACAAAAGTAAACAATAATCATTCCTGCATATAAAACTAACAATGAAGACCTGGGAGGGATTTATGATGCGAGGGATTCAGGATAGTTACAGAAGGAAATTTTCATCCAGGGTCCAAACATTGTAAAGATTTTGTAAGTAGATTGAGCTTTTAGAAACAATTTCTTTAAAAAATAGGTGGAAAAAATAGTACTGTAGTTCTACTTGATGCCAAATAGGTACATGGTAAATTTGTAAACAGGCCTACATTCCTGTACATTTATTTGTAAAATGTTCTATAATTTATAAAGAGTACCATCACAACATTAATTTGTTTAATCTACCATCTTTTGACATGTGGGTGAAGATCAGGAAGGATGAGTGTCTTACCATAGTTCCAGTCATAGTCAATGTGGCGGCTAAGCCAGTCCTCACTCTTAAAAAAGAAACTACAGGATACCTATGTGTCTTAAATCTGTGATTAAAATATGAAGTATGAGCCAGGCATGGTTTAGTCCTAGCTACCAAGGATGGTGGAGTAAGAGGTTTGCTTGAGCCCAAAAGTTTGAAGCCAGACATAGCCAATCTCTGTCTCAGAAAATTACATACATGCAAACACATGAACAAACACACACAGAATATGTGCGTATATTTCCATATGCATATATGATTATATATACTTATAAATAGCTTATAATATATACAACCATCTTGACACAGAAGCTAGCTATGTTCTCCAGGTTGACTTTCTCCCTCTCATAGATAGATAGATAGATAGATAGAGATAAATATGAACATATTTGAACATCTGAAGCTCAAGAAAGTAGATTTGATCCTGGATCACCACTTACTAGCTACGTGACCCCTGATAAGATTATGTGTTATGTATGTAGATTGTTCACTTGTGTCTCTGATAGAGTTAACTAAGAAATTCTCTGACACTGAGAGTTATGTACATAAAATTTGAACATTGGCACTCTTAAAAATTGCATATGTGGAAGGGAAGAAAGTCAGGTTAGGAAGAGCAACAATTTAAAAAAGCCAGATAGAATTCTCAAGAAGGCCGACCCCAAGGATTTGACCTCTGTTGAAATGTTGAGACGGGCCTTTAGAGCCACCCATTGACCTCCATCCATGTGGACAGCCGCCCAAAGGGGAAAAGTGAGGGCAAACCTCTCTCTTCCACTACACACCGGGTCCTTCTTGATGAACATGAAGATACAGAACAAGTAGGAGCAGACAGACATTCTGCCCTTGTCAAGCTTGTTTCTTTGAAAGAGAAACAAAGTATAAGCAAGACAACAAGGAAAGGCATAGACAGCCCAGTGGTCCTAAGTGCTGTGGTAGGAGGGGAAAGGAGGTAGGGATGCGAGTGGTGGCTAATTTGCTTGGGGATCAGGAAAGCCAGGAACAGGGTAAGAGGAGAGTGACAGGGCACAGCTCCCAATAAACAAGAGGGGCGCTCTGGGCAGAGAGAGCTACCAGTGCAAGCACTCTGAAGCTGATGCATGTACAGGTATTTCAAGAATATCAAGGATGTTGCTTGGACTAAGATGATGGAGAAGGTACCTGGCCAGAGATGAGGCTGAAATGACTCAGCATCCTTTGCTACAGGCTTGGCTGTTCCTTGGGGTGAGCAGGAGCCTCTTTGAATATCTGCAGCAGAGAGTAATGTTGTGGTCTGACCAGTGATTTTGAAAGATCACTCTGGCTGCTGTGTTGTGAATGTGCTGGGCTGGGTTGGGGAAGACGGGGAACAGGGAGACTTGTGCCATTGAAAGGAAGAGGTGAGCTTTCTGCTCTCTAGATGTCATTGATTTTTCAGGCCTTTGAGAAATAATCTCTAGAAGACGTGTTTTTTGTCTTAAACATAGGAATCTCTTCCTCATCTGAGGGTTATTGTCTGTGGATTTCATATAGAGTAAATACTGTAGATTTTCCTGTATTCAAATTCATTTTTATTTCTCATAAGATATTTTTGTGTTCTAGGAGGATTATTTAAGATAACATTCTCTTGGTTTTACATTTTCAAGCAGGCAGAAACTTTCCCTGGTTTCCAGACAGTAACGAATGCACAGGAATGTTTCTACATGCAGTAGTACATGCCAAATTGCATTGAATTGGTTTCAAATTTGGTTTTGAAAATATAGCATTTTTCTACTGTATAAAGTATGCAATACATATTGCAGCGTATGATTTTCAATGTGTACTTAACAAAGAGCAATTTCATTTTCTCTGGTAAATTACACAACTTGCTACAGCTTTGGGATTTTAAAGAATCCAGGACTAAATAGAAAACAATATGCTTAAATAATGTTAGCATCCTGGTTCAATGAGTCAAACCAAGAGAATTATTCCAGGGCCTATCAGTTAGTAAACTCATTCTGAAAGGTCTCTTGATTGTATATTGGGTGCTGATCTCTCTCTCTCTCTCTCTCTCTCTCTCTCTCTCTCTCTCTCTCTCTCTCTCTCTCTCCTCCACTCTCTGTTAGAAAATAAAGGGGTAAATCACTGGATTATGGTTGGCCCGATGCTTTTAGGAACCTGTTCTGCAGGTGCACCATTTGAACTGGAGCCATTCCTAATTAGATAGTATTTCTTATAAACTTAATATTTTTGCCCATTTTCTCTCATTTTCCACCTGTGTTCTTGCTCTTTTATACTATAATTTTGGCTGATTCAGGTGCTGGTGCTGTTCTGTCATTTCCTTCTTTTGGTAAAAGCAAGCTTGGAAAAGGTCATATTAGTAGGATCAATGGTAGATGAAGATCATTTCTACGGCTACACCTTTACGAAATCATTCACTGTGTGCATAGTTGGTCCTGGCGACCCTGAGCGATTTGACATGATCACCTAAGCACAGAGATTGAGTCATTTCAGATGCACTGACTGCCCTGCACAGAGACCATGGCACTCACAGAATAGACATGACCTTTGGCAAGTAGAGTTTCTGATACCTTGGCTCTGGGAGGGTCGGTGGCCACTGGGGAAAGGACACATCACACTCTACAGTGTCATTGTTTCTGGTCCCTTCTACCTTCCTAGTGCCTTTTAAGATCTAATCTTCAAGGCCTGAGGATCTTCCAATGTTGAGGATTTTTGTTTAGTTACTCAAAAGACAACCATAATAGCAACATAGTGATCTTTGAAAGTAGGTATTATTTTAAAATATAATTAAAGAGAAACACAGCTGGTGGTACAGAGAAAAGCAAAGAACTGGTAGTAATTTGCTGTATCTTTCATATGGGGGGGTGGAGGACTGATAGTACATAGTCATATTCTGGATACTCAGGCTCACTGAGCCTGTGAAACCCAGGCTGCCCAGCCACATTTGGGCATTGATTCAGGAAACTCCCTTGGCCTTTCCCTAAGACAGCACTGTTCTGTGGAGATTGGCTTTGAAATAGAATGTGGCAGAGCTATAAAGCAAGTTCAATTCTATACATCAGCACACTCTGTGGAGTTTCTATTGTGCCTAGCCCTCAGATCTATATCTCTAGGCCTTCCACCAATCCCCTCCCTCAGCCCCTGGATATCTCAGGTCTCTAGCATTGGACAAAAGCCTGCGAACAGAGCTGCCTGCTTCCAGGCCTGTCATTGTAAAATGTTCTTACCTGCACAGCCGGAATTATTTATATAAAAACTCTTATCTAAGCAGATCATTCTCCTGCTCCCAAGCCAACAATGGCTGTCTGTTACCCTTAGAATGAATGTCAGTCTTCCCAATGGAAGATACAAAGACCTCCTGCAGATTTGGTCCAGTTCCTTTCTCCATCTTCATCACATGTCTTCTTCACCCAGACTTGACCCACTATTGTCCTCTGTTACTGAGGACAGGTCACTGGGAAACATCACCAGTTGAGTTCAGTCCTCTGTGATTTGCTGGTGCTCTAATCTCCTTCCAAACCCTTTCACATGTTTCCTTGATCAGTATTCATCTTCTGAGACTAAATTGGTGGTCGTCTTCAGGGTGATTTTTCTTAAACCTCCAGTTATCTCCCACCGATTCCCCTATGGATCACCAACCTGATTCGTTGAAATAATCTGTGCAACTATGTGCCTGGTACTACTTGTCATTCGTGTTCTTATACCAGAACACAAGGTTTGGTGCTTAGTGGGATCTTAGTGGCTGGGCTATGGCTTTAATATCAAAAACAAAATAATGTGCTTGAGTTTCCTAAGGTTTGTATTCACATTTACATGCTGATTTTGATTTATGTGAAATTCTAAATTAAAATTGGAGGATTTTGCAAATAAAAATAACTAGAATTATTTTCAGTTCATAGAATAAAACTAAAAACATCATCAACAAAAGAAAGAATAGAATCTATTCTACCAACAGTAAAACAAGAAAACGCAGGAATTTTACTACCCAGCCCATGAACAATGTTGAGGAAATTAGAGGGGGAACCTTGCAAAAAAAGGTTGTAGGCTTAGCTCGGGAGGCTTTATCTTTGCATCCCCTTTATTTTCGAAGTGCATAGCTTCTGATGCCACATATCAACTTGCACTCTTGTTATATACCCCATTTTCCTAAAAGTGCAGAGGAAAAAAAAATAAAGTTATTTTAGGATTCTAGTTAGTTTGTCGGTAATTGAGGTAATTTTACCCTATGTGAATACTTTATTCCACATCCAAATTACTTATTAAAATACCAAATTACTTGGGCTATAGAATAGACTCGCTTGGAAATCCTTTTGATGCCTTCATTTAATTTGACATTGAACCAGTGAGGAGAAAAATTCCTGCCTCTCTGGAGTTCCCAAGGAATTGCAATGATTACCCCCATGTCAATGTACTTTATCTAGCAAATAATATAACTTGGCAAAAGAAACACTTGTATTACTTTTGTTCAAAGCCTCTTAGTTCAATGAAATGAAAGCGTAGAACTCTGTGATCTTCATCTTTAAGTTATGAAATGTACAAAATAAATGGAGAAGGAAGTGGTCACTCCATATGGTGTCACAGGATTCAAGAACTTATGATTTTAGAATACATCGTGTCATCATCAGCAGACATAAGAGCCCAACCAGCAGAGCTTCACAGAATTGACCTTGGAGTGGGGTAGGTGCTCTCGGTAAATGTGTGTTAAAAAAAAGATGACTCTCAAGGAAGGGACACCCACTAAGATGGCAGAATTAATTCATACGTGAATATACAGGCCCATCTTCTAATTCCTAAGAGTTGCTATTTATGGCTTCCAATTTCCAATGGGCTCAGGATACGCTGTTATAATAGACCTTCTCTCCTGTCTCAAGAAAACTGCAATATGATTCAGTTTCTTATCATCAACTTCAAGTTGAGTGCTTATTCTTATCCTCATATGTTTTACCCCTTTTATTTTCCTTTAAAATGTACCTGGAGCAATGCTGTGATGTTATTCTCAGACATAAATGATGCTAGTAGAAGAATTAAGAGAGCTTGGAGAAACAAGATAGAGGAGCAAGTGGGGGTGTGCTGACACCTACCTGTAATCCACCATTCCCGGAGGCTGAAGCTGAGGATCGCAAGTTTGAGCCCAGCCTGGGTGACTTAGAAACTTAGCAAGATTGCCTCAAATTTAGAAACAATATTTTTCTAAAGAAAATACATATAAAGCAGTGCAAAGGCCCTGAGTCCAAATTTTAAAAAAAAGAAGAAGTGAGAACCACACAGTCAGAAAAGAAAATGTGAGATGAAGGATCAAACAGGGTTTCAACATTTTATAGGAGATGGATCTAATGCTCAAGCTAGAAACAAAAAGAAGTAGAATTTTAAATTGCTTCAAACCTTGATAGGCTGTGTTGGTTTTGTACATCCTAACTCTTTAACATTTCCTTCCTTTTCACTCAAACAATATCATTCAGTGCATTTTCCCTGTAATTGTGTCTGTCCTTGTAACACATATGATTTTCAAGAAAAGGAAGAAAACTGTGTCCCAAGTGGAGCCTTTCTTCCTGTCGCCACCACTGTGCCCATTTTTCTCATCCATCTTGAAGAGCATTTAATGCTACTAGTGGCTATTTCATTAGGAAAACTAGATTTCATTCCCATCAGAGAAGATACAGGTTGAAATCAGTGTTTCTTTCTGCTGACTAAGAGATCAGGCCACCTTCCTGTACTCCAGCTCTTCTAAAAGCATGTTCTGTGGAACTCAAATGCCCCAAGGTGCTGTGCAGCCAAAGGTTATCCAGATAGTGAGATTGAGAAACACGGCATCTTTTTGACTCTTAAAGTATCATCGTAAGTGACCAACTAGTTGCCATATGTCTGGATTTTTTCCCCACTTTATCACTGAAAATTCTGCCCCTAGGGAATATTAGTCCTGGTTAAAAAAAAAAAAGTTGGTCACCTTAGTCACATAAATAAGACAGCAAGTCTTCAAGTAAAGAGCATGCTAAGCCTCCCCCCCATTTTATTAATATGTGTAAATGTAATACATAAAGTTTACATTGAATGTGACTGTTTTGTGCATATACATATCATGGCAAAATTGCAAATTCTTCCCCTCTACCGTTTCTGCATTTCCCCTCCATCCCCTTCCTTCCAGCTCCCATTATTCCCCACAATAATTCCTATGAAATAGTTGTGATCTGGGTTTCTCATATCAGAGAGCCCATTCGATATTTAACCTGTTTCTGACTCACTTCGCTAAGCATGATGGCCTCAAGTTGCTTCCATTTACCCATAAAAGCCTCCACCCTTTCTAACTTTATAGATGAGTAGTATTCCATTGTGTATAAATACCACCATTATGAATCCATTGGTCTGTTGATGGGTATTAGGGTGTCTTTTACATTTTAGCCATTGTTAGTTGTGCTGCTGTGAACACACGTATACATGTATTTCTGTTATGTGTTGTTTTTAACTCTTTGGGGGATATTCCCAGAAGAGGTATCACTGAATTGAAGCAGATATTTATTTCCAGTCTTTTGAGAGACTTCCATACTGCTTTCCATAGTGGTTGTACCAGTTAACATTCCCACCAGCAGTGCAAGAGAGGTCCTTTCTCCCCACAGCCTCTCCAGCACTGATTGCTGTTTGTGTTCTTGACATATGTTGATCTCTCTGGAGTTAGATAGTATCTTAGTGGTGTTTTGATTTGTATTTCTCTAATGCCTAAGGATGTTGAACATCTTTTCATGTATTTATTGACCATTTGAGCTTCTTCATCTGAGAACTGCCTATTCATTTCTTTTGTCCATTTTTCAATTGGATCTTTGATTTTGAGGAGCTTATTTTTCTTCAGTTCCCTGTATATTCTGGTGATGAGAATTTTATCTCATGTGTTGGTGGTGACTATTTTAAATAAGAGACATACTTTAAATTTGAGTCACTTGTGAGAAATTGGATCCACCTTAATACCACAATGCTAAGAGAAAACAAACCAGACACAAAAGATTAAATATTGTATCATATCTCTTATATAAGAAACCCAAGATATAAGTAGTGTAAAGAGTGAAATAAAAGATGGTAGGAAATAACTGTGGGCATGAGAAGGGGACCTGAGGATATAGGAAAATAGAAAGCTAGAAGGGAAGGAGATAGTGAAAATGACTAAGATGTGATGGATGGTATACACGAATTCCCCGACTTGTATGTAATTATTATGTGTTGCAAGCTGATAAAATACTACTGATAGAATAATGTGGCATGAGAAAAAATAAAGACATTGCAACCAAAGGGGGAAAAAAAGGGATCTGCACTATCCATTTCGGTAGACCCTGCCCCCACTCCACCACTCCTTTGTCCCCTTGGACCTGTGGTCTTCCAAGGAGTCCCCACCCTACTGGCCCATGTTCACACCATATAGAGCATGAACATTGTTCTATCCAACGTAACTATTTGAAAGTCCACTTGATCCTCACCAAATACTTAAAGCGTCAAGCTTGACGTTGAAAATCCATTCTACACAGAAATGTCTCTTACCATAATATGTCTGGCTTGGTCCCTCACAAGCATTACGCAGATTTGAGGAGGGTTTCTACAGGAAGGTAATGAGTTATAAGCCAACTCTTAAGCAGGTAGAAATTCCTGGTTCTTGTTGTCGGTTCTCAGGAAGCTGGATGAGACTTGAGCACAAGGGAGGCAGTGCCCTTTGAAGCTTGATAACAGAACAGACTTAGGAATCTTGCCTTTGCCTTTCCACAACAGCACAGACACTCTTGTAATTCTCCTTGGATCTCTCTGTGGAGGAACACTTCTGAAGAGAGGACTAAAACAAAAGAGGGGGGGGGGTGTAGATAAACATTTTCAATGTTTGGAAAAAAAAGAGAAATTTCAGATTCAGAAACTTGCAAACAACCTTACTCTTGTAATTTAAATTTTAAGTTTTCAGTCAATAGTGTAAAGCTCTAGCTGACTGAAGACATCTACACTTCCCTCTGCCTCACCAACAAAAGACAGCCTCTCTCCTGTTGTCCTCAGCAAAACAACCCTGAATGACAAAACTCCTAGCAGTGAACACCTTGAATTGACCAGCGGGACTTAGGAGAGAGGCTGTGTTATGTTGAATAACACCCACCTTCCCAAAATGCACTTGGTTTACATTTTTCTAAAGGAGAAGATCGTTTTTTCTCACTTTTTCAAAGTAGTTTTTAGCTCTTAATATCTGGAAGTTAAAAAGTACTGCCTCTGACATTTCTAGCACACATATCTGTTAATAATGCTGAGGGAACATTCCTTTTGACAAAAAGTCTCTAATTTTTGTACCTCTGGGACAAGGCCTACAAAGGAAGAATGCAAAAGTCCCTTCCTTCTCCCCAAAGTTCTTGGGGGAGGAGCAAGAGGAGATGGAAAACTGCATCACCTAGTGAGTTCACTTCATGTGCTTAGTTTTCAAATTGGGCAATTATAAAAACACAGATAAAACACATCAGTGTTAATTTTTATAGATGCAAATTTCTAACTCCATTCAACTTATCTTCTCCCATTATTGAAAACCCCGGTTCTTCCCAGGCTTTGCAAATGTGCACTGCATGTTATTAGGAGGCCTGCTATGTGCCAGGTGTTTCATTCTTTCTAGTCCCGACTATATGTCAGGTACCTTGTGACCATCTGTGAAACACTTCCTATAATTTTCGTGATGTAGGTATCATTTTATTGTCCTGTGAAGGAGTTAAAAGAACCAAAGGTTACTGTGTATTTCGCACCAATAGTGTTGGTGATAAAGCCAGGATTCATGCTTCAGTTTCCAGGGTACCCCAGCCTTCTGTTTTCTCCATTTTTTTGTGTAATCAATCATATATGTTAGAGTCAGGAACTTAAAGAAGTATAATCTTTCATATTATAAATATAGTAAACCGTTTTCAACTTGATTAAAAGTAAGGCATTGTCATTAAATAGAAATTTTGCACTAATCCTAGTAACAGTTGTGCTTTTCAACTCTCTGTGCTGTGGCTTTGGCTCATCATACCCCCATTTGCACAAGCATTTACACACTCATTTGTATTCACAGCATCTTCAGCGCTAGTATTTATTGATAATATGTTACTTATAACTGTATTCAACTTGACACATCCTCCAAATGGAAAACACAGGTTAATATTAATATACTCTGAGCCAGCCATGTTTCAAGTACAAATAAATGTGCAAAAACACTTCTGACAGAGAGTGAAACTGGTGCGATGGTTCAAGGCAATTGCGTTTTGTGGGAAGAGAGAGCTTTTCACAGAAGCCTCCATTACGGGAAGGGCCGGGATGGAGAAGACACAGAACCAGGTTATTCAAAGGAGAGGGAAGAGCAAATGCTAAGGCCTACGTGGTGATATCCAGACACATAGGGTGATAAAAGACTGCTGGGGGCAGTGACCGGCGACAGAGGAGGAAGGTGGACTGGTTGTAAGGATAGTGTGCGCTGTTCACAGGCAGAGGCGAAGGCTGGTAGTGCAGCAGAGCTTCTGAGTTTGAAAGATTATCCTGGCATCTGTTGGTAAATATACTGTTGGTGAGGCAGATTAGAAGGAAAGAAGTCTATACCAAGGATTTCCATGGTGGAATAGGAAAAGATAATGCTGGCCTGGCAAGAGATGGAGAGAAAGATGGAGAGCGGGAGTCCGCTCAAATGCGTCTCTGTTTCTTTGCATACTGATGCTGGCATCAATATAAATGCAATGTGACAACAGAAGGAAGTCTCCGGAAAAGGGACAAAAAAGCTGTGAGAATCCTGCCATCTCTGTTGTTCATTCCCCAAACTCTTCATACATGTTCAACATGAATGAAGGTATAGGCTTACTTTTAAAACACAGAAGACTGAAGGAATGGCACAGCAGTTAAACCTCTTGCCTCGCAAGCGCAATGCTCAGAGTTTGATTCCCCAGCAACACATAAAGCTGAGTGTGGTGGCACACATCTGTAAATCCAGCACTCAAGAGTCTGAGGCAGGTGGATTGTCCTAAGTCCATGGCCAGCCTGGGCTCCATAGTGAGTTCAGGACCAGCTTGGGCTCAGAGTAAGACCCTGTCTAAAAAAAAAAAAAAAAAAAAAAAAACAGAAAAATGCTTTATAAAGAACAGCATCTAAAAAACCAAAGCCCATTCACTCAGCCTGTTATACATTCAAGTAAGGAAATTTTCTCAGACTTCCAAGAGGGAATAGATTTGTATAATTGTGGACTTTACAACGACTTTTCAATGAAATCTGAATATACTGATATTTTTGTTTTTCCTCTACTGTTTTAAATTTCTACCATTTAAGCATCTCCACTGATGTGGCAGTAAAAGGTAAAATACAAAAATAGACAGCTCTAGAGTGTGGCCTTTAAGTGGCTTTGTGTATTTATACTCAATGTAGGATATGTAACAGATTGTGATAACAGAATCAGATAGAATCAAATTGCAGCCTTACCAGTATAGCAAATATCACAAAACCGCTCCCTTCTGCTGACTCAAAGAGTAGGATATATATATATATATATATATATCTCCCTTCGTCTTTTCCCCCGTAATGCCTTATCACAAGAAACACCTGTGCTGCAGCAGCATCCCCTGCTTTGTAGTGTCAAGGTCCCCACCACAGCACTTCTTCACCCATACTTGTCATTGACTCTCTCACACTGGATTTTTGGCTCTGTAGACAACCAATTTTAGAGGTTTTAAGTATAAAAGTGATGGCGTCCACCTTCAGTCTCCCTGTTAACACAATATAAAGCCACTTCCCAATGCAGACAAGCCCTCCAATGACCGGGCTTGGCCTAGGGCGATGCTTCCTTTGTCCCATCTCTCTGTGGCCTGCGCTGTTAGCCATGCGCCAGGAAGGGGGGCAGAATCCATTTAGTCTAAGCCTCGCTGCTGGTAAGCTCTATTCTTGTTGTGTCTAAATAGTGCTCAAGTCTAAAGAACCGCCTGACAGTGAGAGCAATTTACTCCACTGGCTTAAGTGCCAAAGATGCTCTTAAATATGTGCAAATATGTCTTCTTCATTCTTTTCCCCAGAGGTTATCTCAGGTTGGCAAGAGTATTTCTCTGTTCTGTTTTGGGCCAGGGATTGTTTTCTTAAAACTTTTATTTTGGCCTTTCCTTCTTTTTAATACTACGACATAATTTTCTTTTGAACCTTCTCTTCACAGAATCTCCTCTTTACTGGCCTCTTGGAGAGGGAGGAGTGTTACACCAGTAGGGGGAGCTCTTATCATGCCTATTTTCGTGGGTTGGAGAAAAGTTAAATTTTGTGAGCTTGGTACTGAGGGGTAGAGTTATTTTAACTTTAAAACCAGTAGAGATTGTGGGTTGGAGTAGAAATTATTTCCTCTGGTGGAAAAGTTAAATTTCTCTGAAGTTGTAAACCTTAAGTACAGTTGAGAGTATAAGTGGCTTTTCTAGAGACTCTCCACACTTTGGTTGAAGTTTTCAAACTGAAAAATGTGGAGGCTGTACACCCATGAAAAGATTCCTTTGCTGAGATTTTTTGCCAATTTATTAATCTCCCTCAGTAATAGACACAGCACCTGGTTCAAGCGTTTCTTGGGTGCTTGTTTGATGACTGAAGGTCGATATAAAAAGGGCAGGTACTGATGTGACAAGGGATGAAAGTCAAACTTATTTTTCACCTAAATGACCTAGGAATTTTGCTTCCAGGTCATTTGTCTTCCTTGTCAAGTTGGCATCTTGTAGTCCCAGAAAGCCCAGGATTGTGACCAGCTGGCTTTTACCCATAGAGTAAGAAATCAAAGCCTGAGTCATCCTTCTCCTTTTCCAGGCTTGCTGTTCCTCATTTCAGAGGTGTCAGCACACTTCCAATGCTGTCTGTAATTTGGGGTTCTCAGACACGTCCTCTTGTGCTGTTGGGATTCTCTACTCTCAAAGCAGTGTATAATGTCCTTCAGAAAACCGAAAGAAAAAGAGTAACGTCTCCCCTCTTTGCTCATGTCTTCCCTTTCTTGAACACCCACCTCGTGTCAAATACTGGTTAAAAGCTAAAAAGCCCAAACAATGCACATTTCCGCCCACAGTAAACCCGCGACCTAGACAACCCACCATTAAGTGTATCGGGGAGAGATTGCCTCCAAAGCCTGTTTTCTTCATCAGAATAGGACGCGGTTGTCTCCAGTCTGGCCCACATGTTTGACTTTCAGATTGTTCCTGACTCAAGCCAGCTGACTAACAGCTTACATTATGTCTAACAACTACGAAGGTCTTTCCATTTGAGAGGACATGCTGCCTGCATTTGGGTGGACGTTAGTTATGAAACCACTTCTGTCCTAGAGTTCCCCCCAGTGAATGTGCTGCCTCCTAAGTTAAATCTGTCGGAAACCCTGGTGAGGAAGTGGCCTCACTGTGCCCTCCTTCCCAAGAAGAGAGGGAAGGAGGGCCAGAAGAAGGGAGCGGAGAAGAATGCAGGTGGATTGGAAAGAGAAAACCGAAAGATGGCAAAATGTTCCCAGGCATTCACACTGTTTCCTCTGGGTGAGCGCCACAATTGTCTAGGAATTTCCTAGCAATAAAATAGTTGGCCGCGGCTTGACAAGGCTTTAGCATGACAGAGTGATGACCCTAGAGTGGAATCTCAGATTTCAATCACACTTTGGTCCTCACAGGGCGAAGCTCTTTTCTCCATCCTTCCTGCCGGCGCTGCTCCTGCTCACGGCTCCCTCTGCGTTGTTTTATCCCCCCTGGCATCTCTGACGCTCCGCCGTCTTTCGCCATTCTTCCCACTCTTCTTCCTCCATATATATTTCCCGTCTTGAGCTCCACGGCAAAGCTGCTGTGTAGTCACTGTCACCCTGCAGGAGCAGCCTCCTGACCCTGGCAGCGTGGGGAGATGGACACTCCCCGGCAGACGTGTGGTTTCAGTTGAGGAGCCCCTCACCCACACAGGCTCCTTCCAAGCTCTGTGCATCTGCAGTGTCATACTCTTTGTCTGAAGTTGGCCTCCCAAATCATATCAACTCAGGCTCCCCAGAAAATGACACCTGTCTCTACACATGAGTGTGAGCTTTCAGACCTTTGGCTTACTTTCTGATTGCTTTTTGTTTCTGTGATTCGGTGGTTCCACAGGTAAAGTTTTGTGGGCTCGGTTCTTTTGTTAGTGAATGCATTTGATATATTTTTTGTCCCTGGAAGCATCTTAGTTCAGTGTGTGCCAGAAGCCTGGTTACCTAATGCAGCAAAATGATTTTTTTTTTCAGTAATTGTAAACCACAGTACTGTAAGCCTCTATCACTAATGTACATATTATAATATAGATATTCTTGAATATAATCAATGAAGTATGTAGATTTGAACTAAGCGAAGTCAGGGTATAACACATTAACAAGACTTAATCACCAACTCATTTGTTCGGCTCTTTTGTGTCTCTGAGACCGAGCTCTTTGTGGAATCTGTTGGGTACTTCTTCACTTCTATTTGTCTAGACTGCCCCTCTCTAAACCCTCCACCACCAGACACACACACTTTTTCTACCTCAAAGGTCAGAACTTTCTCTGTTTGGAAACTAGCTTGAAAAAGATGATTTTTCTTTTTTCTAGGCCATATGATCATGATGCAAAATGTTTTCTGGCTACTAAGGCTCAGGGAGCCATAGATAGGCATTGCTGAGGGACATGGTGGCCAAGCAGTTCTTATCGCCCTATCATTTCTCCTGATGAGCCCAAGTCCCTGGTTCAGACTTTACAGCCTCCAAAACGTTCGTGGACTTTCATCCATTAATTCAACATCTTGTGTATCAGGCACTTGTTCAAGTTCTGGCATAAAGATGTGGACAAATGAAAAGTAGGTGACCACACAGAGAAGGCTGGTGGAGCAGGGCGATGGGTTAGGAGACACTGAATGGACGGGAAGGAAAGTGTAATTATCTGTGATATTTCTATGAAATAGGCCACACTTTCAGTACCCCTGTCGTGAGGGTAGGCCACTGCTCAAAGGAACTGCTGTGACAGCTCTTTGTATTTCCGAGTTGTAGTGTATGTTGGGTCCACTCAGGGGTTGAGTTATACAGTGGCAGTAAACAGAACATGAAGTCATTAAAATTAAGTTTTATGTTATTCTTTTGTGTGTCATGAGAGTAGCAAAACTAGCACATCCAGTTCCCAGAATCGCAGCTTCATCATAAAGATGAGTCATGTTGAACTAAAGGGACCATATTTTAATGAACCAATCTGGTTCCTGTAGCTCATCTCTGCTCAGCAGCAGACTGCCTGGGGAACGGGAGACAATCTATTTTTCAAATGAAAAATGAGTCCCCGATGCTAACCTTCTGTCCTGATTCCCCTCTCGTACTATCCGCTCTGCTCTTTCCATAGACTCTGCCTTGGGGTTCCCTAAACTGCCAACAAGCGTTGTACAAACAGTCTCCACTGCAGTGGTTGCAATTTCCCATTGGTATTTTTTAATAGATGAGAGTCACCATATACTTATTATGTATTGACTATAGTTACAATTCAGTAGAATAAAGAACGAATCTTTATTAAATAATCATTTGTCATTGTGGGGGAGTTTGTATTCCACTAGGGGACTGAAAACAGCAACACAGAATTATCAGACCAGCCAATGGTGTGGCTCACCATTGTCCACAACAAACTGGTGGGACAGAAGACAGAAGTCAATAGGGAAACCTCAGAAAGGAGGTGGGACAGTAGCCAAACTTTAAAGGTCAGGATAGGTTTCGAATAGTTGGACATTTAAACAAAAATTCCAAGTTGCTTTCTATTTAAATTCATGAGTTAAAGATTTCCTATGGACAACTTGATGATACATTATTTTTATTTCTGTTTTCAGTGGATGATTTTTGAGTAGTTTTAGTAGTTTTTTTCTAGCTGTAGGAGAGATTTCACTCATTGGATACTTTGTTTTTAATCTCTCATGGGTTCTGGAGAAACTGGAGTAGTAAATTCTACAGTCATGGATCTAGAGTAAAGACAAAAAAGAAAAGTACTAAATGTCAGTATTGTCAGTGTAACTGTGGATAATTGTTACGGTTTGTGATATTCTGATATAAAATGTATAAAAGTAGATTTGAACATATTACCTCCTATTATTACATAGTATATTTTTAAACATACAGTAATATCAACCATGTATCATACACTATCCATTACTGATAGATATAACAGATATGTATAGTGTTCACAACAAAAATAATTTATCTCTATTTACAAACTTGACACACATTGTAGTAGAGGTGCAACTTCCCAAATGAACATTCAAGTAAGCACTGGCCTTCAAAGTTGATCCTTCGTGAAACTATCAGGTTTGAACAAGCCAGTCTTTATCCCATGCATCTTTTAAGTCTGGGTTTCAATCTTTCTATAAAAGCCAATATGCAGTTACACAAGTGCCTTTCCTCATGTTATGGTGAAAGTGACGTCTAAACTAAAGCAGTATTTCCCTGCTTCACAATTTGCCTCATTTCTTCATGTAACACACAGGTGTGTAGAGCCCACCCTGTGGTTGTGCCAGGGAAGCAAAGATCCACCAGCCAAGGGTCTTATCTGTAAGGAACTTAGCACTGGCACAGGCAGCTGGTGAGAATATGGCAAGGCCACGGAAAGGGAAAGATCATTGGCGACTGAGGAAAGGCCGTAGGATAACAATGCAGTGGGAACAGCATGGCATTTTCGGGGAACAACAGATGGTTTGGCATGACTAGAAGGCATAACACAAGAAGAGGCAGAGTACAGATGAGGCTTTAACAGCAGTTATTTTAAATCAGACAATGGAGGTTTTTTCACACTTAGAAAGACTTCCAATTATCAAATGTTTCATCTGTCTTTTTTTTTTTTTTTTGCTATAGTCAAGTATAAAATTCTAGTTGTGATTCAGGTGTCCTTTTTTACTAAAATTTGAGAAATTAGGAACAAAAAGAACAAGAAGTATAAATAAGTTTAGAAATACCAAGTGAAGTGTCACCATGATTTCTATTTTTGCGAGTTAATTATTTTCCTTTTTAGCCAAAATAATTAAGAAAACCACAGAGGGCCCACGAACTCACTTTTTATTGCATGCTCATTAAGCTTCTGTGCATAGCCTTATTAAGTGCACAGCACAATCTATATAGGCCCCATTTCTCTCTTCCACATTACAGATGAAATAATTGAGACTCAAAGAAAAAAATGTTAACCCAAATCTCCAAGTTCCCAGTAAACCAAAGTCAATATTCAGCTATGCATATGTTGAACACCAAAGTAAACCTTTTCTATTCTTTTTTTTGTTGTTGTTCTGGTACTGAGGACTTTGTTTTTGAGACAAGATCTGTCTAGGCCAACTAAGTTGCCAAGGCTGGGCTTGAACTTGTGGCTTTTCTGCCTTGCTTCCCAGAGTGCTGAGATTGCAGATATGTGCCACCACACCTGGCTCGAAGTGAGTGGGTATGCTGTGCTGCCACCTTCCCCAGTCAGTCTTTTTAATGCCATGTTTGGGTTTGAATGCCTTATGTTCTGAAGAGATTTTGAATCTTTCATTAAACAGCCTCCTGTGTCAGGTAGGAGGGGTGGTGTTGACCCCTCTGTGCCACAAAATCCATAATAAAAATTCTGCAAGTTGCCAGGGTAACAATTGTACAGCTGTCTTATCCACATCCTCCTTTACAAACTGCATCTTGGTCCATTAATCTTCAAATCAGGTTAAAGAACAAATGGGAATATTATAAAGTCTCTGAGTGAGACAAGGCTCTCAAGCATGACCTTGGAAAATAAGTTAACCTCTTTCAATTTGAATTTTTTAGCTGTAAAATCAACAGTTTCAACTAATAATCCCAGAGGTCCCTCTGTACAGTCTCACAGTTCTGTGTACTTTGTGAAATATAGGACATTTAATTCTATAGATGTGGTATATGCTAGCCTAGGGGTGAGAGAACACTTTAAGTGTGGTTACTTTATAACTGCCAAACTCATAATCAGATTTGAGAACTGTGATGTATGTGTTTATTTTTAAGGACTCTCGTGGTCTGCATATTTCTGGAATATGTGGGATTTGTTACTGGTGTGATATACCCAGTTTATAAACAGAAGCCTGCTCTCAAAAAAACAAGGTACCAAAGTGTTTAATTTTTACACCCATAGAAATAAAATCATCAGAATGCCTGTTAACTGTCTTGCATAGTGGTTTCTTGAAAGAAGAGGCAGTAGGAGATACAGGTTAAGAATCCAGACTCAGTGGGTATGGATCCTTGCGCTGATACTTCTTAACTGTGAATTTGAGACAAGTTAATTTGCTTCTCTATGCCTTAATTTTTCCATCTGAATTAAAGAATAAAATAAAACTTCTTAGACTGGCATGGTAGCACACACCTGTAGTTCCAGCACTCTGGAAAGCTGAGGCAGGAGGACTGTAAATTCTAGCCCAGCCTGGGCAATTTTGAAACTTGAGACCTTGTCTCAAAATAAAAATTACAAAAGTAAACTCAAGATGTAGTCCTGGGGTTAAGGCTGAGGACTGCAAAATACAAACAAACAAACAAGCAACATGTCGTAGTTACTTTTTTATTGCTGTGACTCAATACCCGGACATCCACAAAATTAGAGGAGAAAAGGTTTATTTTAGCTCACAGTTTCAGAAGGTCCAGTCCACTCAGAAATGGCCAGCAGCAGTGAAAGTGCATGGCAGAGGAAGAGGTGGAGGCAACTCCTCAGGACATTAAGAACAGGAAGCCAAGTCTCATCAAGTCCAATCTCTGTAGTCTGAGAAGAAGATAGCAACATATACCCACCCCAGTAATCGGCCCTTCCTGGATCCAGGTGTGGATGGTGTGATAAACTTCCATCACGGGGCTGTAATCCAATCTACACGCCTGCAATCCATCCCTCCAGACCAGGCCCCAATCTCCTAACAGCACATGGTTCCACAGACAGTCCATAACATCCAAATACATGAGACTTTTGGGGGGCATTCCAGATCCAGGCCACAATACAACAACAACAAAATTGCTTCATAGGACTCTTATGAGGATTACGTATGCAGATGTGCTCATAGAACCTAGAACAAACCCTAGGCATGTTTGAACAATCATAAAACAATACTTACTGTTAATATTTTGAGTAAGAGATCCTTTACTTGAAATAAAGAAGCTACAGAATTACTTAATGAAATTAAAAATTGATAGAAACCTCCTGAAAGGTGCCGGTTTATGTGTCCTCTTTGCAGAACTGTAACTCCAGTGTCAAGCAAGGGTATCCAGAGGATTAGAAGCCTACTGAAGAGCATTGGGTGAACCAAGAGTCCCTGATGTTGAAAGCTCTATTGTTCTTTTTCAAACATTTTTCTGAATTTCATATTTTTTATGCCCGAGAACATTAAGCTATCATATAACACAAGTAGCAGGTAATAGTTTACATCTCTATAGAGTCCTGTTCAATTTCTTCTCTAGTATAGTAAACAGAAATATCTTAAGATCTTAGTCAACTTCACATGGAAACAAATGTTAGACTCTATTGTTTTCTCTGAGTGAGAACATCAGACCTCTACTTATTTGGACATTTCATGGGACTTGGCAGTTCTTTTCGTTATTGCAGTAGTTCTATTGACCCAGCTGTTGCAGTTGCTACACAGACAGCTGCTGGGTAGCATTGCCAACTGCCTCAGACGATTTTAAACTGATTTCACAGGGAGAAGAAAAAGTCAAATTCTCCAGGAATTTTAGAAAGACTTACAAGCCTCCCTTTCTCCTTATCCAATTAGAAACTGTGACCTAGAACCGCAGATTCCAGGCTCAGCAATTTTTACCTTTCTGGATACAAATTGATGTCTATCTTAAGGAGTCTAAGTTTGCCAAAATTCTCACACTCAGTTTTAGTAATAATGCTTCAAAATTACAGCGATGTAAGCCAAGTGTTTATGAGGGATTTCACAGTCTTTATATTACCATACTTAAAAACCACACTTTACCTTTCACTCTTTCCCACATAGACACTGTTCCCAAGTCTCTATTGATTTGCTAGAGTGACAAGGGCAACCACTTTAGCTGATAAAATTAAATCGTTCCTCCCATAGGCTCTAAGCCAAAAACATGCTGATATGTAAGGTCCCTTCCAGCTTTATCCTATTTTAAGCATTTTATTGTTGTATAAATGATTTTATGAAAGCAGGAGCTTGGAAAATAATGTATATTATACTATCCTAAAACTTAATGGCTGTCATTTGGGGAATTCATTCGCTGATAAGAGAAAAAAAAAAAAGTCTTTTTCCAGAAAAGAATTGATACCCAATTCAAAGTTCCTAAGTAAAGAATGGAAATTTTACATAAAATTTCAGGGATTATCAAGAATGGAAGAAGCAAAAAAAAAAAAAAAATCTAGAGGAAAACAGAGAATGCATCATGCCTGCTATTAGCAATATGGAAGTTCTTGAAATTCATATGGTTGCTTGGAAATGAAGTACTACTTTGTCTCCAAATGACACAAATGAAGAATTCATTAAAATTGCCGCAAAGTTTTGTCTGTATTCCTCATGGACCAGGAAATAAAGTAGTTTATAAACCAAACTCTTCACTTCTCTTGACCTATGAGACCTGAGAAGTGAATACCAGTCAAGTTTATGTAAAGAAATTTAATTAGCATGCTTATTGCACTCACATAAAAAGCAAATTGTTCATGCCATTTTAAAAATCTTTCTACTCAAGCCTTCCTTCCATTAGAATGACCTATCTCTTATACAAAGCTCTATGGCCAATCATACACATATGTTTAACTCCAGCACACGCACATGCCTGGGTAAGGAACATCTCCAGCCCAGCTATAGGTACAGAAATGCAACACTACCAAGCTAGATCATTTCTCTTTCAGTCTTTGACTCTTCTATTCATGAGAACGCAAATTAACTGCTGTGAGCCCAAGAAAACCTCCTCATTTTCAAGTACAACCTTGTCTCCAAACACAAACTGGCTCATGGGCTTCCCATTGCATTAAATTTCCTCTGCTTTCAAGCATAAACATAAAGTACTGACCTGCATTCCTCCTTCCTCCACAATGTAGGAATATAAGGTGGGTCTGATAAGATTCTATCCCAAATGAAAGAGCTATTTCATGTTTATTTACTGAGTGAACCTGTGCCAGCAGTTCTGGTGTGTTCCTGAGTAGGCATCAGCTACCTCATGCATATTTGAGTAGCATCAGCACTCTCGTCCTTATTGGAGTATATGTATTTCAGGCACTGGGACGTACATCGGCATCTGTGGCAGATCAGCATCTTTCAAAACAGAAAACAAATACTGTTGACAGCCTATACTATGCATTTTTCATACCACAGGTGTTGATTTCTCCCCCAGGAAACACAAGAACGGTAAATCAACAGATATGAACCATCATGAGTAACATCTGAATGTTGATTTTAAATAATCTAATTAGAATGCCACATAGTTGTCAAAATACGTGAGAGTCAGCTTGCTCAATAGCCGTTGGCCTGCCTTGTACAGTGGAGAGTTGGCCCTGGTATTGGGCTGCCTTGGTTTTAAGGCAGATGCCTTAAAGTTGTGATGCCTTTGCAAACATGCATGGACAACTGGCTACTTATCAATAAATTGGAAGATATTAAATGGATATAAATACCAAGGAAAATGCTGTGGGACACTGTATGTAAAATGGTCTGTAGAAATGATTATACATCTATGTTTGGAAAGTAATATGAGTATTCAAGCACGAGATTCTATATAAAATGCATTCAAATTATTAACAAGAACTAGCTTTAAAAATGTGTAAACATAATTTGGTTGAAGCTATACCTTTTCTCATATGGAGAATGTGTTTCTAGCACGAAGGATACAGCTCAGTGGCAGAGTACTTGCCTAATTCAGTACTTGCTTGTGTATTCAAGGTCCTAGGTTCAAAAAAAAAAAAAAAAGCCATGAAGTCCCTTTATTTTATGAAGGGATATTGGATATCTTGAGGAATACCATTAATTCTTAGAATTATTGACTTTACCAAAAACAGTAGCTCAAGTATTGAAATTTAGGGTCTGTTTTAAAGTTGCAGAATTTTCATAAATTTAACATTTCCTGTTAGTTTTAATTAAACACCAAATTAACTAATACTTTCAATGCAAAAGATCCTGAACTTTAGAATTCTAATGGTAAAAAAAAAAAAGAATGCTAATGGAGAATGACATATGCTCAGTTTATCCCTATAGTGTTGAAATAAGGTTTGGATTAACTCTTTGCTAAGGATAATCAGTTTACTTATAATAATACAAAATAGTTTTGAGGATTTCTTAACCTTTTAAAGTTAGTGGCCCCTGGGTTATTTTTAAAACAGTCCTTTTGTACATGTTTTAAAAAATTGCTAGCTGAACTATACCAGATATCATTAATGGATCAGACGACTGTGAGTTAATTAAGTAACTTCCAGTTATCTGCAAACTGTCTATATAAAATAGATAAGTATAATACAACATAAGTGGCTGTTTACTACGTGCAATCCCCTTACCAGCTACTTAATGGACACTGTGTTTTACAGCTTTTACAACAGTGAATAAGAATTTTTGCAATTGGTAAGCATGACTTTGCTCCCTCGAGGCCACTCGTAACATTTATAGCAGCACCAAATCCTTTTTGCATGACCCTTTAGTGTTATACGGTGTCTTGTTCTCTGTGGCTTGTTCAACTACCTTCCAGTGCAATTAGGGACGATTACAATAGCAACAAGACCAGATAGATTAGTGCCTCTAAAACAATCAGGAGAAAATATCTGATTTAGCGCCTACTTTATTCCTTGGGGAAATTCCTTTATTCCTTATAGATCTGGCCCTGTGAAGCCCCTATGTGTGACTGCCCTGTCTGGCTGAGGCTGTGCACTGAGTATTTACAATGCAAATGCCAGTTCTTCATTATTAACTACTGTCACTCAGGGTTGTCCCAAGCTGGACAACAGACCACTAAGTCATGAAAACAATTAGTGGCCACCCTAGAGTACTCAGGCTCTGATTTTGCTAGAAGGCATTATTCTGTGGTGAGCATCGCATGTCTCCAGATTACTGCCCTCTCGTTATTCTAAGGTGTTTCCATCTCCCTTCCTTCCTGAACACACGTCACCAACCACTTTAGAACCCTCCAAGGACATGACTCGCAAGATCCCTGAACAGTTCCCCTCAGCCAGTGAGGAGCACCTGCCCTTCTGTATGTCTCTGGCCCAGTGCAGTTTGGTCATATTGCTAAGGAGGCCGCGTATACTCCTGCTAGTGGTACAGCTTTGACCCACTGATGCCGCCACCGGTCAGTGCTATCTCCAAGTCACACTATGGCAACATGACACCCCTGAGACCCTTCTTCAGAAATGAGTGTATCTTCCTTTTCACCCTGATGTGTCCTCTTGCGGCAGACCTAATGATGGCTTAGATCTAAGAAAATATTTCCCAAAAGTCTCATGTATTCAGAAGTTGGGCTTTTTAGAAAGTGATTTGTCTATTAATCAGTGGATTACTCTATTGAATGAGTCCATGGATGAGCGTGCGGTTGGGATTTGAAGTCTGGGTCATGAGGCTGGTAATGTGAAGTATGCATTTCTGTCCCTGGACCTTCCCTGTCTGCTTCCTAGCTGCCGTGATACAAGCAGCTTTCCTCTGCCTGGCTCTCCCACCATGTTATTGCTGCTTTGGAGCAAATCAGTCACAGACTGGATGCATCGAAACCTCAAGCCAAATCGCCCTCTTTGAGTTGTGGGCATTGAGTATGTTGTCTCAGGCACATGGAAGTGACAAACTGAATCCCTAAGAAATGCGTGTGGGAGGAAAGTATGTGTCAAAGCAGTTCACACGTACTCTTTCAGTTTCCTCTTACACCTCTAGTTTGTGGAATATAACTTGGAAATTTACCTCCCAAAACCAAGCATCACTTTCTTCGTATTTGCTAGTTAAAAAACCAGCATACCCATAAGAGTAAAACTAAGCAAAAGACAAAAGCAAACTCAGCTTTCCCACATTTCCCCTAGAATTGTTTATTCAGCATATTTGTACCTAGACTCGAGTTCAGATATCTCAGAGTTCATATATGATTATAATTTTTTATTTTCCTAATAGTTCTCCATGTAACAGCCACAGTGATCATTTTAATTCTCAAATATTAGTGATGAATCACTTGAAGACTTGTTGAAAAAATTAACTCGACATTCATATCCTTAACCAAAGCAATGCATCATCTCCTGGAAGAAGACTGAAAAGACCTAAGACTGTTGACGTGTCTCACCCTTCACTTTGTAGAGAGCATGAAATGCAGACTCTACCTGCTCAATTCAACCTTTCTTCCAAGGCCATTCAGTAAGGAGGGAATCTTGTCATGGAAGATCAAAAAGGAGATGAAGGAGCGTTATGTGGGGAGGGAGGTCCTGGCATCCACTCTCTGCTGGTTCCCTAGGAGGTTATGACTGGACTGAAGGTGAAAGTCAACCATGGAACATTGTCTAATCAAACCCAGGAGATTGCACTCAGACAGCACTTACAATGCATTGAGTAGCAGACTCTTGAGAGAAAGTGACCTAAACCCCAGAGATGAGAAGCAAAGCTGAGAATTCAGGATGCCGTGCAAGAGCCGAAAGCCCCCGTTCTCTGTATTCTGCGGGCCAATTGCCCACTCCAGAACATCCAAAAACATCCTGCAAGTGGTGTCTTTTATTTCTGCTTCTGCGCTTTACTTCTTAAACATTGCAATGAACCATCAACAGGGTGGCATGAGGCTGACAAGTGAATGCTTTTAGAGATGCTGGATCGAGGCCTGGCAGACATGAATTGTGAATTGTGGTGCTTCCCACAGTGTTCCACGTTTTGGGGTGCTGCTGGCACTCAGCTATGGAGAGTTACCCTTCCTCTTTCCGTACACTATGCATCATAGATACATGACCTTGTCCAGAGAAACAGTCCTTGTGTGTCTCTATTTGTGTGTGTGTGTGTGTGTGTGTGTGTGTGTGTGTGTGTGTATTTAAGTGACAATATGGTAACTGAATTTTTATTCAAGAAAAAAAGCAGACTTAAAAATAAAAAGATAGTATATTTTACTCAATGATTTGTTAAATAATTTTTAATTTTCCTCATAACCACAAATAAATGAACAAGATAAAACAAAACATTGGTTTCAGAATGTACATGGAACTCTTCCAGACTGGGAACCTGTGAAGCTCAGGTAGAAATCGTACAGAACGAAGGTTGATTATTAGTCATGAAGTTAAGAATGTTTTGTTACATTGGATCACATGTGAGGGAGCCTCCAACTGCGTGAACACGCAGAATGGTAAGGACAGGACAGACTTCTCAGGACGCTTTTCCATCGTCGGAGCAGATGCTTCCAACATATTTCCTGTCAGATTCTTTACAATTGGCAAAGGGCTAGTGATGTGCATGTCGCTAGCATTTCCTTAAGCTCCAAGTCAGAGAAAATTTGTCTGGTGTGGCACAGAAGAAATTGTCACAGATAAAACTTATTCTCCGCACTTCTGTTTGAGGCCACTTTTAGATTCAACGTGTGTCTAGTATTTCCTTCCTATCCTCCAGGTTCAAACACCATGGCTTCCGATTAACTCCCAGGAAAGCTGAATAAACTTGATTCTCTCACAGAAAAGACTCAAGTGTAGCGCGCAGAATAGACTGAAAAGCCAAGCTTTCTTTCATTCCTCCCCTCCTCCCCTGGCCATTTGTCTCTCTCTCCCTGCCCCCATGTGTACACACCCACTTGCACATATTTTTGGAGGCGGAAGAGCACTGCTTGATTTGTGCAAATTAAATTGCCAAAGGAAAAAAAATGTTGATGTGAAACTGAGATACACTCATCAGACTAACAAGCACTTCTGGAGAAAAGACTTTTACTGAATGTCATTCTTAGAGATGCAGCTTGCTTCCTCCCTCTTGGGGCCCTTTGCATGAATCTCTGGACCTCCCAACCCACCACAGCCTACTAGACTATGAACGGGATTTTAAAGCAGAAATAAAGGCCTGGAGACTTTAGTCACTAAGCAATTTGTAGGTTGTAATCAAGGGAAATGGGGGAAAAATAAGCCACTCTCCTGGTCATTCTCTGCTCTCTTTGGTTTCCTTGTCATTCTAAAAAAAAAAAAAGCTGGAAATGTCATGGGTTGTAGGGACTTCCTGGATACAGAAGATAGTCTAAAAATGCATTTGTTTAATTTTTTTTTTTTTTTTACAAAGCCATCCGCTGTAGAATGTGCTTTCTTTTGAGGTAATCTTACATGTGGCTGTGGTAATTTGGCTCTCAGCAGTAACAACTAGTTATGCCAAAAATGAATCATAAATAAAGTCTAGACAAATGCAGTGTTTCCATTCCAGAGGCAGCCAGCAGATGCTTTGTGTAACCCGCACTCTCTTGCCGGCCAGATTAATTTTGTACTATGCTTTTCCTCTGTAATGCCTTGGAACAAAACAAATTTAAAATATGTCCTTTGGTCCCTTGGATTTCCTCAGATCACTCCATATAGCATTTTTCAATATTAACAAAGACGAAGCTGTCTTTTTTAAATGGCCTTCTGATAGTCAGTGCCTTACTGCACAACTCTTCATAGGCAGTGAGATCAGAGACAGAGTATTATGTACTCCAGAGATGCCCTTGAATTCTCAGACTTCCTTACCAGGTCAAGTGTGAGGAGGACAAGGCAAAGAAAGGCAAACCTAGGGGAACAGAACTCTAAAATTATCCATGCGCTGTCAGTCAAGTTCATCAAATCTGTGTTTCTAATTTCTTATAACCCCATCATCCACTTCTGTTCTGCTCGTATTATAGTGAAAACTGCACCTTTTCAGCTACAGCCCTTTGTCTTCTGAATGTATGTGTGATTTGGACAGATGCTTTTAAACATGGCATAGAAACAGGATCACACAAGTCATCCTTCTTTCATTCTGCATGAGCCAGTGGACCGTTGGTGTTGAAAAGAGCAGAGAGGTGAGAGGAGCTTATCTTTGAAATGTAGCCCACGTTGACACTGCGTGGCTTGAGTGTAAGCCTGAGCTGCCTTGGTTGCGGAAAACCTGGCCACGCCTCCCACGCTCACAAGCAACGCTCCTAAGCTCAGTAGACGGACTTTCCTTCATTGAGGAAAAAAGCAGTACCGATGAATTTTTATGAGTGTGCTTGTTCTAGAATTTTTCATCATAATGTAGTCAGTTTATTATATTAAAAATGTATATCACAGCTGAAGCAGTTTTGTATAACAGGCATTAATGCAGTTCTGTATCTATTTATTTGTACCTTGGGGAGGAACGCAAAGGAAAAACAACAGAAAAGTGAAGCAAACTGCTTACTGCTGGAGAAATCGTAGCAGTCCAAGAGCTGATGGCTGTGGTGTTAGAAAGTCAGGGAAATGTCTCCATTGGACCCGGGTCCCCTGGGCTGGGCTGAATACGGGTAGGGGGACGGTTGGCTGAGAGCAGTTCAAAATGTAGCACGATGAGGTAGTAGTTCTCTTTAGAGTTGGCTGAAAATAAAGTATGATGGGATGTGATTGAAGTACGCCGTCATTGGACAGAAACCTATTGAATCACCGCGTGTTTCTTCAGGTGTGCCTGAACACATGGATGCCCATGGGGAGGCAGTCTTAAGTGTAACTAATAGATATCGCTTCATATTATGAATATGCATCTTGATTCTTTCAATAATTCTAGAAAGCCAAATCTTAAATGCTACATATAGAAGGTGACTCTCAAGAGCACTTTGCTTTTATGTTGCAGTGATATGTACACACTCATGTTTATAGTAGTACAGTTTTCACCAACTTATACTTATGGAAGTGTCCTACATGGGTAGCAACAGAGGAATGGATAACCAAACTGAGATAGATAGACAGACAGATAGATAGACAGATAGATAGATAGATAGATAGATAGATAGATAGATAGATAGATATAATGGAGTACTATTAAGCCATTAAAAATAAATTTCATTCACGTATTGGAAAATGGATGAATCTTGAGACCATAATGCTAAGTGAAATAAATCAGGCACCGAAAGTTAAATATCACATTGTTTCTGTTATGTGAGAAACCCAAAATATGAGTAGTTCAAAGAATAACATAAAGGAGAGATGATAGAAAATAGGGAGATGAACATTATAGGGATCAGAAGTCAGCTTGGGGACGGGGAGATAGGGAGGGTGAGAGGTAGGAGAGAGTGAGAATGGTGGAGATGTGACCTGTGTAGGTACCCATCTGGCCAAAAGAAATGTAATTATCATTTACTGCAGTAATAAAAAAGAAAAAAGGCAGCCGTCCAAAGTGGAGTTAAATTGTGATATTTTTATATACCCCAAGTATTCTAGGGGAGCCTCTCAATATATTACTTTAGTTAAACATAAAAACACCATAGACGGACTTGAAAATTAAAATTTTCATGTTTTATTTATCAAGTTAACTTTTCTTTTTTTGAACTTCCCCAATTAAAAATCCCCCCATAGTCTCATAGGGGACAGCATTGCTTCACTCTCAATAGCCCGTAAATGGAGAAAGTTTTCCCAAGATAGTCCACAGCCATTAATGTGGCTGGGGGTCCATCACAAATTTCCCCAGCCAGTATTTTTTAAGTAATCATGTCAGCAGATTTTGCTTGTCTTCATAGATTTGAAAGAGTTGTTGAATAAGGTGCTGTTGTATTTTACATGTACTTACACATATACAGATTCTGGGCTGTGCCGTGAACCTCCATAGAGCTCGTAAATTCAGAAAATAGGGCATTCCTGTCCTCTGGGGGAGTCAGTAATGTAACAACCTGCATGGCTAATCTGATGACTCAGCAGACACATGAGCAACGAGTCGCAAGTTGGTCTTTAGGGAAAGTTCTGTCATCAGATTTTAAAAATTCAAAATAATTATCACTGAAAGTCAATGTGGAAAATGAATTAAAACATTTTTAGGCCATTCATATTTTTCTAATTTCAGATATTTTCTTCCTATCCAACTATCCTATGTTACGTGTCATACAGCCCAACAACAAAAACACGTCCAGCATCAGAGGAACAATTTAACATCTACGCCTCGGGTTTCTATTAGTTTCATTTTTTTCCCCCACCACAGTATTTGTACTGGCCAGGAAAACTTGGAAATGTTTTTACAAATGTTTTCAGTTGTCATGGAGATGACACCTTCCATGGTGTTAGAGTTTCAGTTCCTTTTTTTCTCATGTGATATTTACATCAGCATGAAGATTGTTATGGTTTCATCCTGATATCTTGCCTTCCCGAGCTCCATCCCTGCACGTCCTGCTCTCATGTTAGATACAGAAGTAAGCATGCTCTGTTCTCTCCACTCGCTGCCATGTAAGTAAGGAACATGCTGAAGTAACCAGTTCACCTAAGCAACTTGTAAGTTGCTTTTCGATTTTTAATCCTCCTGTGTCAAAGGGGTACCTTTTTCTCAAAGCCACCCGTTCACATGCTAGGAACACTTGTACGTAGCTCTTCATATGTTGCTCACTATCCTAAATCCTACAGGTAAACAAAAATATTTGGTCACTGTGGCAATCCTAAAGTACACAGATGAGAACCAAGGCCCGGAGAAGTTCACATGCTTTCCCGGGATTTCAGTCTTGGTGGGTGCCAGAGTGAGTAGGTGAATTTGAGCAAACGTGTCTAGAACTTGTGATATTGATCATTACTCAGTCATTCCACTCATGCAGAAATTGACTTGGCTTCTCAGTTATGCAGAACCGACATCTTCAAAGGATTGTGTTGCATGAATACTTACCATGTTTATTACATGGCAGACATACTGCTTTTAAAGTACTGTATCTTATTATGAAAAATTCCTAGTTTCTACCATTATATGTAGGTTTTTAAAATCTTAATGCTAAGCTTAAATTAAGCTGAATATCTTATTTGAAATAAAATCCACTTTAAAAAATGTGATACCATATTGTCCCCTATTGTTTTCAACTGTTTACTTGACCATAAAAATAAGTACATGCATATTTAAAGGTTCATATATGATGAAAATAGATACATAATTATGTAATTTATAATGCATACAATTCAGAACCTTATGTACATAAATATGTGAGGCTGATTCAAACAATTCTGAGAAAAAGAAGATTAAAAATTTCAGGATTAAATAATTTTAGTATTGCATGAGTAGTAATGTAAGTTATTGTATACTATGTACCTATGTACTATGACTAGCACTTTATAATTTTAAAATAGTCTTATTGTTTCTAAATATTCATACGGATTTCCTCAAAAATATCTTAGAATATATTAACCTTTTTTTTAAAAGAGACAAAGTCTTGTTCTGTAGTACAGGCTAGTCCTGAACTCACTATGTAGACCAGGCTGGTTTAGAACTCAAGGTAATCCACGTGTCTCAGCTTTTCGAGTGTTGGGATTACAGACGTGAGCCACCATATCCAACTAGTGTGTGGTGCTGGGGAGAGAACCCAGGGCCTTACATTTCCTAGGCAACTGATATAATCACTGAGCTGTGCCTCTAGCTGCAAGTGTGCTTATTTTGAGTATGTCAATAAACAATTACTGAAGTATGTTGTTGATCTAATAGGAAATATTCCAACCTAGTACTTTTTTGAGAATTTCCCCATACTCCAACATCTTGCATTAAATTAGACATTATTTAGTCTTTAATTTTTATGAGCCTTTTATTACAAAAGTAGGCTCCACAAAATCAAGTTTAAAATGATCCCACTAGAAAATATAATATTTAGTACAAATACTATGTGTATTAAGCCACCTATTTTCAGCATGTACAGAAGCATCCTTTTCTGTGTCCGTGATGTAAAACAAAGAGGCACAATGCAAAGCAATTACACATTTGTCCTTATTCCATTTGAATAAGGTATTTAACCTCCTGCTGTTGACTTTCTCTGAAGAACCAGATTCTAATTACTGTCAGATTAACCCTGAAACACACACACACACGCACACACATGCACACATCGATTCAGCCAATTCTGCGACTGTCTAAATAAAATGCAGGGAGCCCTTGTGAACCAAAGTCCTTCCTGTGTTGGAACAGGAACTCCAAAAGAAATTTGGAAATGATGTTTTTCTTTCCAGATAACTCTTAATTTATGATTTCATAAGTATTTTGACATCAACTGAGATTTCAGAACAACCCAGGCACTCTTATTTTTACCTTATCTGCTAGGCTGAACACATAACTAATATCTATCTGAATGGAATATAGATTGGCATAAGTAAGAATAAAGATAATGAACTAAAATGTCAAGCAAAATAAATAGTTATATGTGTAAATAATTTTACATTCTAAACTAAAAATGACTCTTAATGTAGACCCCTAAAAGAGTCTACAGGTCTAACATCTTTAAACACAATTTGATAAATGCAGAGAGAGCTGCAGAAAGGCACCTGCCATACTGAGAAATTAGCAAAAATGGGTGGTGGTTGGGAGGATACATAAGGTACAGAAAGAAATAAATCAGGAAACGATGAATGTAATTAATTTTTCTTGAAGTTCAACTGATGCACGGTGAAAGTGTATTTATTATGTGACTGCCTAGCCATCCATGATATTTAAAAAATGAATAAATACCAAATCTGCAATATATGTAAATTAGGCAAATTTTATCACTGAAGTTCACAACAAATGCAATAAAAGTGTAGTTACTCACTGATGAATTTAATTTTCTTATGTTCATTTGCATCAAAAATAAATAAATGTGCGCATACATCTATAAAATAGAAAGCTGATTTTTGTTACTTTTTCGCACTTTTTAATAGGAAAATAGCCTGCATACACCAGAAGTAATGGAGCGTGTAAAAATGGTCACAGTGCTGAGCAGGAGACCACACCTTCAGGGTGGAATTGGAGCAGATTTCAAATGCCCAGCATTGCTGCTAATTCTAAATTAGAAAAATAACAGCTGAACTTAGGTTAGAAAAACAAATGAAGCAAATAAATAAACAGTGCGGGTGTTTACCAAAATCGGGAGAAATAAGGGTTGTCCAGGAGCTTTGTCTTATGAACAATTAACTATTTTAGTTAATGTCTCCAATAGTTGTCCTGTGTGCATTTGCATCTGTGTATACCGAGTCTTCTAATTATTCATGGGAGGCCAGAAGTCTGCACTTGTAATCAATGCCTTCTAATTTTTATAGGTGGGCAAGTAATGCAAACCATTAAAATAAAACAGTGGGCCACAAAAGAAGCACTGAGAGTTACTGTCTTGTGATCGTCTTCTAGGTCTTCACGTAGGGTTGCTTTTAATAGAAAAGGTATTTGTTGGTTGAAATCCTGTTGGAACCCGAAGACGTTTGATTCGTCACAGGCTTCTGAATATGGAGCAAACCCTGCATTGTGTTAGTGAATAGAAAATAATGATATCATAATAAAACTAATTAATGACACCCTGTTCAGCTCGTAACGTCACTAAGATCCCAAAAGCAGAGCTGATGAATCCTTTCAGTAGTCCACGCCATGTTTTCAGTTAACAACTGTTTACGGTTCACAATAGACGTTTATATGGCCACCAGTGAGGCAGCTGACCAATGGCCATGGGCATCATTTAGAACATGATGACAGCAAGGAATTTAGGTGTCTTTGTGGCACAAATGAAGGTATTCACCTTTGTTCATGATACATGCTCGATGTTGTAGAAGAGATATGATCCTCAAGCGACAGGCACAGCATTTGGCCTACTGACACCGACTCACTCACCAGCACTGTCTCTGCATGTGTGCCCAAGTGCCTCCTTCCTGGAGACGCCATGATTTCCATTGACCTATCACAAACACATGCCATGTCACGTTTATATAGTGCTACGTATGCACAAACTACATTTTTGATGAATTTTATCTCATTTTATATTACATATAATGAAAATATGCATCTATTTATCCATTCCTCCTTGAACACCTCAAAAGGGGTCTTTCAAAAACATGCCAGTGGATTACTGCTTGTGTTTACAGGATCAACTCCATTGCCTGAGTTATGGGTATGCTTCTACCTTACATTATCACCTGTTTTATCAACTTTGTCCACTTCTAGCATTTCCTAAAGCATTTAAGCCAATGTAACAACATACTCTAACCCGCACTGTGATATATTCCACTTGGAGAGGACAGGACATAATTTCCCAAGTCCTTGTTTCCACTGTTTTCCCTTTACCGTCATGGATTTTCATTTTCCTCTCAACTTTGTGTGTTTGCTGCAATATTTGTAATTTTAACTTCATCTTTTCCTCAGCGACTATACTCCATCAAAGTGGTACTCATCCTTGGTCACAGTTCCATGACTTTAACTCGTCTCCATCTCTGTGGCTCCCACAGCCTTCTCTCTCGGTCTTAGGCTTTAACCTTAGTGGCGTACACACTTCAGCTCCATTGTAAGCTCACAAGAATGTCTAGAATGAAGCCTTTGTTGTGATTCAGACCTAGATATCGCCCAAATGTTTTGTGCTCCGGGGTGGACTTTTGAAGCACAATTAAATCTTGAGGGGACTATATTCTTCAGCGGATCATTCTATTGGATCAATTCACAGTGGTTAGGAAGTGACGTCTGATAAGAAACAGTGGGTCACTACTGGTGTGATCTATGAAGGTGCACTCTTACCTGTGGCCACTCCCCTCACACTCTGCTTCCTGGCTGCGAACAGGTGAGCAGCATCCAATTCAAAAGACCCTTCTATGTCTTCCCCATTGCCCTGCTAGTGGCCAAAACAGAATCATGTTACTTCAAAAGAGTGTTTTTCATTCTTGGAAAACTGAGATTATTTAAAAGTTATTTCTGTTTTGAGCTGAAGTAGTCTCATCACTTGACCTGTGGGATTTCAGTAATGAAAACGCTCATCTTCCTTTAAATATTGATACATAGTTACCGTATGTTTTCTTTTTCTCATGATAAAATCTCACTACCCTTCATGACCACATTCCTTGTTAGAGCATCATTTTTAACCTCCCAATCTCCTTTAAAATGCTACTTACTTTGTCAGTTGATATCTTTTGGTGAAGAAATCAGAGCTGGGTAAAGTGTTCTCTGAGTGATCTGACCAGTCCAGAATGCTGATCAAAGATTATCTTCTTTAGTGTGGACGCCACAGTCCTACAATCAGCTGACAGCATCAACAGCCGGAGCATGAGGTTGGCTGGCTGTGAGTTATTCAGCAAGAAGCTTCCTATCTGCAGGCACCATAACAACCCTCCACACAGTCATGTAGGTAAAGTTTGTAGTAGACAAGGACACCCCAGTTTGTGTCCCATGAATTGCCTTCAAGAAAAGATTTATATCCCATGTCCATGCTTGTTGTCCTTGCACAAATCTATGATTTTTCACACATCCCAGTTAAATTTCCTTATGTTGGCATTGTCTCACCTCTTATCCTAGTCAAATTGCTCTCTCTGCGAGCTCTGCCTCACTGTTCCAGCATGTCAACATCACTTTAAATCCTCCGTCTGGCATCAAAGATAGTAGTCGGTTCTTCCAGCTTTGAGTCAGCAATAGAGTTGATAAGGATGCCATTTAGTTTTCAGCTAGAAATATGTTTCTAAAAATATGTTAAGCTAAATGGAACAGAACCAAAGATGCCTCCCTAGACTCCTTCCCACTGGATCATAGAATCCCTGACAGAGAACTCTTCTGTAGCTAGAAATTCTACATTTTTTGTCATAGCTAATGAGACGTCATGAAAATAGATTATCTGATGTGGGAGCTTTGGCATAACGCGCTGCTGTCTGCATGTACTCTAGGCACGTTTCTTTATGTTTTCCTTGTGTTCATTACTTCCTAGAGGTTCCATGTTCATAGTTGATTTAAAACTATAAAAATTTGCAGGGGTTAATAACTCACCAGTCCTCAGATACCACGTTTTGACTTTTGTCTACGTTTAAAATGGTGCTGTTTGCTTATCTCTAATCTGGGAGGATTTCCTGTAGTCACCATCATTTCCCAGTGATCCCCCAGACTGATGCGCTTCGCCTTTCAGATGTAATTTGTCAGTGTCTGGACTTGCATATTCATTTAAAGGGACTAGTGCTCTCATGATCTTTGCTTTTATTTTGTGTTCAATTACCTCTTGGTGGTGTTATCCTTCCTAATATGAAGCTAATTCTCCCAGTGGAGAGAAGTTGAAGCGAACTATTGTTTTACCACATTCCACAGTGCATCCTGTTATTCAAGAAGTGATTATATCAGAGATTCTAAAGATCTTTTCTTACTTCGAGTATAGTAGTTAAATCACATCTACACATATTTTATGCACATTAAAAAGTCTCTGTAGGGTTCTTAGGAAACGTATAAGTATCAGCTAATCTCAGCCTCTTGGTTTTGTTCTTAAAGATTGTTGCTCCTCTTTTCTATCCATCTGTGGTTGCCTGTTATTTCCTTCGTATTTTGTACACGTTTCATTTAAATCAAAGCTCATCAGAAAGAAAGCCCTGAGCAACCACACTGGTTTCCTTGGATACCAATTCTTTATTTTCTTCATCAGTGTCATTGTATTATCAGATTTTCAATTTTTACCCTCCACCTCCTTTACATCTTCTGACCGTGGAACCCCCTGGAGGGCTGTGATAGCTCTTGCTCCTTAAGCTGTTTTTCAGTATAATTTCTGAACATCCAGGCTATACTTTAGCAGCCTTTTTATGCCTTAAAATATGACACAGATACTTTCTGTAAAAGTTCCTGTTATTTCAGACTCAGGAATAAACTTCTCTTGGGTGATAAAAATTAAATCAGTAGTAGACACTCTCTCCATTATGTCTTGTTTATTGTAAGGAATTTTGTTTCATCAAGACAGAAAAAAAAGAAAGAAAAAGAAAAGTCTTCTGCTGCTTGGACTTGCATTTCTCTGATGGCTAAAGATGTTAAATATTTTTTCATATTATTGCTTCTTGTTTATTCACGCTTCTTTTGAGAAATATCTGTTGCATTCATTTGCCAGTGTATTGACTGAATTATTTTACAAGATCTAATTATTTGTTGATGTTTGAGTTCTTTAAGTATTCTTGAAATGGGTCCTCTGTTGAAAGAGTAGCTAAAAAGATTTCCTCCCATTCTGTAGGTCGCCTCTTCAATTTGTTAATTGTGTCCTTCACTGGATGGAAGCTTCTGTATTTGATGCAATTCCATTTGGCGATTTTTACTACACTTAAATCCCGTCTTACTCCAATCAGAATGAGTATCATTGAAAATACAAAAAAAAAAAAATGTAGAGAGGATGTGGGGGAAAAAGGAACTCTTCCACACTGTTGGTAGGAATATAAATTAATGCAGCCATTGTGGAAATTGGTATGGAGTTTCTTAAAAACAAATTCAATTAGAGACACCATTTGGTCCAGGTGTATTGCTCATTGATATGCTCCTGAAGGAACTAAAGTTCGCACACTATCGAGACCGTCCAACTCATGATCATTACAGTGCAATTCCCAAAGGCGATGTTATAGAAGCACCTAGGTCCCCATCGGCAGATGGACTGGTGAAGAAATGTGTTTGTGAGTTTGATGAGGATACAGAGAAGAGAGAGTCTAGGAGAAAGGAAAGTCTACGAGAAAAGAAAGAATTCCCCAATAATGATAAGGTTTATTTATACATAGATCTGGTCTGCAAATACCAACACACACTCAACATACTGATTCATATTTTATTCCATGTTTGGAAAGTGGTAAATGGTTTAATTTAAGAATTATAAAAATGGTACCATATGTCAAGACAATGTGCTGTAGAGCTGACAGCTTTTATGAATCATAAAAAAAGCAAAAGGTAAGGAAGTTAACCCTAGAAATAGAGGGAAAGGTTGAGCAATTAACCTTAGGATGAAGTATCTTTTCTTTTTTTACCAGGATCAACTCATATTTAAGTCTTTAAATGGAAAATGACTTGTATTTAACCTTTATGATTCAGAGAGCCATTTAATTGTAATTATAGCTAATCCAATTAAAAAGGATTATAATAACCACTGAATTAATAGGTCATGAAATACTCAGCTTAATTAGTAGATTCCTATTTATTTTGAAAAATATGCTTTTTGGAAGTACTATGCAAAACCTCTTAAATTTTTAGTCTAAACTCACTCAAAATTATGGAGATTGTAATTACCAGAAGAAAGAGGCGGGAAACAGCAAGAAGGGTCCCCAAGAACAAATGACATGGGATGAAATTGGGGGAAACCTGAGTTCTCAATGTTATTGTTGTGCTGTGGAGGCTTTTACAGGCAAATGGAAGAAACTAGAGAACATCATGCTTAGTGAAGTGAGTCAGAAGCAGAAGGTGAAACATCAAATGGTCTCTGTGACATGAGAGTTCCAGAGCACAACTCCTATGGAACTTAAAAGGAAAAACAAAGTGAAACAGGCGGATCAGGTAGGGGAGGAGAGAAAGAGGGGAGGTGAGGGGGAGGGACAAAAGGAGAGTAGGAAAGCCCTTGTCGGCCTTGACAAGATACATATGTGCATAAAAGGCTCAACTCCACTGTACACCTTAAATTTTGCATGTATACATATCAATAAAATGGGGGGGGAGAAGAAAAAGTCACTTCACACGTTTATAGTATGCATTTAAAGTGAACTTGGGAGCAAAAATACATTTGACGGTTGAATAGTGATTTATTAGAATAGTTTAATGTGTCCATTATCTAAGTAGAAATTAAGAATAATTTAAGTAGAAATTACAAATATTATTATATTGTTTGAACGCTATGTTATTACATCACCTGTCAGTTCTCAAATACTATTAAAATTGGAAATTTGGGAAACGTGAAAATAAATTTATATATGTTTGTATAGATGGAGAGAGAAAGCAAAAAAATACTTTGTAACATAGTATCTGCTCTAGTAAATTTTAAAATAATTTTTAACACATGCAATTCACTTCAATTTCAGTTTAATCAGGGAAAACCTTAACCTATATATTGGACTGAAACCTAAAATGATCTGAAAACTAAAATTGTAATGAAAGTCAAGATTGAATATTTTAATCCCCACTACATTGCAAAGTAGAAGTGTATAACTCTAGGCCTTAAAATGTTACAAAACAGCCCAGAATTACATATCTCAAAACTCAGTGCATTTTTCAAAAAGTACATGTCACATTAAAATTAAAATTTCAGATTAAAACACTGTAAAAGTGGAAGTTGTCTTGGGTAGAAAACTTGCCTAATGCTTTCAAGGATTTTTGCTAAACTCAGCACATGGCCCAGAGGAAGAATAAAACACAAATCACAAGAGACTACTAACTTCAAATCTCAAAAATTATTGAAATAGCATTGTTAGAAATTAAGTTTAAAAAGCTAGGCATTTCCATTGACCTAAAACAAACCTTAAATTGCAAAATGGTACTGTTGCCCAAGGCTTCACTTTGGACACGATCAACTCTGTACTTACCAAGCCTTGACACATGTCTTCAAACATTTGCCCCAAATCGTTTCTTCACGTTAAATCACTTATTTCTTCAAAAGAGTTGAAAGGACTTAATCTGGTTTGAATGAATGCTATGCCCATGGGTGATTTCTTGTATGTTCTTCCAACGCAATAATTTAGACTTTTTGAACGTAGAAAAGAGACATAAAGTAGGAAGAACGACCACGTTTAGAGACGGAAAGAAAGTTGGCTAACACTAAAAAGAGCCCTGTCAGATCCAACAGAGCAGGGAGGGAGGGACCATGGCAAGTTTAGTGAACTCAGTTAGTTTGCTCTATCGTAAGTCAGTATCCGGATTTCTGTAACACTTAAATGTTGTATTTGGGGCACGCTAAGCTGTGGAGAGATCTGCCTTCTTCTTGCTGATAGAGGGTGATTTGGAAGTGGTCAGAGGCAAGCTAGATGCCATTGCAGGTGATTGAGGGCTGAGCCTCAGACTCCCATCTGCCATAAAGCCTGGAGAAGGAGGAGTGGCCCGCCATCCGTGACCTGACCTGTGTACTCAGCTGTCAGAGTAAAAGTGCCTGTCTTTGCTATTGTCATTTTTATACCCAATTAAATAGGGTAGCTCCAAGGAATATAGCATAACAACAAAATTCTAAAACCCAAAGCTGAAATGACTACCTCTGTTTATAAAACTGAACACATATAATGAAAAGTAAGCAAATGATTAGATGAATGATTTGCTTGAAGTGGAAAGAGGAAGTGTGTGTTGAAATCAGCCACAGCAAGGGTTCCTTGATGGTTAGAACGATGCTCCCCGTGTTGGTGGTAAGGGACAGCAGCTTGGGACCCAGCGTCGGCCAGCTGTGGAGGGAGGTCCTCAGCCCCCTGAGCCTCACAGCACGATGGGGAGGGAGTGGCAGGAAGATGGTGACCGTGAGGCAGCAGGCGATTTAACCAGGGCTAATTATCTCACCTTGCCTTTCCTCCTTCCACCCCGATGCAGTTATCATCAGAGAGTCAGTGAACTTAGGGGTAACTTCACCCTGAGGAATCCAGTCCAAATCTGTAGTTTTGGGGACTGGCAGTTCTAGTTGTCACCTTTTATTATTCCCACACAAATCCTAATTTTTTTTTCTGAAATAAGTCATGGAATATCTTCTGACAAATACTTTAGTGTACTTGAGACACCTGCATAATTTATGCAAGTTTCTGTTATCCAACCTGTCATCACATAGCCTTGGCAAATGTATTCACGATCGAGAGCATTTCTGTAGAAAAGAGATGGTAAATTATTCGGATTGTCTTTCCCCCCCCCCATCACCTCATTAATTAGCACAGCATACTAAGTACCTGTTTTATGTATAACATAATATAAAACTGAATATAATGAACAAAAATTTAAAAAATTAAGGAAACAGAAATACAGATATTTGTTATTTTAACCTCTGGATTGACAAATAGGACATTATTTAAAAATTTGTTTGGTGGTATTTTCAAATACCTGAATAATCAACTGAATTTTTCAATTTCCATGTGGCTCCACCCATGGCTTTTTAAATACATCAATATTAAACTTATTTTCTCTAAAATACATTTTGCCTAAACTTAAATAAAATTAATTACTAGCCTAGTATTAAGTTAAAGATATGTTTTCTGATTTTAAAATTAACCCGTGAAAGAGTATTATTGAACAAATATGACTCTTTTGAAAAGATCTAAGTGAAATTTGGATGACAAATAGCAATAGCATTGATTATAACGCATTTACATTATTATAATATTTTTTAAAAAATATGAAATAGCATGTTTTTCTTTAAGTTGAAGTGAATACTGTTAGTTCTTATATAATAGCTTAAGAATAACAGTGTCTGTTTTACATATAAGTCTGTCTCCTCTGTGCATGTGCAACACGCGTTTTAAAGACTTGACTTTTATTTTTTATTCATATTCAATTAGACCTAAGATGAAGAGATTTAATAAACCTTAAACACACACCAATCTCCAAATATCTCCTCACCCAAATGATAAAAGTTCAAAAAAAATCTGTACTATAACATTTTGTGTATATGATGTTGTTTGGTACTAGAATCGGTAAGAATTTCTGTGGTAAACTTTTTCAGTTACCGAATAGCCCATCAGGAGATGTTTGGCCATAACCAATTTTTCAGAGAATTGAAGGCCCCAGTGACTAATGAAGGAGTGCTAGTTCTGGTATGTAGTAAGCAATTAAAGGGTGCTCCCATACAAAGGCAAGACAGTTCTGCAGAGGCTCTAACATCAAGTCTTCAAAAGAGCCGCGGTTACAGAGCAAAGAGGGCAGATTGTGGGGCATGAGGATCCTGATGTCGTAGTTACATTCTCATGGCCAGGATAAAAATACTCAAATGCTCACCTCCTATAGGAGGAGAAAGTATTGTTGGCTCTTGGTTCCGAGGGTCTCTGTCCACGCATGTCAGCTATCTTCAGGGCAGAAGAGTCTGGTGGAGGACAGCTGTTCACAGCGTGGTGACCACAAAGCAGAGAGTGCAGGGAGGACCCTCGGACAGAGGACAGGGCTTGCCCTTCCCTGGCACCCCTGTGGTGATCAACCGCCACCAGACCCTGCTTCCTGGCAGCCCCGTGAACCGTCTTCGTGCGAATCCACCGACATCCCATGCCTCTGTGCTCGATTCTCCTTCCAAACTCATGGAAGCTTTTGGAGGATATTGTAGATTTAAACCATCGTACTCGGCTGTGATGAATTTTGAAGCACTGGAAGACTGTGTCCATGTTTCTTCTTAGTTTTATGACCGATATGAATTACTTTTCTGTCCATACAGGTTTAAATTCCATTTGCCAGTTACCAGCCAAGAAACCCATTTTCTAGCTCCTTATCCGTGTTCTGTGCCATCTGAAAATTTTTATAAGCGTACTTTCTGTCTCTTTGAAGTAGATCACATAAATTTGAAATACTTGCTGATCTCTTCCATCCAGAAGATCCTGGCAGTTTGACAACTGTGTAGAGAGCCCTGTAGGATTCTCAGGACTCTTAAATTGACCTAGAGAAGGTATGAGGGTCCATATGCACAGATGAAAGGTTGGGGCATCCATTCATCAGCTGTGCCCACCCAGTGTCCAGAAAGCCGGCGCCCTATTAGAATGCTCCCGGTGGGGGGACGTGAACCTGTGCTCTCAGGTGAAGGAAAGGTGATACCATTTATAACTGCTGAGACAGCGGAGACAAGAAAGAGATGGATACGGCAGTTCAAATCAAGTCATAAATAGCACAGAGCTCCCACGCTCACCCTTGTGCCCCCTCCGGTGGGCAGACTACACATTTGTTTTCATAATGATTGCTCTCATGCATGTTTATCTAAAAGTCGTGGAAATCAGGTGACTGCACAAAAGCGCTGCTGGGTGGGACTTATGACCTAGCAGCACGTCAGGCTCAGAGGGCCTCCGTTAAAAAGAGTGAGAGGTGCTTTTCCGGGAGCTGCTGATCAGCTCTCGGCAGACTGGGGACTGCTGAAGTCACTTTTTGCAATAGTTTTACACTCCTGTCAGTGCCAGTTGGCGAACTAATAGAGAGGATGGGATGAAAGCACAGATTGTCATAACAGAAAGGAGTGAGTTGAAAATTCAAACCTTTTCTCATTTCTCATAATCCTACCGAGTCAGAGCAAAACTGATCTACAAATGAACTGCGTTGGTATTAAAGAGCAAGCAGCCATCTTTTATGATTTCTTTTTCTAAGTAGAAATATCAATCAACACTCTCACGAACATCAGCTTGTGCAACACACTATCGTGATTTGTAATAACTCCGAACTAGTTTATAAACAAGAAAATTGATTTTAAGAGAATAGGCAGGAGCTGGTGGAGACACTGAAACCTTATATTAAGAATCTCTTGTTGCATTGTTGGAGAAAACATATGTCAGTGTAGCAAGGTCAACCGGAAAGTATTATTTTGCTAATAGCCAATATAATGCATCCATTAAATATCTTTCTAATACTGATCATTGGGATTTACTCTATAATCTTTGCCTGACACCACAGGCTACCCTAGGAATACTGATTCCATTTACACTTTGCAAGCCATGTTTTTAACCTCAAAAACAGAAAGTGGTGTTGACTTTGGATGATTCACTCAATTTTAAGTGTTTTTGTAATTTAGAGCAATTACATTAATTTTTGGCTTTTGAAAAAACATAAATTTATTTATCAAAATAAGTAAGAGAAAGTCAAATCAGCCCATCCCATCAGGAGTTCAGCCCAGAATAACTACACGGAACACATAGATGCTGCCAAAACATCACAGCAATCGCCTCAGCAAGTAGAGTAAGAGAAGGTCTTTACTTGGAGAAATTGCGAGACCACCCATTAGCACATCAGGACAACTATGGAGAACTTGCCAATGGTTGAAAGGAAAAGATCCTTTCTTATGAATTTAAAGTGTACCAATGAGGTGGCTTGTTCTTTTTTCTCTCACTGGGCACACAGATGTTATTTTGATGTTCATGTGAAAAATAGGCAAATAACTTTATTGTATGCCCACAATGAAGCTCAGCATTAAGCTGTATGTTTTGTTATACATATGCATCTTCCCCCCATAATTATTTTATTAGTATGTATTTGAGTTGCATAATTAAATTTCTCTTGGGGTGTCTATAACAAAACATATTACATGATAACATTTTACTTCCTCTTCATTACCCCCATCCTCTTGTGTCTCCCTCAAACATAAATCCCCTTCTCATTTCACAAAGTCTGTGTCCTGTTTCTTATCATCTCTCTCTATTTTAAATTATTTATATTTGGGGGTTCTCACTTTTTTTGACACAGGGTGTCACTCTGTAGTCCACATTAGTCCTGAAATCATTATGCAGCCCAGGCTGGCCTTGAACCCATGAACCCACAGCAATCCTCCTGCTTTAGCCTGGGTTCTAGAATTACAGGAATGTACCAAAATGTCTCGCTAGTTTTTTTTTTTTTTTTATGTAGGTCTGAGGAATTCAACCCAGGGCCACTTTCATCGCTGAAGTAGGCCCTCTGCCTTAACACTTGGTTTCCTAATTCACTTAGCATTATGATCTCAATCTTAAAGCTATATATACTTCTTAATACTATTTATGAATACAAAATGATTTATATACTTTAGAATCAAACTTTCTAATTCAGTTGCTTTTCGACATTTATAAATGGTTAAATCAACTCTAAGTAATATACAAGTATGGGCCTGTCAATCTATTGTTAATGAATAGTATTTTCAAAAACATTTAATAAAGGGTAACTTTATTTCTATGCACTGCTTATATCCATACTTCTCATGTAAAGGTTGTGTACACTAAATTATGAATTATAACTTCAGAGACAAACTTTCCACCATGCAATCTGTTTCATTGCCTGTTGATCACTGCAGCGCTCTACAATGTAGCACTGTGCACCGTAATTTAAGGGATTTTAAAAATCATACAGTTATTTGGCAGAATGAGGGCCCTCCAAAAAGAGAAATGCCTCCCCCATTCTTAAGAAAATCAGCATAACTTATCATCTGAATATTTTCAGAACCTTAAAATAAAACTTCTGCTTTGGCAGAATCCAAATCCCTGTGACATCAGTTTTAGCAGACTGGAGGTTAGCTATTGTATGCCAAAATATTTCTCTTATATATTTCCTGTTGGAATAGGTCCTGGTACTGAGTACTTTTTTAGCACTAAGGAAATCCAATTCTGTCTTTGCTTTTTCACTGGAGGATTGAGGTGTTGGGATGGAGTAAGACCATGTTTGCTTATAGGTGTTTGCTGAACATTTTCCTCAGAACACAGAGCTATCGCCGATCCACTGTGTGCATGCTTACCTGTAGAAAGTTCGTAAGCATTTTTCTCCTTTCTCTTAGTTTACTCTGAGATGTAGGCATCTGTATCCTGAGCAGGGTTTTCTCATCAGCTCTTTTCTCATCATTTCTTCTATGCAGTCCCAAACTGATAGACCTGCAGTCCTTTGTGTGTAATTTCAAAACTTGACTGTGTTACTACTCTGATTTAAAAAGAAAAGTTAATCTAACTCATAAGCAAATGAGTACGAAAGTCTTTAGTAAGGTGCAACGTAAGAGCAGATTCTGCAGGCCCAAAGCTTTGCCACCGCATCAGAAATTACCTGAAGTGCAAACTAACTTTGATGTCTACTCAGCAAAATGTTACTCCCCTGCACCACGAGAATAATCCCATTTTCTCACAAATACATTGGTATTTCACAAAATTTTGTTTTGTTTTTATTATTGGATTCTGAGTTTCCCAATAGAGCATGGTGGAAAGTCTTCTTGTCTCTTCTCATTATCTAAGTACCTACATAGTGCCCCCAATTGTTCCTTTTTGCTCATAAACATCACAAGTATTTGCAGTTTATAGAGTCTGCAGACCCAGACCTCTCTTCTGCTCTGGGGCACCAACAGAGAGATAAAGCATTCAAAGAGATGAGGCATCGTAGTACGGGAATAAACTGGAGACATTTTCACCAGTTTAGCAGTTGGACTGTCACATAGTATGTTTATACATTTTTAAAATTATTTTGGGTAAAAAGTATAGCAATACAAATTGGCTTATTTTTGAAAATATCGATTGGAATTATTTTCCAAGATTAGTCATCAGGACAAAGGATTATGAGAACAGAAAATGGGAGTCAACTTAAAGAATTTTCATATCTGGGCAGCTCACGGAAAGATCCCAGTCACTTACACCTGCTGTAAAGAGACTGACTTAGACTCCAGGGAAGTTGCTCTAATTCGGGGAGCGGATAGCTGTGATTTCTTTTAAGCTGATGTCTGCCTTCATAGTTAGGTGTGCTGGGTAAAGTCCCCCGGCCTGCTACAACTTACATAATGAAGCTCAGAAAGGGCCTCTCCACTGCTTGCTGTCTCTGTTCCCTGTGTTGAGTCGTCTCTGAACACACACCAAGGGCCCTTCAAGAACCGAAGAAATAGGAATGACGTTTTGTTTCTCTGTGACTTGTGTATATCCCTTAAAGATAAAGCAATTTTCAGTGTCAAAACTTTGATTCTTTTAAAGCCATTGTAGCGGAGGACTTATGTCGTTTCCAAAACATTCCCAGTGAAGTAGTTGCCTATTAAGAACACAATCCTCAGAGAACTGTTGGGAACCAGGCAGCCACTGAAGCTAGTCAATTAAAGAGGATCAGGTGCATCTGTCAGTATATTGATTTCTTATGAAAAGACCTCTCATCTGAAGGTCTTGGTACAAAACCTTCTATTTTTATTAGAATAACATGGAACAACTTACCTAGCTAAGACTTAAAGGACCTCATAACTTGAAGAAGTAAAATCATAAAGGTATAAAAAATAAACTCTTCTCTAATAGACAGTGTTCAAAGGCTATCTTTGATCTGTAGAAACCAAGAGTCTTCATGGCCTTCAACACTTTTAACATTTGTCTTTTCTCCCCAATGTTTTGTTTGGATATGAACATTCACTAAATAACTAACTGCTGTTTGGCCTACTTTAGCATGTCCTTCCTCTACTTGGTAGGTAAACTCATTGCTGATAACTTCAATTTTGATGAGAGATTTATGTGAATGAATAATAGATATCAGCAAACTTGTCTACTTATTGAATTGATTATTGGTCTCAGAGATAAATTCTAGTAATATTTGTAGTGTGTGGAAATTATACATTAATGTCACTCTTAATAACAGAGAAAATCATTTTTGTAAGAATTTTGAAACAATCATTTTACGACCTCTGGTTATAGCCACTCCCTTACAACCCGTATTTGCTGGTATTTACATTTTAAATCTCATTTTAAAATAATTAAAATATCACAAACACCAAATCTCTAATGAAAATATATATAGGAGAATTTATTCAAATGATGTAGTTAAATAATTACATAGGAAAATTTGATCTCTTCTTTATAAGATTTATAAATTCTCATTAGCAATCCTAATGAACATGATGGTCAGAAATTTAACATTTTTTAGGAATCTTGATCTTCAAGTAAGAATTGATTTTTTCATTTCTTATATGATATTAAAAGGTAAAGTCTTAATTTATATCAAAAGATTTCAAAAATATATCTCACATACATTTGGACCAAAGTCATGACTATGTACATGAAAGTAGATGCTCTATTAATAAAATCATGTTATCAATCTGTTTAGACTAATCTCAGCAACAAGTATACAAAATCATTTCCTTTACTATGATACCTTATGCTCAATGTCAACACATATCATTCTTTTAGTAAATTATAGTAACTTCTAAATATCTTCATTTTTCTATGTATATGTAGTTCTGCTTGCCAAAAATATTGTATATATTCAAGGTATGCCATGATTTAAAATATGCATACATACACATTATGAAATAATTACCACAATCAAGCTACTTAACATATCTATGACCTTACATAGTTGTCATTTTGTGTGTGTTATCAAAAATAAAATCTACTCTGACATAGCAAATGTCAAGTAGACATGTGCATTAAATATAACCACCATGTTATATAGTAGACTCCAAAATGTGTTCATTTTATAACTGAAAGATTATGTCTTTTGATCAATATCTCACCACTTTTTGAGCTTGGCCCCTCCACCCCCAGTAACTACTTTTTGCTTTGTTTTTATGAATTCAACTTTTTAGGTTTCACACTGTATCACTTTCTGTTTCTGGACTGTTTGGTACACACTCACATACATACCACACACACACACGCGCGCGCACGTTTTATTATCCATTAACTGTGATGAGTGTTTGCATTGTTTCTATATTCTGACTGTTGTGAAGAAACAGTGCAGTGACTGTCGGAGCTCTTCCTTTGGGTATGCACTAAATAAATGGTTATCTTCCTAGAAGAGAGATTGCTGGTCAAGTAATATTTCCATTTGGAATAGTATTAGGAACTTCCATACAGGTTTCTGCAATGTCTATCCAGATTCACATTCCTTCAAACACAATATATGGGTTCCCTTTTCTCCATATTTTTAAAAATACTCTTGAATTTTTGACAGGAGCCATCCTAACAGGCTTGAAGTGATACCTTGTTGTGATAATGAAATGCATTTTTTGGTGATTAGTCACATTAAACATCTTTCCATACAATCCTTGGCTATGCATGTGTCTTCTGTAGCAAAGTAAGCTTCTTTGCCCATTTGTAAAATCAGACTTTTTGCTTTTTTTGCTGTTAAACTGCTAGAGTTTCTGGTATCTTTCCAATATTAACTCCTGACCACATCTATATATGTTGCAGATATCTTCTTTCATGTTGTAAGTTGTCACTTTGCTTTTTAAAAATTATTTCTTTTGTTTGGAAGAAGTATTTTTAAATGTAATACAATCCTACTTGCTTATTTTAACAGCTACTGACTGATTTCGAGGTCCTATCCAAAACATCATTGCCAAACCCAGCATCACAGAGTTTCCTACTCAGTGTTCTACAGTTTTAGGTCTAACATCAGCGTCTTTAATCTGTTCTGAGCTGGTTTTTATGTAGAGTGCAAAATAGAGACCCGCATATTTTTGGCATCTCTGGCGACGGTGATTTGACCTCATATTCAAGGATTTGTTTCTGAACTTTCTACTCCTCTTCCCTTTCACTTTGACTAAGGGTGATCGCAAAACCACGCACATCCACACACATCACAACGTCTAGTTTTGAGTCCTGGTTTTTCCTAGGAAGAAGAGTTAATCTGAGTGAATATCCAGGTCAGTTTTGCTAATGAGTATTCTCAGAGTGCAGCGGTTACAAACCGAGATTTGGAGAAGGAGATTGAAGTCGCCATCGCCACTCTGCCCTCAGCGCTGTGCACTTCTCTACGCTTCCACTCCCACTGCTGTCGGGAATAATAACAGTAAGGGGACGATGCACCCACCCAGTAGAACACAGCAGCTTTACAAATAAGGTGAAATGCCCCATGAATATTAAACACTAAGCAACCGTTAGCTCCTGTTAGTGTTACCTGCTTTGGGGCATCTACCCATATTAAATCTCTATTTGAGAAATTATGATATGTTCATTTATAATGCTCCTACTTATGAAAAATATTTTTCATTTTCTTGGGCTATTTTTAGAGATGCTAATTATATTCATTGCACATAAATTTTAAAGAACCTAAATAGCTTATTAGAATTGATTTCATGTGATTAAATGCCATATTTATTCCATATTATTTTTATTAAGAGAAAATAAATCTCTTAATGAAGAAATATCTCAAATAAACATGTGTGTTCTAATCTGTACTTCCATTTACTTTCCATAATCATAAGTCTAGTATTAATTCATGTAAATTAGTTTTCTTGTTTTCTGGTCACATAATTACAACCAAGACTACAACCAAGACTTTAAAGAATATAGGAAAAGGGTTTATCTTTCTATATGTTACAACTTACTTGAAAAAATGATAGCATGCAGACCTTCTTGTCTACATGACTTGCCTGATTGTGAACAATTTATTTTTTAGAAAGAATAATACATTTGACATATTTTTCTAACATCTGCTTTAAAGTTAATTTTTTAAATATCGCATAAACCTAAATATTTAGAAATCAATATTGATAAATGTATTTAATAAGTTATAATGTTAATCTGAAGTGGTTTGTACAATGTTTCCCTTTAAAACACATCAGATACGCAGAAAAAATTTTCTAAGTAAAATTACACATACACGTGCAACAGAACATCTTAGGATGTGACTCACCCATGTTAAAAAGAAGCAAGTGGTAATGATTGAGAAAATATTAAGAAATGGCAAAAAATTGCAACAAACCTTGAAATTCTGTGTTTACAGTAAAATAACCTAGCATATATAGTTCCACAGTTTTTTAGGTGACGAAGAACAAAATTACAGTTGTGTTTTTATCAAAAAATGAAGGATCTTTGGTAAAATAACAGCCAAATCTCCCTCTAGCTGTAACTACCAGCACGTTTCTCTTCTCTGGTTTGTGACTGGCTACACTCTTTACTTCCTCTACTTCCTTCTTCCCTCTCCACAGACTTTTACTTGGTTTCCTGTTCCATTTTAGCTCTCCAAAATGTCACGAGTGGCCTTGAGGGTCATGGAAACCAGGGAATGCAGTTTGTTCCTCACCTGGACCTCTCAGAAATAGTTAACTCCTTTGTCTTCTTCTTCTTCAAACTCTCTGTTCCTTCTGCTTAATTAATTTACCTTCATTTCATCCCGTGCTTCTGATGACAACATCTTTGCCTTTTGAAATCACTCAGCTTCGTGATTCAGATGTTAAATAATCATGTCTTAGCCAGAAGGCTGAGAAATGATCGGTTGTTAAATATTTGATGTCCTCATGGCACAGTTACAGTTCCCTCTACTATTTTCCTCTCTTCTCCTTTTTTCCATTTATTTTTCTTAGTATAAATCTTCTCCCTCATATGTATCATCCATAAGTATGTCTTTATAATATATGTTATTGGGATGATATTTTCATGTCTCTAGTACAGAACATATTGAGATGTATGCTTGGAAATGTTATTACCTACACACCACAGCCATTAGAATCATTCTGGAAATGTTTCAAAACAAACTACAACTTACTATGTCCAAAACCAGATGAACTGTTTTCCCATATTCATCCATCATATCTTCTCGAGTTTCCTAGTTTAATTTAATTCTGTATAACAGAAAATGAAGAGTCACTGTGACAACTCTTCTATGCCCTGTACCTCCCTGCTGCACACAGTGTGTCAGCATGTATCGCGGCCTTGTCTTTTAAAATCTGCCTTGATGTTGTCAATTTTCTTTTTAATTTTCTACACTAGAGATATTATGATAAGCAAAGCAATTATAAGTCCAGAAGTATATTCAATAATTAACTATTCATGGTTGTTTAAGAATTTAACATTTCCTGGCTAACTCAAAGCGATTAGAAATGTAGTTGATGAGAATCAATAGACTATGTAAAAATCTTTTGAAAAGATAAAATTTGTCAGGAGGTAGCAACTAGCAATGCATCAGCATTTGAAAGGGATTTGCAGAGTTTTGTCCTACAAGAGCGTGCATGCAAATTAACACGTATGGCTATTGTTTCTTTAAAATCAAAATCCATAAGTAAGAGTGTAGGATATGGGGTCTCATGCCAATTATGTATTTTATATGAATCTTGGTACATTTTTACTATCTCAGTATGTACATGTACATGTACATGTACATGTACATATATATATATATATATATATATATATATATATATATATATAGTATTATTAGCCACATTAACCATTATTAATGTATAGTTCATTAATTAGACTCACAACATCACTATCTTGAGAATTTTCTCATCACACAAGACAGAAACTCCATACGTGACACAGTAACTCCTCATCAGTATCTTCCATCTGCTTTCTATCTATGAATTTGCCTTCTCTGCATATTTTACATAAATGGAATCACAACACTTGTTCATTTGTGTTATGTTTGTTTGGCTACAATGTTTCATCTGTGGTGTAGCATGCATCAGGACGTCATTGCTTTTAGTGACTAAGTTCTACTCCATCTGAAAGTGTACATCATATTTTGTATATCCAGTCATCTGTTAATGGACACTTGGCTAGGGCTGTTTTCATCTTTTGGCTTTTGAAAATAAAGCTGTACTGGTCACTGATGAGAAAGTATCTGCTTTTCACTTCCTTTGAAAAAATAATTGCTGAATCACACGGTGTTTCTATGACCATTTGGGAAACCACCCAACTGTTTTCCACAGCACCTGCCCCATTTCACCTTCCTAACCAAAAAGTACAAGGATTCCTCATTAACACTTTCCAAGGAGGGCGTGAGGTTAGTGCTCGCTAGCTTGGAGTTACTATAGAGAATTTGTTGTAATGCATTAACAAAGATTAATAATGAATTTAAACATGAAAGTTTTAAGGCATAGCACAGTGACCTGGAAGTCTTTTAGTCTGGAGCTATGGGTAGACTATCTAACCTTCATTTTTATGACAATATATTTAGATTATACTAACCACCCCTGTGAACATAACGTATTAACTGTTAGGGACATAAGAAACATTATTGCGATTTAGTCACTTTTGTTCCATTTTGCTTTGTCCAAGTCGCATATGACTATTGGTGCATGGAGCTTGTTGGTTAGATATGTAATCTGTCTGTGAAAGTGAGCAGAATCAATTGATGGCTAGAAAAGTCAGTGCTTTTTTTTTTTAATTGACCCATTTGAACTGGTAAGGTTACTGTTCACATAGAATGGATATTGTCTACCCAATTGTTTCTTTTTCCATTCAAGAAAAAGAATAAACTAAATAAATTCAGTTTATGATATGTAGTCACTGTGACATTATTAAACAGAAATCATGCCTTCTAAAAAAAGAAGGCATGTGGTCTATGCCATTAGTGGAGAATCAGACATATTTATAAGGCAGACCGAGGCTGAGGAAGATGATCTTTGAACTTTGTGGCCTCCATTCCCTCAAATACTCCACAGTAATGGAGTGATACATTGATGGGGTGGTTAACATGTTCCATCCACGGGTGTGGTTAGTATAATCTAAACATATTAGTGATATTAGTAGTGATATGTTGAGGCCATTTTTGAGGAAAGGGGAACATTATATGCACTTACAGAGAAGTGAAGGTTTATAGTTGGGAAAGTAACAGAGAACTCGCAAGCATAGGATAAGAGCTTACTGCTGTGGATTGGCTCTGGAATGTCCCCCCAACGCCTCCTATATTTGGATGTTATGGGTCATCTGTGGAGCCATGTGCCGTTAGGAGTCGGAGCCTGGTCCTGAGGGGCGGATGATGGGTGTGTAGTAGTTGTAGGTGTGTGGCGGACTTTGGACTACAAGCATGTGGGAGATTATAGATCACAGCCACGTGGTGGATTAGGATCGTATATATGTAAGGGCTGAATGCTGATGCTGACCCCAGAAGGAGCAGATCACTGGGATAGGACCTGGAAAGGAATGCGCTACTTCTTCCCTTCCTCCTGCACTTGACTTCCTGCTCCTGATGCCATGGAAAGCTTCTCTGACATGTGCTTCCATTACCAGCCACCCATGATAGACCGAAATCTTCGGAAATTGTGAGATAAAATAAACCTTTCCTCCCTAGAATTGTTGATGTCTGGTATTCTATGACAGCAAAGAGCCAGTAGCTTAAGATACCTATGAATGCATGCACACTGTCTGCATCCATACAAACCTTTTCCCCTTGTTTTGAAGAACTGTTAGGACAGAGCATACTAATGGTTCTACTGGGCAGTTCTGCTCTCAGGGTCATCTTTTCCAAACTGTAGTTTTTCACTTCCTATGAATTGTGTCCAGCATGAGTGTTTTTAGTGGTGTTCAGAATAGGAGTTAATATGCGTAGAACTTCCCTTTAAGTTCAAGAATCATGAAAAAATAAAACTGAGCATTGAAATTTAAGAAGAAATAATTTGCTAGGTTCTCTAGTTGACAGAAGAAAAAAATGTTCTGAAGATTTCTTTTAATCTGTCAAGATATTAATCTTCATTATTATTTCACGCTTGAAGCATTCTAAATCAAAGGCAAAATAAAGACACTTGATTTGTGTATAAGTTAGTAATCCTTCAATCTTACAAGATTTAGGACTAATACTTATTTATCTGTTAACATAACATCATTTTCTTACTGAAAAACTTCTACAGCACGCAAGCAAATGGGACATAAAATCTATTTACCTTAATTTCTATTTTCAAAAAAAGTCTAAATCTTATTTCAACCTTGTTTTCAGCCTTTCATGTCACTAACACTTATCAAATGCTCAGTGTATAAACAAACCATACAATTCACACAGCTTCACTCCTTGTAAGTACCTCAAGCAATTCCAAGCCACCGTTCGTGCCTAACTCTTTGACTGTAGCTAGAAAATTTCAATCCAGTTTTAAGGTCAAATGTCATCATCTGCAAATCTTTTGTTTCGCTGATGGGAAATAATTTCTACCACTGCGCTACTATATGACTTTCTGCCACCATCGACAGACGCACTTTCTACACCGTGTAGGAGCTCTACTGGGTGGTGGGCCATAGGAGCTTACTAATATACCAAATACATGGTGTGCAGATTAGGGAGTCCTTCTAATAAAGCTTATAAATTTAAATTGTATGGAACTTACATTTCCAATATAGATCTTTTTAAAAAATTATCTTAAGATGAGTGAAATACATTTTATGTCAAATAGTTTAAAAAGAAACCTGCAGCTCATGGACATTAGCTAAGTAATGTTAGTGTTCCATGACAGAAAAAATAAAATAAAAGGGTGCCTTTTCTCAACTAAACTTTTATTTTATTATCAACTTAGATGATAATTTTATAACAAACAAATCCCAAAAATCAGAAATATAAAACAACTTTCACTTCCACTACCACATATCACCCCCATATAGCCCAAAATCTATATCTACCCTCTCAAAGGGGAAGAAAATACATGTACTTTTTTGTAGTTTACATTTTGCTACTAACGGTTTGTCTTAGTCTCATTACTACTCCAATAAAAGTGCTTTCTAACCTTATTTTAATGATTCCTCACATTTATCTATTCTCTATATACATTCATTGAATATTTCAAAAATCTTCATTTTCATTATATTTAAGTCATATTACTTTTGTCCATGTAATTTAATCTGTTATGATTACCTTAGATTATTTTCTGCTAATAAATTTCTAAAATAACAATCGATCTGTCCAGAGCATGTTATGTTGTTGAAAATATTGCGATGCATTCATGGCTTGCCCTGAGAATGTTCAATATTGGCTGATTTTCTCAAGCATCCTCATCCTAAGGCAAGTGAGATTCCGTTTCCCCTGAAATATGTGCCAGAATTGGGATGTCATGGCCCTCATCGCTCCCTAAAATATGAAACATATCCCTAGCAACACAAAAACTACTGAGATTAAACATATGTTAACTCAAACACCTTTATCGCATACTTCTTGCAATTATAAAAAATATATATTTGGAGTTAGCTGCATTATGACGCACTCATTAATGGTACCTGATAAATATTGACTCCCTGTTACCGGCTTTGAAATCCTGCTAAACTAAAGAAACGTTCTAGTTTGGAGTTACACTGTCTACAGCCAAACTGTTACCCATCACCTATCCAAATTGTTGCCCGTCTTGTGACTTTGTGATGTCGAATCACACACTACAAGGTAGAAATAATGACAACGGAGTCTTTGAAGGGTGTTTTTGAGAACACAATTATATACAATAATGTATATAAAGTTGTCCAGTGCCTGTCAACTAGAAGATGTCTAGAAGATCATAAACATTGGTAATTTTACTATAATTTTTGGAAAACATTTAATGTACAAGTTTATTGTGATAGATATGTTCAGTACCTATTTATTTTAGAACTAGTTATACTACATAATTGGGAAATGTAAGACATTAACTTGGTGGGTAACCCAATAATAGTTTATGAAATATATGTATTACCAAACCTTTCAGTCACATGAGCATTGAAATAATTTGAGGAAAAAATGGTGTCACTTTGGAATAGGTCAAATAGAAAGAGTATGTTGCTCAACATTACTACATCAATTAGAGTCCGTGTAAATTTTTAAAGGATTCTGGTAATAATTCATGTAGTAAAACCTAAAAGTCACCTTTCAATAAACAAAAAGCTTCCAGGTCAAATTGCTTCATGATATTCATATATATTTTTCTTATCTTGAGTTAACATGAGATAGCAGTCAGAGTTACACTTTCACTTATAACTCATTTAAAGAACTAAGACAGGTAAAAAGAAAAGTACTGCTTTTCATAACACAAATATAGAATTAAACTGTCAAGACTTGAAATGTTCACTCTAATACATGGAGAGTAAGATTTTTTTAATTCAAATAATTTTCTTTGAATGTGATAAGGAATGAATGCAATGGCCAGAAAACTGTGACAATTAATTTGCAGAATGGCTGGATTTTAATGAAAGGCTCTAAGAAAGAAAAAATGATGAAATGAGTACACTCCTCACTTTTAAATCATTTACACTTGAATAATTTATGGTATCTTTAATTCATCCATTTAAATTACCCAAGACGAATACAATAAGAATAGAAGAGATTTAAAATTTGTTAGCTTTTTTTCTGAAAATGTTTGGTGATAAATATTCTCTGTTTTTATTACTCTTTTGCAGTTTTATGGTTTACAAAATGAGTTTGAAAGCAAAGGGACAATACACAATGTAACAAGCTGGTCAGTCTATAAATACTTGACCTATATCTGTAGACATTAAACAAAAATCTGTTATACGGATATATTATAAATTCCTTCAGAGAAAACTAACCTAATTGGCATTCTCTCTGAATTTAACCCACTCTAGTCTTTCTGTTTCTTCAGTTGTTGAACAGGATTCTTCAGTTGTTCAAACAAAAATCTCTGGAGTGGCTTTTCACATCTTTTCTCTGAAATTCATCAGAAAATTTTATCCAAAGTACTTAAATAATCTAAGCAGTGTCCATTTGGCAACCATCTACTGCCACCACCCTTCCCAGTCACCTCCATCACAATTCCCTCTCTTCTGCTCCCCCCACATCTTCTCTCTCTTTTTCTTGGGTTATTAAAATAGTTTCTTAATAGCTTCCATGCTTTGGTGGTTTCTTTTCCTTCTACCACAGAAGTCAGAATGAGCCTTTAGGAATAAAAGTTCAAATGTGTCAGCCCTCTCAGAACTGCCAACAGCTTTTCCATCTCACTCAGAGGCAGAGCCAAAGGTCGTACAATCTACTTCACAGCAGTAAAGGGATCTGAGTTCCTGCTACTTTGCTGATTTTAGCTCCTATTATATTTTTCTTTTCCTGCATTCTCTCTGTAGACACACCAAGCGTGTTCTCACTTCGAAGCTGCAGCAGCTGTGCATATAACACAAAGGCACACAATTTCTCATATTCTTTTTTTTTAACTCTACCAATGACTCCATCACCATTTTGATTCTTACCAAAAGAGCCCTGGAATTCAACTCTGAATGTGACCAGACCTCTCAGAACATCACGTAATTTACGATATATCTATGAGGTATTTTGCCTGCAGTGGTGGAAGCAAGGCTGTCCCCTTCTACTCTTTTCGACCATCAAGAATAAGATGCTCCGTCAGAATGAGGGCTTTGTTGATATGTACTTGGTGAAATGAATAGACAAAGTAAAAGAGAGAGATCAGAATATTCCTAGAACTAGAAAGTGGTGGAAAATGGCTGCAGCACACACAAATTCAGGAAGATCAAATGAAGACAGAGGTCTGAAGGCAAATCCAAATTAGAAAATTCATATCCAGGCAAAGACTCAAGCAAATGTGTGACAGGATATGTGAAAACTTTAATTCTCTTGTCATTGGTGAAGATAACTTTTGGTGGGCAATCAGTGCTAAAGAAAATTCAACTATGAACAGAACATAGAAATAGTAATGATACATATTTTAAGATACTGATGTTCAGAAAAAAAATAGAAATTCCTTTTAGGACTAGGAATATCCCCAATGAAAGAGCTGTAAGGAAAGTAAATAAATCAAGAAAGACCACTAATTCAATGAGAAATTGACTTACAAGGCAATGTACCTCATTAAATACAAAGGTAGAATTAAGTCTCTGAGTTTCCCAGTTGTAGTTAGAGAGAAACCACAATTGTTCAGGCCCAGGAAATGGCCCGCGGGTTTAAGGGAAAACTCAGGTACCTTTCTTCCGGCTGCAGTATTGAACCACAGAATGAATGCTCATAGAGGGAAAAATGGAGTTTCATTTCAGGAATAAAGTAAAGATTACAGTTTCCAATGAGCTTCTTACTAAAGGCTTTATTTAAAAAGTGATGTTAAAATGCAACTAAAAGTAGGGGGAGAGGGAGCTGTGGAGGTTCCTGGGGATGGGACATTCTAAGCATAAGGAAAGAGTGGAAAGGCCCTTTGGTGGAAATACCAGAGGCTGGAGTAGCTGGACTGGGAAGAGGAGAGAAAGGAACTGGAACAGGAATGTGGGGAGAACCTCAATATGGCCTCGAACACTACCACGTAGACAGATTGTCTTTGATTTTGAGTGAGGTAGAAGCTTACAGGTGTCTCTTAACACAGTCCAGGATAGGAGTACTATTGATAAGCTTGTGAACATGACCTTCACGCCCTCGACTGGCCCCTGCAAACGGCTGGTTAGAAACTACAAGAGAGGCAAGTGAAGGCCACACCGTGCTTCTTTCTCTAATGCAGTGATGGTCTCTTACTCTTGACCTTGAGTAATTTGTCCTTACGGAGTTTTGTACCCCTGTCCCAGAAGCATTAAGAACATTCCAGTACTGGTTAAACTTGTATCTCTTTCCCTAAAACAAAATGATGTGACACTTATTCTACTGAGCTTTCTCATGTGCCAGACACTATGCTCTATGTTTTATGCATTGAGTCCCATTTCCTCCTTCAGCTGTGCGTGAGGGCTACCTCCACCCTCTGAGTGAGAGGGAAAACGTACCACAGAGAGCTCATAGAGCATGCGCCCTACTTGAGTTGATGTAACACTGTTCTTGTGGATCCCTGTTCCCCCTTTTGATACTTTCTTTAGATTGGCTAACATCTAGTCAGAACACAGCACATTCTACAGACGGTTGAATTAGATCGCTCAGGAGAAGAAACTCCCCCACGCTCTGTCTGCGTCTTCAGAACTTTGCCACAGCTTGGGATGCCACTTGGTTAGGGTATAATCTGGGGACGCTGTGTGAGTGTATGAGAATCGGAACCTGGGGACTCCACTGCAGGACACCCATTAGCCAACCGCGCAACTTCCAAATTTCTCATTTTAATTTTCTGCATGGTAATAGTCCCCAAAGCAGAATCAATGCTCCATAAGTTTTGAGGTCATATTTTAACAGAAAGCCTACAAAATTAGGCACGGCTGAATATGACCATAGATGGAGAAAGTAAAGCATGAAAATATATTTTTAAAAGCTGATAAACGTACACACAAACTCCAGGAAAAGCAATAAAATTATCATTTTACATACAGTAGAACTCTACAATTTATTAGTTTTTATTTGTTTTTATCCAGTATGGTTACATGTTCCCTAATATTGGCTTCAACTAGGTGATTTGGCGTCATAGAGCTGAGTGCACAGTAAAGTGAATTTAGGCAGTATTCTCAGAGCTGCCTTCTTCTAAGTTTTCAGTGACAGCTGCCTGTCAAACTCTGAAGAGGCCAAAGTTGCCTGATTTAACCTGTTAACCCTATCGTTTCACAAACACAGCTGCTAGCGCACAATAAACCACATGCCATGAAGTGGTCATGCAGCCTTTTCATTTACGGCCTACTTAATATCCCATGAAGAATGATCTGATATGGAAACCCAGCTTGCAATGCACTGCCCATCGTAATACACCACGATATTACTCTAATCATAGCCTGTACGGTAAGGGGACAGAGGAGACAGAGCTGGAGGAATTTTGTTCTTCATGGTAACCTAGAAGCTGCCTGTGTGTACAGACGCACAAGTTCCCGACAGTCATAACAGGAACCATACTGTGATGATATACAGCTAAACGTTCAATATTTTCCTCACCTTAAACTCTAATGTTTCCCCTTCATTCTACTTTTTTCCCAAGCACTGTAAGTTTCAGAAGCACTCACCTTAGAAGAGACTGTCCTTGGGAGGGCAGAAAATCAGATTATTTGACATCTGCACGTAGAACCCTGACTTGGAGATAGGCCAACAAGTTTTTCGAAACTCTGGTTTACTGCCTGTCATTCCATGTAAGCCATTTGCCCTTTACCCTTTACCCTTTACGATGTTAGTCTATTTCCTGTAACTTAATTAACTTCTTAATGAATGGTTCGAGCAGGCCATTCATTACAGAGCACGAGGGTGGTATCATGGCAGGCGTTAACTAATTCTACCTTTTGTCCAGTGAGGTTAAGTGCAGCCGCCGTAGGAAAGGGCATGGAAGTGCTCTGACACTGCACCATAGGGGGCATCTGTCAAAGTGATACAACTAAGGATTACCAGAAAGTCAGAATTAAAGTCAAAGTCCCCCTGGACACCCAGGGACCGGTCAGGATTTTCATACCAAAATTTCCAGCGGACCAGCGTACTGACCCAGAGTCATCTACAAGATCAGCACTTCCGCCTGAAGCTAATCTAGCCATTACCTTGAAATGTGCACAGTGCACATTTTAAGTCAAACCAGCCCCTGTAGGCACTTCAATACATGTTTGTTTAATTTAATTAAATTTGAATGGAATTGGGTAAAGCTGCTTCCTTGGTATAACATATGAAAACTTATTGAATTTTCAGCTTATTTTTATGGCTATTTTAAGGTATTTACTAACTTTGATAATAAAAATGTGGACAGGATCATAATTCATGATTAGGTTAACATTTCTTCTTACTGTAGGCATTTTTCAATAACTTTTCTTGCCGTGATATACAGCGATGCATGCATTTGTAATGCACTTGAGGAGTGAGTATAAAAACAAGTTTGAAAAACTGAAACCTGTCTACATTTTTTTCATTGATCCATTTGTCAAACCGTGTTGATGCAGAAGCATTATTGATCTGAGTCCACTGTCACTAACACAGCTGAGGAGAAAAGAAACTGCATCATTGTCCTGTGCTCTGGGAATGCGCGAGGACAGAAGTGAGGGCCTCATTTCATATCCAAGTGCCCTTTTTCTCCGTGTGTGATTTTGGGCAAGTCATTAAACAGTTTGAGAACACAGATTCTTCAGGGGATAATATGCCAATGAGTTTAGGCCTCCTTAAAGAACTTTGGGAAAGTAATTATTTTATTTTATTTGTATATGTTTGTGGTACCTACTAATTTGCATGTCAATTGCAAGTATCTTGGGGGGATTGCAGTATATCCATCTTACTTTCTGCTTTCTCCCCTTTTCCTCCCAGCCCTCTTGCCCCTTTCCCTATCCTCAAGTTCCCTTCCCATTTCTGAGCAGACTAGTTCTTTAAATGAACATATATGTACGTGCACTGTTAGCGCCTCATCTGCTGGGTAGCAGTAGAGTCTGAGCAGTATGGTACCATTCTACGTGTCCAGCTGAGTAAGCAATCATTTTCACCTTTGAGGCTGCCAATCATTTGATACAGTATTGAAAAACAATGAAATCAACCTCTCTAAGTGGGGGAGCTCCATATTGGGGCCCTCTGGAACTACCAGGTAACCTGGGCAACTTGAGGTCATATGTAAGTGTACCTAAGACAACTCGCTTTCTTCTGAGATATTTAAGGGTTCAAAAAAAAAAAAACCACAGTCAATCCACAAAATTTTAAAACACTAGTAACAGAATCTACAGAGAGAAATTTCTGGCTTAAATTTTCAAAAAAAAAAAAAAAGTAGTAAATGTAAAAACAACCGAACTGTCTAAAGTCCTTGTTTGCTAGTTTTTCTGTGCTGGAGGCCAAACTAGGTACCAGGTAAGAACACTGTTTCTGAGATGCACCCGTGCACACCTATGCTTCATAAGGAATCAGTTCCTAGACTTTTATATTTTAACCTTCAAGAAGTGCAGCCTAATTAGATAACACTCAGATACTCAGAAACCAAGAAAAAATACAAAAACCGTATTTTTTTGGTTATTAAGCCATGCATTTTAACTATAAGCATTACCCAAGGTTCTTAGTTCTTCTTCTCCATGAAAAGAAAAAAATAACATTTTCTATCCTATAAAGCCTGAAATAGTAACAACTGGAAATGAAGGAAGAATTGGGGAAAGACTGACTTTGAATCTGCCCTGGTTCTCTGTGAACAGGCCCTGCGGCTGGCACTTCATGGTCCTGTCTGTGGAGAACACTAGCCAACTTCTAATAGGGTTTGTGGATATCGGCATTATTGAAAATTTCAAAGCTATAAAAGCCCTCTATTAAATATATTCTCACACCTAGTTTCTGTAACTGACTACTCTAAAGTTAAATGTTTTGAACGCATAAACTGAATAATAGTTAGCCAAAGTCCCTCTTAATTCTTTAAACAAAATTTACAGTATTCACTCAGATACATGTGATGAATTATGTTGATTAGCTGGCTGAAGACTTGCTTTTAAAGACCCCACTGCCCTTCCTAGCACTGCCATTTACCACAAGCAGAAAGTCTTCAGGAATCACAGATTTATTGAACTGCCGAGTTCACTATTTTATTTTCAACTATTATTTTATCATTTACTTGAGAGAAAATGGGATGACAGCTTCTGCCTCTCGTTCAGCTGTTCTACTATAAACCAAACTGGCAGGAGAAGTAGTGCCCTGGTTTATCTTGTTCCTAAAACTACTTTGTAACTGGGAACAGGATGAACTTCTACACAGCCATATAGAATGCTAAATTTGAATCATTTGTAAGAAAATGGATACACCTTGAGACCATAATACATAGGCAACTAAGCCAGATACAAAAGCTTAAGTAGGTGGTGTCACTTATAGGAGAAACCTAAAAGATAAATGACTAAAAGAGTGAATTTAAAAGAAGAGAGCAATGGGGAGGTTGACTTTTTGGCGATGACAAGAGGCTCTGAAAATGAGGAAAAGAGGGAATGGAGTGGGGAGGGAAAGAAGAAATAAAAATATGGATCAAAATGAAATATGAACATACAGCAATGCCCCAGCTGTGTGTAAATGAATATGTGTTGTGTGATACAACAAATCAGAGAAAAACATGGTAACAGCTAGGGGGAACCGCTGAGTGTTGCTTCTGATCCCTCAGCCCTGCCCAACCTTCAACATAGTAGCTCGCTTTGTTCGATAACGAGGAGGGCTTTTTGAGAAGAATTATTTCCATCCTGAGTGACAGGGAAATTAATTGCTTTGCAAACATTGCTTTGCATTGACCACAGCTTTCAAAAACTATGCCAAAATAATTTTAAATAAATCCTTCTTCAGAAAGTAAGATCAGTATTCCATGCAAATGGGTCTTGGATTGAGATTGTTTGGCTCAGTAGAACGTGACCTTGCAGTCCGCTCACTAAGCAAAACATCACTTTTGTTTTTAAAGTACAAGCTGTTATTTTAATTCAAGTTTGACATCATTATTTTTGGAGCACTTCCTAGCCTAAAGCATTATCAAATTAGGATGTGCACTATTATAATGCAAAAGCAGAATTGTGTGTTTAACATGCAAGAGACATCTTTTCATTGGATGCACTTCCCCCTAAAGAGTGATCCAACAGATCCCTTCATCTAATATGTACGAGTCTCTTTTGTATCTTAAATTTTGAAATGTTTGGGTGAATTATTGTCTAAACTGACAGGTGATTGCTTTCAAGCTAACAATATATTTCAGTTAGGATGTCTGAAAAGAAACTGTATTCGAAAAAAATGCATGTTTTTCATAAGCTTTGGCTGAGTAGATAAGATGATATGGTACATAAATTATGAAAAACAAACTGGAATTACAAGTAAATTCACATATTTTTATTTTCAGATCTTCTTAGAAATCTGTACAAAACATTCTATAAAATATGATATGTATTCTTATATCAAACAAATAATGAAGCTCCCCACATGGAGACATATGGGGGTAATATATTTACAAAATAATTTCAAATAAGTACCTGTAAGAAAAGCCTACTTGATTTCCTTAGATTGTTTAAACACATGTCTATAGCTGTTCTTCTGTCTGCCAAATGCAATGTACATTCAAATCCGATAATCCAATTCTCATCAAATTATCTGTTTGTGTAGACAAATACTAAGGAGTAACACTGAAAATGATACAAAATGCATTTAAGTTTTAGGATCCTTCAAAGAACTCAGGCTTAAATTTACATTTAATTTAAAAATTGGTTTTCTTTCTATAATTTTCAAAATAATAAACTCATTTTAAATAATGAGTAAAACGAAATTTAGTGTCTAGATTTAGAGGATTAATTTGAAAGAAATCAGTCACACAAGGCATATTATTTTATATGTAGAATGAATATTAATTTTTAGGCAGTGCACCAAAGACTACCTGTAATTATGTCCCATAAAAATTAACCTAATATATGCAGTCAAATTTCTGTTGATTTGCATTAATGATTCATCTACATGTATGTAGGTAAAATTGCCAATTCAGTTGAAAATGTCATATAAAAGTTTCTAACTGTCCTTTGGAATGAAAAAGTTCCAATTAATATGACATTGATTTCATGGAAACATTAATGCATGACCCAGCCATAGGCTGAGCAGAAGAAGAAGTACCAGCTATTTCTTCTTTCAGAGCTATAGTGTACCCACCTAATTCCATCTTTCTGGTGCTGAATGATTTACAGTGTAGGATTCTGACTTCACACAACACCACTTCTCCTCATCACAGGAGCCTTTTCAGGGCTCACATAATTGTAAGCGACGTCCTGTGCAGCTTTCCCAACAGTCGCTTGGCTCTGAGTATAATCTCATCTCCTCATGATTTAGATAAGAAGTTGTGATGGATACTTTTCTGGCAAACATTCATTTTCTGTTTGTGGTTTCCAAACAAGGTAACATTAATAATTTCTGTCTTTTGTGTGTGGGGGGGTGCTTTGCTTTGCTTTGAGTTCTGATGAGTATTACTCTCAGAGTACAGAAAGAACTGGCTGGGGTTGAATTAGAAGTCACATGCTGAATAAACTAATTGCTCAGTCACCCATCATCTTCTCCTTAGCATCATTTGGAGTCTTCCAGTCTTTGCCTTTAGAGATTAGTGGAAAACTTGCCTGTATCATGAGAACCTGTGTTGCTCTGTCTTTGTTTTTGCTTTCAATGATGGTTTTCTGTATTTGTGTTTATGGTGCTTCCCTGTTACTTTATAGGATGTCAGTGAGCTCTCTTAAAAATAAAAGTAGAATAATGTGATCTTATTTTTCATTTTAAGAATTTATTTTTAGTATTAGAAAGTCAATCATGTTCTTCCCCTCACTGAACTGCGCAATGCAGCTGTTTTACAACTTCTTGAAGCGCCTTCGTCAATGCCAGGCACTTAACGGAACCCCTGGGGAGCATCCCCAGGAGAGAATGGGGTGGGAAGAGTATTTCAATGCCACCTTTCACAGGGACCAACTTTTACTACTTCTATTTAGTTTCTTCACTATCTCCTACAATTATGGGGAAAAGTTGAGTCCTGTTTCTTCTTAAACTATTATTTAAAAGGCATACTTGGTCATTGAGTGGCTTGCTCTATAGGAAAAACAAACAGCAAGCTCAAAGATTGAATAGTAAAGATATAAAATCAGGCCTTGTCTGCTCTAGGATTATAGTTTTAAAATACGGTCATCCCAGAAACCCAGCCCCAAAGCATGAGCTTCCCTGTGGCTCCAGCTACTTCTCTCTCTGACATGCCCTCCAGTTCTGTCTTGGAAGACTGTGTAGACACAGAAGGAACAGGCCAAATAGAAATCTCCTGTCTACAGAAAAGAAAAGCTAGTGGTGGGTGACTAGGAACCACATGGCAGAAAGGTAGTAGATGATGACAGAGTTAGGAAACAATAGAGGACATGTTTGTGACATGGTGTGGGCCAGCAAGAAGTGATGGGGAGAGATAATGTAACATGGCAACCATCTGTGGTTGTAGCAAACCAGGCACACGTAAGGAAGCTCCATTTGATGTCCACATCTGTCTTCATATGGTCACATCTGTCTTCATATGGTCACATCTGTCTTCAAGAGTGTGAGAACTGTCATATGCTCAAGCAGGTTTACTAGTTGAGGTTCTAGGCTCTGAAGAGTAATAGGAACTCAGTTTTGTTACAAATGTAAGCATCCAATATAGGTCAGATATTGACTCTTTTCACTTGGAAATTCTTTGGGTTACCAGAGACAACACATCCATTTCTGTTATTCGTGGGATGCTTGAATTAGAAAGCTTCAAAAATTCGTCCCTGAAATTCAGAGTAGGCAAATAACAGTGAGTTTGAAGCCTAATTATTGGCAGCTTAATTTGCCCAACTTCGATATGTGCATTACCTAATGCCAGCCAATGTCAACACAAATTATGAGCATGCAAGAAAAGCTAATTGTTCCACATTATTTTACAGTTATTGATTACCATGCTTTTTGCAAATGAAGACAGAAATAGAAGAATAATAATTCTTAAGGATAAATTTTACAATTACTACAAGAGACAAAGGAAGTTTCCAAATACTTTCTGATAACGTATTAAATTGCAAGATACATTTAAAGGATTTCAAATAAATATGAATAAAATCTGGCTCAATTTTATGCCAGATCTCTAATCAGATATACACTGGTCCAAGAAGAGACTTGTATTTTCAAATTTGATTTTCTTTCCCACAAGCATCCTCTTCAGCTACAAATACCTTAAATACAAAGAGAAAGCTAGCATCAGCAAATTGAGCACTCACACATACACAGTACACATTATGCATACTTTGTCCTCGGGCCATGAAATAGATGTTGTTTTTAATGGGTTTACAGTGTCACTTGAAATGGCTTTGGATTAGCCTTTTCGGCACTTAGCTAGATCATACATTAAATGAAACATAAGTCAGTTGAAACCAAAGAGCAAAAGCAGACAAAGGCACACGTGAAAGGTGATGTAACGGAAGTTGAAGATCACGAAACGTTTGTCTATGCCTTGAGCTCCCGTTCCACTTGACCCTCTCGCTCTAAGCAGACAGCCCCATAAATGTCAACCCAAATGAAGTGTATCAACATTCCCTCTTTTCCAGCATTCATTTAAGCTAAGTAAATAAGAAGCTCTGTGGCAGGTAGGTAGGTAGGTAGGTAAGTAGGTGGATAGATAGATAAAGTTAGACAGATAGATTATCCTAAGTCAGCCACTTGGGATACAAAGTTCAAGACACTTAAAGGTGGCAATGTAACAAATCACTGTGCTAGTAAGATGAGTCTAAAATTAATCTAGAAGCTTTGGGAAATAAAAAACAAAACTTATACCTGGGTGAAGCAAGATAAAACCTCAAAGTTTATGAAAAGCCAAGATTTTTTTCCTTTCCCTTCTTCTCCTCTCTCTCCCTCCTTTTACTTCTCATATCTTCCCTCGTTGCTTTCCTTTCTTGTTCTTTGTATGTTTTTAACCTTAGGGTTGCGATATTAAATGTAACGTCAAAGTGTTCACCTTGAGTTTCAGCTTCAATCACTGCAGCTGACTAGAAGTGGACAACTAGTGCAGCCTGGGCCTATCTGTCATCAGGTGACAAGGTTGACCAGGAAGATTTCTGTGCGGTCTCTTGTTGTGGGTTTCCATCCAACCACTGCTACAAAGGAAGGAGTATTCATGCTGCTTAGGCCTCAGAATTCAGATTTGGAACTTGAATCCAAATGATTTATTATTTTATATGTGGCCGATTATGACTAATTCTCAAAAATGAAGAGTATCTCACTTTCTAAAACATAGAGAAAGATAGAATGTTACATATAAATAAGAATCTCTTTGAGGCTACCAAACAAAGCCATCTTTATGGATGGAGAATTGATATGAATAGTAATTTGTTAATTTTGAAAATTTTATATACTTTTTTGAAAGAAGTTACAAAACTGGATCAAATACTACCTCCAAACAAGTAACAATAAACATCTTTCCTTATCTTCTAAATCTGATGTATTTTCTTACCACCTACCACTGTGCCATCTCCTGAGCAGTCCACTGGGGCAGCATCAGTTTCTTCCCAAACACCTGTGAGTCTTATGACGGAGTGACACATTGCATAAAGCTAGCATCTGACTTAGAAAGAACCCTAACGAGCAACACCCTCTGGGCATCGGAGGCGTGCATCTGTCAAAGGGGCAGCTGGAGAAAACATCAGGAAAAACTTTTCTAGCTAAGCCCTTAATGGACAGGGCATATTGGTCTCCTATTGCTCCTATAACACATTGTTATGAAGCTACATGCTTAAGAATAACACAGAGTTGTTATTTTATAGGTCTGGAGGGCACAAGTACAAAATGCACCCCTCAGTGTTCATATCAAGGTATAGGAAAGGCTCTGCTCCTGCCGGTGCTCTAGGGAAGAATCGGCTCCCTTACCTTTCCAAGCTTCAAGAAACTACTCACATGTCTTGGTCAGTGGTTTTGTGTCATATTGCCTTATCCATCTCTGCTTTCTTTGACACATAATGATCTACTCTGGAGGTCTATTGTGTTATTTGTCTTATAACAGACTCTTCTAATTACTTTCAGCTCAATTAGATATTCAGAGATAATCTTCCCAACTCAAGGTCCTGATCCATACCCGATAGACCCTTTTGCTGTGTAAATCCACATGTTTAAAGATTTGGGGGATTAAGAGGTGGACAACATTTAGGGATTATTATTCTGCCTATGGCAGGGTCCTATAAGAACCTCCTTTCTAGCCTATCCCCATTCAATGAAAGAAAGCATTTGGCCATGGGCAACACTAAAGTCTTTTGTAAAATATTAGACATTGTTTTCCTCATCATTTAAAACATTCATAAATTTATTTTTTAAATTCTAAATCATGCGTCAATTATCTTTAGAACTTAATAAATGAAAATCACTGTATGGTAACAAAAAACCCCTACACATTTAAAAATAAATATAATGAAACTCTTTGTGTAAAAATTAATGGAGGGTATCAAAGGAGTTTCTGGTTAGCAAAGTAAGATTTACTATAATTGCACCTTGTTCATAGTTACTCAATCAGAAATAGGATAAATCATCATACGGAATACAATAGGAATTGTTATTTGCAATAAATATCCAGCCAGTCCTCTGATGATATTATTTCTTGTAACCAAGCTTTAATGAAGCTTTAAGGAAACATCTGAAAGTTGAAGATTTGAACTCTGAACAAGCACATGGACTTCAGTTGTTTAAGTTTCTGATCAAGAAAGCAAGCTACATGCTTTTGCAACTTCCAAAGGGCAATCACATTATCATAAAAAAATAAATTGGCCTGACATGATGGTGCACACTTATAATTCCTACTGATCAGAGGTTGAGGCAAGGGGATACCAAGTTTAGGACAGCTTGCAAGACTTTGTCTCCAAATTTAAAAAAAATTAAAGATTGGGGATATATCTCTGTAATAGAACACTTGCCTAAAATGCACGAGTTTCTGGGTTCAATTCCTAGTCCTTGCAAAATAATAATAATAAATTATTTAATTTATGCGTATCTGCTGAAAGAGAAATAGGGCTGCTAGATCCACGTTTCACCAGACTTAAAGACTTACATCATTACCACTTTCTCCCTGGCTATTAGATACTTCAGCATGAAATGCACATAGCAGTTCATGGCTTTTAATGACTTGGGGAATTACATTGAAATTCAACACTCTGATAATAATCTCCAAATTAATATTTTCCTTCACATAAATTGCATTTGAAAAAAACCTCATCGTATTGCCCATAAAGTGACATAATAAAACCAGAATGCCAACGTTAGCATGTAAAACTCTCCCAGCAACTGTTACAGATGCTGCCCACTGTCCCACTGTTTGCTCTTTGTGTTTAGCTATTAAAATCAGGGCTTAATTTAAAATGCATGAATAAGCTTCTTACTTGATTGCAGACAAGCAAAGGAAGTAAATATTTTCTCTTTCTTTCTTTCTCTTTTTTAGATTGTTATGCTGTGTATTTTTCTTTGCTCCGTGCAATGATGCTTTTAGTAGGTGGCAGGTGTGGGCCTGGAGAGAGCTGGGGAGAAGAGGAGGGCACTGAGCATGACCTTTCCCAAAAATTACTCTACTGTCCTAATCTTGCCCTTGGTTTCTCTAATGTATCTGTTATTGTGTGACTTTTGCTTAAGCTGGGGCTTGTCACTGTCACGAGGCATAGGTGTTTGAAAGGAGCCATTAACCACCCAACCAAAGCATTAAACAGCTCCACATGGAGGAACCTACTAGAAACACGGCCCTGACTTGGCTGGGAAGAACCCCAGAGCCTTGTGCAGGTGTGACACGGCTTAGAGTAGGAGTCTGGAGAGCCGATTTGACAACACCGTCCAGAGGGCTGGAGCAGAAGAGTGCCCAGCTGGAGTGTGTGAGACAGATGTTGCCTTCCCCGGCTCCCACATGTAATATTTCCAACACATTAACAGAGCACTGGAGTCCGTGGCATGCTGAGTGATGGGAATGGGACCATGAAATTGGTAATGTCTTGCCAATTTTAAAATGTAGATGAATAACTTCTTGTCAGAGCAATGAGGTCTTTCTTAGCCTATAAAAAAATCCATGTATAACTAATGAGACACCTGGGCCACCAGACCTGCTCTATTCAATTTCTTACACTAGTTTGGTTGTTCAACTACCTGTGGTGCTAAGACCATGGAGAGAAGCATTTTCAGAATCAAAGAACATCCTAGTCAATTGATATGCAAACACCCATCCATGTCTGCGCTGCTCTCTGATGGAATGGGCTAAGGTGGTGCTTCGCTTTTCAGCTCCCCCAGGCATTCCTACACCAGTGATTAAATCTTGATTTTTCCTCACTTGGAAACCATGAAAATTAGCTTGTGCCACACAGCAGAGGGAGATACCAAACATGGCAAGGTGTCAATAAAATGCCATTATGTATGATTTCACTCCTGGCAATGTATTATGAGGATAGATGGCTTTTTATTATATCACTGGATTTGGTTGTGGTGATATTTTACCTACAGAAGATTAAAGACATGTCAGAATGCCCAAGAACTTAATGAATGGGCGAGCGGGTTTTTGCCACATGGAAAATGAGCAATCTAGAATTGTAATAAACAATTCTGGGGGAATTTCAGAGTCCATGCACTAAAGAATGGACAATTTTTGTCTTTCGGCATTTCCTTGAATTTATGCACCAATAAATACTTTTTAAACTTTTTTTTACATGTTTGCCCTAGGTGTTAGGTTCTACACAGAACACTCAGCCATAAACTATGGCCTCGTCCTCAAAGTTCTGACAATTAAAATTATCTTACACAGGCAGTAGGAAAGTTATAAGAAAACCATACCATTTCTAATTTTCATGATAAAGAAATAAAGGATGTTTACAGAAAAGAGGAGTACATTGTTTATTAACAGAATTATAGGGGATAATTTCAGAGTCAGCTGACAAATAAATAGAATTTCTCTAATAACGAGAAAGGAGAAAGGAAGACATGTTGGATAAGAAGTACATGCTTAGACAGGAAACAAGTGAGTCACTTCCTAAACTTATGAGTTGCTTTGTGTGAGGTAATCCGCCATTTGATGTAGGTCTCTTATCTAATCCTCTCAGGAATCCTGTAAAATCTATATTATCCTCCTATGTTACCAGTGAGGAAACAAACATTTAGTAGCATTTCCCTAAATCACACCTCTTGGAAGCAGAATGATGGGAACTGGAAGTCAACCCAGGCAGCACCAGGACAGCACTCAAACCACTGCACAAGTGGGGTACTGATACTCAGTCTGAGGGGTCACAAGGGACCCCCCAAGGCAGACTCAGAGTGATGATGCTGATCTCAGGAAATGTGATCGGAAATATGTGGGTGTGGAGAAAAGCAAGGGGTTTGTCAGAAAAGCTGCTCTCCCCCCAGTGGAAGGAAGGAAATCTGCTTAGATTTTATACTCTCCAGAGTTATAAAAGAATTTCACAAGTAAAATTCTCTGCCACCTGGAGAGAAAGCAATATTCAGTCAGCCTTACCTTTGGGAAAGAAAAAAAATGAGTAAGACGACTGGTCCCTGGGCTGCTTACCTAATTCTTCTACCAAAGTAACTGGGTCAAGTAGGAGAGTTTTTGGGTGGGGTTGGGGAGAGAGGTCAGACCTGAGCCTGAAAGGATTTTAAAATAAAAGGAAAGAAGGTTAAGAAAGACTGTGTGGGAGTCTGGGGAGAAAGAACTGTGTACTCTACATTCAATGAGAAATTGGAGGGAATGGCTCATTTACTTTCCTACTGTCATTTTTTGTTTTAATTTTAATAAATTTTGAGTACATATTTATTGAGTGCCCACTAAGATAAATGGGATGAAGGAATATGAATGTAAATTACATGAAAACCCTACACTCAGAAAGTTCACTTGGGATTCTGAGGCAACATAATCATTAATTTGATGCAGCCCATAGGCAGACGAAGCATGGCAGGCGGCCCTGCTAGGGCCAGGTTAAGGGCTCCTCAGCTCAGAAGAGATAGACTGAGCTCTGGAAGACGTGGCCAAGGTGGGTGCAAAGCCAGGAACAAAAGATATTTTGGAGGTGGTGCTTAAAATGTGTGTGAGAAGTTTTGGGCATGCAGAGATGGCAGGGGGAAAAAAAGAAAGAAAAACACTTTTAGAAAAAAAAGAATATCGTGGAGTAAATGTAAAGGTAGGAAAGTATGAAATATACACGACGAAGAGCTCAGGTTTGCCTGGAGAGCAAGGGGCATGTGCTTGCCCCAGAAAGTGACAGGGTGACTGGCTGAGGCTTGCACTATGTCCTGCTCATCGGCTGCTTCATTCGAAGCATCTGGTGCTGACCCAGTAGTAGTGGTGCCCAAAGGCTGTGAAGGGCAACCTATGGTGACCCAGCTGTCTTTCACTACTTCTGCCAACCGGGTGTGTTAGCTAACAGTGATCTCGGAAAACCCAGGAACTCCAGCTGCTAAAAGTCCCACATCACATATTTCCACAGCTGATGGACAGGAGGTTCCCTGAAACCGCACAATGTCACTCAAATCTGTGAGGATCCCTTTCCCACCTTTCCTCAGCCTTTGCTGTCCCAACAGAAATGTGGCCCATTCTTAAGTAAGGGCCCAATTTAACCCCCTTAGAAAAATTTGGAAGAAAATATTCCTGCTTCCTTTGAGCGGGTGGAAGAATTCTAGCAGGAATAGAATTGATATGCCTGTGCTTACATTGCCCACAGATCTTGAGACCAGAGGTAAGATGTGCACTGGAAGGACTTCGTCTCTTCCAAAGCAGAGTTGGCTCCAGGGCAGAAATGGAAAAAAATTCTAGTAAATATCACTCCTTACCTTTAATTTTTTGTAATTAGATTTACTTTCAATTTATCACATAAGATATTTGTATTAAAGCATATAGTTGAGATGTACAATGTGGGAAATAATGATTAAGACAGTGTTTTATTAATAAAGATATTTAGAGAGGAAATTAATAGAATTAATATGGATGGCCGAGTCAGGATGATATAAAGAACTTGCTCAGAAACAGTATCAGTCAGCATCATTCACACTGCGCATTAAATATAGAAACGTGTCTAATGTCATCTGGTGTCTTTTACTGCATCTAGTTATAACGGATCAGTTGCCTTTCTGTTTCTTCTTTAATTTCACTCTGGTCACATGCTTGAGTGAACTCAGGCATGGTACATTTAACCAATTTGGCACCATGCCTTAGCTTTATTAAACAAACAAAGATTTGATGGGCTGTCTCTAAACTCTAGCCCCACAGGTAATACTGCAGCTGTAAATTGTGCCCTGAAGGTGATTTTTCACTCAGCTGCTGGTGGGCCTCAGGACCCGGGGTAAAGTGGAATCCACACACTTCAGAACCCGCGTTTACCCCTTAGATTCCTTTCTCCTTTCAACTTGGGTATTGGTTTCTCTTTGCTTTCTACTCGCCAAAACCTTGACACTTTATTGAACAGAATGACAAGCTGTTCTCTCTGTGTAGGGCATGTTTCTCCCTAAAGTTATCATGGCTGGGAACTAAACGCTTTGCAAAGTTGGGAAATTGTGTAGTGCCCCCTTCCAGTGAACAAGCAAATTCCACAAATGATTGATTACCTACAATTTCCCTACGGTTCCTTTCCATAATAGAGAATAAGTAAGTTTATTTTAAAATAGAGAATACTTTATATACATTCCTACTTATAAAAAATGTACATTAAATGACAATGCCTATGATTTTTACATTGGAAATATTATTTTTACTTCTACTGTGAAGCTTCCTAATGTTAAACAATATAGATCTCAATTATTGCTTTACCAAACACAACCCAGTCAATGATAGCTAATTGTTGTTATGCACATGTTGTATTAAAAGTAAAAGCTGGCCTTTAACACATTTTTCTATCAAGTAAAAATTGTAAATTTTTATACTAACAATATAAAAATATTCCAAAACAAGTTTTATGGTTTGGGACCCAGCACATTTGCAAAAATCTTATGTGTTTGGCAGATGAGGACATCAGTGAGTTAGTCCACTAGTAATGCCATGTGCTGCTGGGTGGTGGTGCCTGGTTAGAGGTGGGTCACTGGAGGTGTCACCTTGAAGGGTCAGTTCTTAGTCCTGGATCCTCTCCTCTTCCTGGCTGCCATGGGGTGAGCAGGCATCCACCACCCGTCCCTTGCACCTGAACTTTTCTAGCTTGGACCCAGCCACCCAAGGACTGAATCCGCTAAAAACCACAGGCCAAAATGACACTTTCCTCCTGTAAGTTGTGGGTGTCAGTTACTATATCCCAGTAACAGCAAGTGTCACTGGAAGTTGCTTACAGGACAGAAACAGTGAAAGATTTCACAGGGAAAAATAAATGATATGTGAACTTTGGGTTTTTATTATCTTGGGTGAGACATTTGTCTAATTCCGGATTCATGGGGCACCACCTCCATGTAGACAGACCGTATGGTCCAATCATTACCATAAACATGTTTTATAACTCGAAGTCACAACTCATGAAGACCATGTCATCTCTCAATGAACAGCCCTTTTCCCTTTTTGGAGTGTCATGAAAATGACATACTGCAAAGCATGCCCAAGGAAAGAGAGAAGATACACGGGAAACATCCCATGAGAGTCCAGAGTGTAGCCAGCATCCATCATCAGTGATTTACAAGAAACTTACATAAACCTTGACTCTGAACAAAAAGCTAGTCATGGTGCTATCGATTTTAAAGAGAAAAGAGAATAAATTATAGAATAATTGCAATCCTCTTTACAAATATGTGATTTTTGAAGGAAAAAGAAATAAAACCAGCTTTCACAATGAGTCACCAATATTGCAAAAGAATTGGGAAGGCCAGGAACAAATCAAGAAATGACGGAATTTCCCAAAGGTGTAGGAGCTCCTGGGTTGTGGACCGACATGAATGAGTCCTAAAACCAAGATTAATTATATGCGTGGTGTGTGGGTGATATCTTCGATGATTATAATCAGCCAAACAGATTTAACCAAGACAGATTATTTCATTTTTAATATGACTCCGGAACTTGCCGAAGACCAGGAGAGTTAGACCGAGGTCCATTTTTCTAACAAGGGAAATGATGCACAGAAGACGAAACCACTTACTAAAGATCACAGAAGCCATTTTAAAGGGTCTCTACCGCCCATTTGGGAGGTGGGCCCATCTCTGTGAGTAAATCCTTCAACATGCGGAGTTCTCCGGGGTGTTGACTGCCTGATGAGCAAATGCTGAGCGACGGTGGTGGCACTCCTCTCCTCAGGGCTCCATCGTCCAATTTGTCCCTCTATGCTGAAGGCTTCTCTGGCCCAACTTTGTTTGCAAGACCCCGGAGTTATCCCTTTGGTGTTTTTCCCTGTGTATCTATGAGGTCACCTTTTCTTGATATTCGGAGATGTGGATTTTCCCTACATATTCCTCATTAAGAGGGCTACTAAATTTATGCTACTAAGGATGCACAGTTGAGAGAGAATAGACAGGCAGAGAGAGAGAGAAAAACGAGCTGAACACAGTTTCAAGAGGTAGCTGGCTTCCTGCTTCATCTTCCTGGAATGTGGTTATGGTTGACCATCTTGAGGGAAGCCTTTTGAGAGTCCTGCAACGCACCTGTGCAGGCTGGTACCCAGCTATGTGGTAAGGACTTATCAGGAAAGGGAGGCTCTTACCTTCCTTGGCCGTCCTCAAGGGGGCATCAGTGCTATGCTGCCTCTCCTGCACTCCCACCTCAGTCTGCTCAGAAACCTGAGCTCCAGTAACTCATCTAACGTCACGCATGAGTGGCTTACCAAAATTCATACCCCAGAACTGTCATGGTTCCTAAAGCCTTTATTATGAGCATTATACCATCCCATCTTCCAGAGCTCTGTATTAACATCATGTAAATTTATTCTCCAGCGTGATTCATTAAAATGAAAATGGGCCATTTTCTCTGATTCTCCAAGCACTTCAGAAGGCGCGCTACATCCTGAATACTGAATTCGTTTCTGAGA